>CM050167.1:128190123-128610123 GCA_027410445.1 Discoglossus pictus | reverse complement strand
TATTGTGTGGACAGTGACACCCATTGACATTTACTTACAAAACTTAGGAATGACACACCCCTTCTTTTTAATATATTACCAGCGTTTTTTCCTGGATTTTATTTAATCTTCCTAATTTCCCTATTAAAACTTTATCCATTTATATTATTTAACCACTAGGAAATTATATAGGTCATCATAATAAATATATATATATATATATATACATATATAAACAATAAAGAATGAGAAGCTAATATATAGAAACATATCTTTTTATTTATGTTTTATTTATGTTCAACTACTTTGTTATAATGTTAAAATGATTGCTCCTTACTTACTTTAGACAAAGTTTGTCCCTTCAGAAAGAGAGTGGAAAATGGCTGCCAAGCAAGGCAGATCAGCCTCTGTCCATGAGGTCACTATAGTGCTGAGCACAACCCCCTGTCAATCTAATTCATTCTCATACAGTTTAATGGAGACACACCCCTGCGACCTGGTTGGTTGGAGTAGGTTAGGAGGAGGAACAGAACTCTGTCTGAGCTGTTAACCGAGGGGGGACTGTCTCCAAATTGTAAACAACCTGAAAATCATACATTTCCGTAAAACTGATTTTTCAATGAAAAATGGACATATTAAAATTAAAAAAGTATTTCAACATGCCTTTTGGAGATCTATAATATAGTGTGGTCCAATATGTGCTAAATGTACTATCCCTTTAAGAACACAAACCCACCAGTCTTATTCATGCTTAAGCCTTTGACAAAGCCATCTGTACTTCAAAATGGACATCAGGCAATATTTTTGTGGCATATTCTGTCGTTATTCACTGGAGGAAAGCTAGAATTTTTGGACCAAATAATACTCAAAAGCAGATGCTAGTTTAGATGGCAATAATTTAGTAAGTGCCGCTTCCCAAGGAAACAAACAATACTCAATAGCAGATGATGTATATGATGATGAAATATTACATCAAATATTAATATAATACTATTTTTTCTTCATTCACTGGAAAATGAAATTATATTTGAGCTGAGCTAAGCTAAGCTAATGGAGTAATATCTAAAATGATCTAATTATATCTCTATGTATTGGGCTATTAGCAAGCTTCTGGGGCAAACACGAGCGTGTAGTCTTTCAGTTTATGAGGCATATTTTTAAGGATCATTAGGATTTGCTTTCATTTGGTGTATTCCACTTTATGTATGTTTTATTTTTGAGCGGCGTGTTTTCAATAAAATATTTCCCGTCCTCATTTAGTCCTATTTACACAAATCAGTTTCCAAGTCTAGAACCAATGATAGCAAATGTTGGTTATACTAGATACATGTGGCACAGTATTCAAAGGATCACTGTAGTGCCCTAAGACCGTGAGCTAGATCTTTTCATAAGGGATTGATCATTAATATCATTCATATTCTGATTTAAAAAGCAATATTCAATATTAAACTTACTGTCGAAGTTCAGAATCAATTGCTGTTGGTAGACGCCCAATAAAATGTCAATATGCAGAGGTGGCTATATTTCCAGACACAATGTGTACCCCGAGCACAATAATCTCCATTGACTGGAGACTTCTTGTGTTAGAGATTTCCATTGGTAACAAGCTTCTGCTTTTGGGGCAGCCTATCATTTGATTTTTATTGTCATCATATCTTATTGTTCTTTAAACTGTCTCTTAGCAAAACCCCTCCCTCTCCCTTTAATAAATGTATAATGGTGGAAACAAAAACTTAGCTGGTGGCAGATACTCTAATCTTTGAAAATAAATGTAATGTTGAATATTGCAATTATAATTTTTTAAACGGGAATATTAGTAATACTAAATACATAAATTAAAGGGACATTGCAAGACTATCTACAAAAAAAGCTTTTATGCCCTTGAAATTTTTGACTAAAAGACGCTGTTAGAGAATCTGTGGATTGGGTAGATCCCAGTTGAAACTTCACATGGCTACAAGGTAGTTATAATATCTGTCCCTGTGAAACCCAATTGTACTATTGAGTTCTGAGCATAGGCTGTGCCTCTCTACAATAAGGATAAGTTGTCCATTGTGAAATTAAGACACCACACTTATTATCAGACTTCAAAATGATAGCTCACATGGCAGCATAGTCATATATAATAGGTAATAAATTAAAGGCTATATTATTTTTTTTTACTTTATAGAAAACTTTTGTCATTACCAAGTGTAGTTCTTCAAACAAGTAAATTTGAAACATAGGACTACAATGCCCTTAAAGCAATGTCGTTTTTGATTATATCCCTTTAAGCATAGTTAATTCACCATTCATCAGGAACTCTTACTGAAAAGTTTGCAAACAGAAAAAATACAAATGGTACCGCTTCTACCCCTGTAAATCTATAAATAAAGATGGAGTTAACATATATCTTAGTATTTATATATATATATATATATATAAATATATATATATATATATATAAATAAAGCTTTATTAAACAACATGTGGATGTGCGTATATTTGAAGGAGACACAGGGGAGGGGTCTATTTTATTTTACTGTTTAGATTGTTTTGTTTGCTTTCAGTTCAATATATATATCATCTTAATTTATATATCAAGCATTCAGTGACTGGGTCCCAATCCAAGGATCTGATTTCTCAAATGGAAAACACTAAAGGCTGGTCCATTAATCTATAACTTTCCTCCTCATTACCTTTATATATACATCTCTAACATTACTTGTGTACCCACAATCTTTGCTTACAACCCTTAACCACTATTTTCTTATCATCACAGAGGACTGAAAACGTGAGGAAATACATGAACATTCAACACCTCTCCCCTGGGATTTCAAATTTTCAAACTTTTCTGTCAATCCTCTTAGATTTTCAATTTTTCATTTTCATGTGTTGGTCAGATTCAGCACAGCATTTTCCAGACACTTAAAATTCACAGTAGTGGCCATCTTTAATGAGTCCATAGATTACACTACATTCCTGCTGGAGACTTTCACTGAGAAGTGTGCGTTCAGAAGGAGGAAGAAGTTGCAGATGAATAAAATCCCAATCTCTTTGTTATCAATTCAAACACGACATGGAAGGTAGTGTGGGGTCTACATGAAGTCAGCTTTAGGAAAAGAGTTTGCCATTCAGTTACAAGATGTCAGCAAAGAAGAGTTCAGATATTAAGCAGTTAAACATTATATATGTGGGGCTTCTGGAGTCAGAGAATGAGGTCAGGAAGCAGAGGGCCAGATTTAACAAAGAAATTTGCTCAAGGAGTCAATATTAAATGTTAGGGGACAGTTTAGTGGTTGGTTTGCAGAATAGATATTCTAGTTTATAGACAGAGGTCAGGTACAGGCTACAGCAGTGGTCAAATCATGGTTGGTATAGGTGTTAAAGATTGGAATTTGGGCAAGTAGTACATGAAGGGTTGGGTTAATGCAATATAAAATAGTTCAGGAGCAGAAGTCATCCTATACTTAACCAATACTTGGCACAGACCTTTTGTGAACAGCACGCAACATCTAGTCGTATGTAGCAGGCAGAGTGTTTGTGTGTGCACAATTAAGGCAGTTGTTTGTGTGAGGTTTGTGTCGTATATATGGTATATAGGTGAGGAAATGCATGTGTATGTCTGTACATGAAAATGTGCGTCAAGCAATGAGTGTGTTTCTGTTAGTATTTCTTTATGCAGGAATGTTTTAGGTATTGTGTATATGTATATGCCAGTGTTTTTATGTGTATGTATATGTAGTGGTCTTATTTGTGTGAATTTTTGTAGGGATCTATGCCTATTTACATCCCTGAGTCGCTTGCGTGTCCCTTGTCCTATGAGGTGGAGGTCATAACCTCAATCCCAAGTATTTGATTTTTGGGTCCTGCAGGTTTCGGAGGAGTCTCCACATACAGATATTGTCCTGGTACAAGAAATAGGTTTTGGGGCAGTCGTCACTTGCGGGAGTGCAGTGTGTCCTGAAATTTAGTGCTGGTATATCGCACATGGAACCCTTTTTTATTTATGGTGTCGTCGGAATGGAACTTGATAGTTAGAGAGTCACCAGCAGAATACACCTCCTCGGGGGGCTGTGGGTAAGAGTGAGGAATAGAATGAAGAAAGTGATAGCACATACAATAAATGGGCAAAAGAAAGTAGAGTCAGACATTAGGTACAAACCATGAAGACAGAGTGGAAAATATATGTTTCACTGGGTCAAAAAAGATGGGAAGTGAGTGGGATGGTATGAGATAAATAGGAAAAGACCAAGCAAATCAAGCAAATAGTGCATTCTCTAGAATAAATGAAGATGGAAAGACCACAGAAACAAAAAGATCTGAGTTGAGAAAAAAAAAATAACAGATTATGACAATAGATGTAAAAACATACATAAAAAAATATCAAGTTGGAGATCACAGGAGCAAAAGGAGTGACAGGTTATGGGAGCCACATTGAATACAAAAAGTAGACTAGAAAACAAGGAAAGAGACGGGACAATAAAGTTGACATTAAATATAGCATACTTACCCCTGACCCGCAGTACCTCCCCAGCCGGGGGGCTCCCTCATCTGGTCCATCATACAGTTCCATGTAATCATATCCACAGTCAGGCTCCTCCTCAAGCTCGAAACTCTGAAACACCAGCTCCACACCATATCCCGCCTCAGATACCACATGCCAGATACATTCTGAAGCTGAGGGATGTGTGTCATCCCCAAATTTAGCATGGGAATATAGGTCTTGAGTGCGAACTTCCGCATGCAGGGTCCCTCCACAAACTGTAACATAAAAACACAAAGATACACAGATAGACAACACTGTAATCAAGTCAGTGGTTATGAAACACCAACTTGCATATATATATATATATATATATATATATATATATATATATATATATATATACAGTAAAAACCCCGTTAACTGGCGCCTATGTGGACTCCCTATTGCTGGATAAGTGTAGTTTCCAGTTAATCAGGAGTCCCTGAATTTTAGGGTCTAAACGACCCTTAAACCCCCCAAAAACCCTCAAAATGCCATTAGCACCTAAACTGGGGCTATTTAGGCCCAAAAAAATACAATAACGAAAAAGATTAGTATTTTTTTTTTCCAGTCTCGAACTCTGGATAGTGCCGGTTTAGCAGGAGTTTATTTAAAAAGGGGAATTGGTGCCGGTTGCTTGAGAGTCCTGGTTAGTTGGGTACCGGATAACCCGGATTCTACTGTAAATAAATATATATATATATATATAGCTATATGAAGAGTGAGGTAGCCGTAAAGTGAATATCCAGTAATCCAGTTGAATAATTAGAGTATTGCAGTGCATAGTGATACCTTTTTTATTGTACAAACGTATTCATAATAAAGCGACAAGCTTTCGAGAGATAATGCCTCTCTATAACCTGATCTATATACTTACTCACTGACCTATCAGGACATTATTCACAATGTTGGTCTATTTCTCACTTAACTCTGGCCAATAAATTTAGTTTTTCTTGGTGTTCCAAAAAATGTTTCCCCATCTCTTTCTGTCTATTGTTTTAAGTTCGTACTTGTATCAGTATCGCTATTTGACTTAATAAAGAGAAGCATTATCTCTCGAAAGCTTGTCACTTTATTATATATATATATATAAAAATATATATATATATATACACAGCTTTATGTTTTCCTGATGCCAGAAAAAATCATTAACTATACATCGTGAAGCTAGATTCTGCTTCAAACACACATATAGTCAGTAGTGTGTTTCTACCTAGGCCCATGGCCAGGCTAGAGCAGCAAATTTTCAGGGGGCAGCAGATAGTAAGAATAGATTGATGCAGTGTCATTGATTAATAAGTACAAACACACTGAAATGTTTATAGGAAGTGTATTTGAGACATGACGTACTGTATATATACATAACCACACATATAATTTTATATATAGGTATTTGGGAATCTTTAAACTGGGAATCAGCAAGGCGGAAGTGGGTGTAGTAACTGGGCATTCAAGTTTGAATTGGTAAAGAACAACATCATACCTAAATATTCCTCTGCATACAGTCAAATATATATCACATATATGTCTATACACACACAAACACAAATAGTTTAACACGTGCACAAAAGCACTCCACAAAAAAAAACAAAAAAAAAAAAAAACAAGCAATATATTAATGGAAAGGTATGTATTTAAATGACAACGAAGGTCAAAATGTAAGAATTACACCTATAAATAAATAACATGTTTTTAGAATTTTGCACATTATAAACCTCTGTTATTTATTAAAATACAAATCCTAAGGACAAATCCATGAATAAATACATGTATTATACTAGACCGAAAACATGAGATTTCCATTTCAGTATAAAACTAAATGCCAGATTTGGACAGTTTTGAGTTTCTCACTTATGGTTCAGTATTATGTTTTTACACGTGCTGAGAGGTTTATGTATTTTATATTCAAAAGAAATGAATAAGGGAATAAGGCACAACTTTGAATACTAAAGCCCTGTGAGTGAAGCCTATGAAAGGAGGCACGCAAATATCTGAAATCTTGTATTTATAAAACCTAGCTCTTAACAAGCTTGTTTTTTAAAATTCCAAAATTAAAAACAATGTTTAATATTTAATATGACAGCAAAAAACACATTTATGATAGAAACAAACACTCTGTCCATGTGCATAAATCATGGCCAAAAAGGTGTGGTTAAAACTCAGTCCAGGCAGCAATACAAAGGAAAGACCATAAACAAAATCAGAAATACAAATACAGGAATACTTTGTAATGGACAAGCCAACAACTCAGCAAATTCTGCTTCCCCTCTGCTGAATTTTAAACTCTATGTTCGGATCAGCTGACATACAAGACACAACGACAGACAGACTATATTGACTGTAGCCATCCCCTTTTAACACAGCCGACAAGATGAAACACTCACAGAATAATTTACTGAGCTTTGCAGTTTTCTTTTAGGAAGTTTTAGCTCTTGTGCTAATAATTCCGACTGTGGCGCAATGAACATAATACCCCTGAAGAATCCCTATAGCATGCATAACGCGTAGATATATTACCACAGTAATTGGTACTACTGTGCCTCATTGGTAACTCTAAAGGTATCAAGTTGCAATCCCACCTCATTTAGAAGTACAGTGGGAATCAACAGCTGCAGCTACTGCCTACAAAATGGAAGTGACACCTAAGGATTGCAAGTTTGCTTTGCACAAAAGATTGCTATTAATTAAATCTTAGAAGATTCAAGACCGATCCAAACATCAGCTCCTTTTAATATACAATTCTATATGTTTGAATACTAATGAACTGAAAAGGCTACAGTTAACTTGTACTTTATTTGCATTCTTATCTGTCAAGCAATATCAGCATTGCCACATTAGGAGAAACTTACAATGTGATTTTCTAAATTATTTTACCTTTATGGTTTAAAGTTATGGATATCCACATGTAACTAACAAAGAGCTAAAGAACTATTTAACAACATTTCAATCCTCTCTCCTTCTTAATTGGTAAATTCCTTAAAATAAAAGGTTCCATTGACAGATCAAGATTTGGCATTTAAACACCAAGCTAGCTTTTTATAGATAATTAAAATAGCTAACAAAATTAAACAAGTGATCTAAATTAAAATATGTTTCTATTAAATGTTTTCCACTCCCTTGATAAATTAATAGACTTCTTTTACTCAAGATAGGAGAGCGCCCCTATCCTGTTGTGGGCCCTTTTGGACCCCACCTGCACCTGAAGATGAGTCATAGTAAAACAAATCTTTGAGTGACTTTTAATAAATTAAGAGTCTCCCTTTACCTTAATCTGCTGCACCTGCAAAAGCTAAACTTTTGCTGCTGTTGAACTGGTTCAATTAAAGCAATCTGCCCTTATTACAAGCCATGAGAAAAAGGAAGAAAATGTATCCTAAATAACCACATTACATAAAATAATACAATGACATAAGATAACTGGGTATTTGAATGTTGAATCATAGAACTGTTTTAGGCCCATGTCAGAATTCAAATATAGCTATTATTATGTTTATTAAAAAAGCAAAAAAAAATGAAAAAAATGAAGGGTCCAAAAAATTAACAATCATTAGTGCCTTAGGTTGTAATGATAAATTACTAGGATATATTTGTATTGCTATGGACATAACAATAAATGTGGAATTATGACATTTGTAAATTGATCTATGTGGCAGTTTATACTCATCTGATAGCTGATGTGTGATAGCTGTGTATCATTTTGTAGTTGCAGTGTCTGCTCACCTGATGACAGTTCTCCTAGGAATCCTCTCTTCTGCACAGAGTTGTCAGAAACAAACTTGAGGAACATTGTGCTGGTGTTGGAGACAATTGGATCTGGTAGTTTACTGCCACAGAAACGTGAGAGGACAGGAGACTGAGCATCCAGGCCAGAGTAAATCTCAACATGGTCGTACAGACATTCCTGGTGGGACTCCAAATCCAGCTCTGTTACCGTCTGATTTATGCAAAGTAAAAAGGGGAAAATAATTGGAAAAAGGATTAAAAATAGGGATGAGACAGTTTTTATAATACAAATCCAACAGTCATTCAACCAGCCATTACCTAGCAAAGTAATGTAAGGATGTGTGATTTAGTACCATGGTTTGCAGATCAGGGATCAGACTAGTGGGATGTGGTATAAAGACAAAAAATAATTGACCACTGATTTGTGTGACGTCCTTTATTACATACAAGGCATATTGAGAATTGCATAAACTATACTCTTACAGTGTTAACCTTGCTGTTGACTCATTGGCATGTGAAGAGACGTGATGTATGATGTATGGTGGACACTGTAATGCTTGGTGGTTCACTCTTCCTAAGCAGATGGAAGAGTACAGAAAGTACAGAAGAATCCTTGGTATACTCATGGAGTGTGTTGTTCAGTCTTTAAAGGTGTCCCTGTATCACTAAATGGTTTATAAAGTAAAAGATTAATAATAGGGAAATATTTAATTATAAATCTATCACTTTTAAAAATAGTAGTAAATGTGATGTGAAGTACTGGATACCGTACAGCAAGTTTAGTATATCAACATTTTGTTCACATAGAGGAACTTTATCAACAAAACAGAGATTGATTTAAATTGCTGGTAGACTGTCAAATCTTTAGAGCACTATGGATTTGTATCTCCTCTGTGACTATAATCCAGTGTACTTTTTGGGTGAATAGCAATGATAGATCATCACCATACACTGGCCAGTCTAGAAACGAAAGTATTGAAACAGACTGGGCTTTTTTCCAAAAAGCTTATCAATATTCAGAAGCATTGTAACTAACATAGTACATCCACCATTTTGAAACACAAGTTACAACTAAACAACATAGCAAGCACAAGGAAACTATGGCAAGCACTTCCACTCCTGACTAGCTGATGACAAACATCCGCTGTCTTGTTTTGTTTGCATGCCAAAATACAACTTTCTAAAGTTTTAACATAATCATAAGCTGATACTATAAGGTGTTGTGGACTAAAATACAGGAAAACAACAAAATGTGAAATTATTGCTGGATCACATGTACCGTATGTGATCAGATAAGGAAATTGTCACGGACCCCTTTTTCTAAGCCTGGATTTTGGCCCATTGAGCCCATTAATGGACAGGCAGCTTGGCTCCAGCTATTGGAATATGCACGTAAACACCTCCATTGTATTTGTAATCTTGTTTCCAGATAAAGTTAATCACATCTGAAATGTGTTAGAGATGGCAGAATGTGTATTGGAGGTTAAACCTATTGCTCTCAGGAATCTACTGCTAGACCCCATGTGGGGTCATCTCCTATAATTCTCTGCCACACCCTATTATTGTTACATTGTGTACACCCCCTCTGTATCTAACTGCTATTGCTGACCTTTAAAAATAAAAAAGTTCACTTCTGGAGACATATATAAATTGTGTGTCTCTTATTTTGCTCCTGGTGGCTGTGATACTGAACCTATCTCCACCCTCTAAGTAACCTGTCCTGATCACTACCACAGGAAGGTTACTGAGACTCCTGGAAGTGCTGATTCCTGATGGAGAGACTCTGACCCATACAGAAGCCAGATGTCAGTGTGCTGGTGCTGAGATTTCCAAGAACCCAAACAGTCCTTGTGAGTAGTTAAACTGTAGTCTATAGCAGGTGACCCTGGGCAGTAAAAGCCCCTACCACTGGATCATCACAGAAATGTTGTGCTTTGCCCCAAACTCGTCAAGAGGGAAATTGCTCCCTGTTTACAACTTTTCCCATATTTTCTAAGTAACAGCCCACCCCATCCCAAGCTCAGAATGAAAACTCATACAGCAAACTGGTTATTATGTATTTAAAAGAGCATGGTTAAACATTACCAAGATTGTGTTTTACATGAAAACATACTAAGTAAAACCATTTTAAACTTAATTGAAACTAACAGGAATTGGACATAGCATACATAAGTATGTAGCTTTTATTGGCAGACTAGTATGATGCTTATGTTTCGATTATTGCTCACTGGCTGACAGGGAAAAATTCAGTTAAACAATAGGTTTTTTTTCTGCTTCATTTGAAAAAAAAAAAAAAAAAAAACACAGCGGTGTAACAAAAAAGAAAAATAAGATGTCAATGTCCCTTTAACAGTTTGAGCATGTTTTATACATACAGTAATCTTAAACAATCCAAGGTATATAAAAGGGTCTTACCAGTTTAACACGGTGACCCTGTGTAGCTTTAATTTGCCATGTGCACACTTTCTTGCTTGGGTATTTGTCTGGCCAATTGGGGCTGGAAATGGTCCCAGTGCTGCCAGTGATTTTATGGTCACAACCAGCTAAAATGACAGGTCAGTAATCAATAGGAAAAATAAAACCAATTGCAAACAATTCTCAGAGCTGAAGATGAAGGCAAAAAGAAAAACAACATAAAATGATTATTGTTGGGCATGTGAGACATTACTGATTATGGACAATATCCTGAGTTACTCTACAGTCAACACCCGCTTGAAAGCAGATACAAGGGTCAGTATTGAGAAAAGAGTGCCCATTCTACATGTGTGTATACACAAGCAAGAAGTATGTGTATAAATATTTGGCTTGTCAAAGGATAAACACTCAGGCACAATAAATATGAAAGAATCCCCATAAACCATTAATAATGCATAGACAAACACCATAACTGAGTGTCAGACACAATGGAAGTACACATAAGATTTCATTACCCTCCTTGCAGTCGTGTTTATTTTCATGAAGTGTGAAACCACTTCGGCACTGGCAGGAATAGCTACCCATTGTGTTGGTACACTCATGCTGACAGCCTCCATTGTCTTTGGAACATTCATCCTTATCTGAAACACAAGAATGGCAGAGGATGGATAAGTATGGGGTAAAAGTGAGGAGAGGGATGCAAAACTTGAGTTGTGACTACCACCAAAATGTGAGAGAAGTGGGCGATGGTGGGTGCCTCCCATTTACCCTGGCCCCGAATATTATGGGAGCATGGTAGCGCAAGAAAGGGAGGGATGAATTTAGTTTTTAACCCCCACATCCCTCATCACGCTGCCCAGTCCCCATGCACAAATCATAGCCATTACCTGTGAGATGAAGGGGAGCCCACCATTTAGGCAAGGAGTGAGTGGGGAGAAGGAAGTATTGCATTAAACACTCTTCCTCTCCCCCAAACTCAGCTCTCATACCATTCTTCCATATTCACTGACCAACTGAAGCTGCGGTTTTAAAAAAACATGATAAAAATAGATATTTATTTACTAAAATAATAATAAAAAAGATAACAGCTGATTGCCATGACAGTCCCCCACCCCACACCGCACCAGTCCCAAATGTCTCTGAAAAGGGGAGGAGATAAACCCCCCAATTCACCAGGGTGGGGAGGTGGACGGATAAAAGTGTGAGGGCGAAGGTAGGATAGGATGGGTGGGTAGAAGGAAAATGAATGGAGGGGGATTTGAGGAGGGCGGGGAGAAGGGTGGGGCTCTTGTTAAGGGGAGCGATTCTTTTTCGAAGTCCTGAGTCTCTTTCGAGGGCGAGTCCTAGAAGGAGCTCGATGTGGTTGCTGTCTCTGGCTCACTTCATTCAGCTTTGACAACTTCTGCAGGTTCTTCTTCTCTGTAATGAGAGAGGGGAAGAGGAGGGGGAAGGAGAAAGGTTGACAGAAGGAGAGGAAGAGGCAGGCACAGGCAAGAAAGGAAGTAGACAGGTAAAGTGTGGGGAGCAAACGCAAGAGAGAGCAGAAAAAGCAACACAATTAGGGGCAAAGAAAGACACAGAAAATGGGATAGAAGGAGCAGAAGATGGTATGATACAAGAGAGAGAGAGAAGTGTAAACAAACAGAAAGATTAGGGATGATGGGGAGATAAGAGAAATGAAGTGAAATTGTAACAGACAAAAAGAAGGTTGGTGGTAGAAGAAAGATGGGGAGACAAAGAGAAGAGTAAGAGAGGGTAGGGGAGGTAGAACCACATTTTCGTGTTGATCCAGGATGCAGAGCTGGGAGCCAGAAGGGCAAAGGGAATGTGCGAGCAGTGGCAGGGAGTAAGAGGTATCATGCATCCTCCATGCCAAGCACCACATGCAACCAGAACATAGGAATGGGGCCACAATTATTACTCATATCTCCCCCATGATGAACTATTTTTTTGGTTCATTTGTATTACTGCATTTACCTTACTCTGTCTGTGTTGTGATTTGGGGTTTATAACACCTCATCTGGATACTTTTTATATTTTACAGAGGTAAATTATGTCAACCTAGTTCTCTGTCATGGTACCCATATCTAGACCACAAGCACATGCAGCAAGTATATATGATATTCATGCTTCAGCAAAGGTGGGTAATCAAGAATTACACTGCCCAGAACCACTTTTGTCTATATAATCTTCTGAATAAATATATTTGGTGATGTGAAAGATGTTTTTAGAAAAAAACGCTTTTTATTTTTTACTTTTATATGCAACTATTCATTTTTTTTAGTGTTCCACTTTCTATTTTGAATTAATTCTCTCTGCTACTTTCTTGTAATCTAATGATCTTTCCTCTGGTTCCAAAAAAAAACACTGGATATTTTAGCTGCCACATTCCCATTGTGCTGGTCAGCAAAAAATTAAATGGTAGATTCCACTACATCATAATTGCATATAAAAGTAATACATTAGAGGTTACATTACTTTTTTTTACATGTTAAAAACATTTTGCCTATTTTCAAGGCAGTTCATCAAAATAGTATATTTTAAGTATATGACTAGAGTGGTCCTTTAAGGACATCCAGATTAAACAGAAGCAACTTTTTCTCCATTTAAAATAGTATTATTATTTATTCCTACTTTTATATATTTTTTCATTTCTTTTTTCTTTTTACGCAATTAGTATTTCTTTCTTACAATGTTGTATATTGAACATTCACTTGAAAAATAATAATATTAATAATAATAATACCATTGCAAATATAATATAAAGTGTCAAAAGCAAAATTTACATTTACCTTTCATTTAAAAAAAAAAAAGGCTACATGTGAATTTTGCATGTATTGGATGACTGTGTTTCTGTGAGCTGCTGGTTATCTAGGGTGCAGTGAACGCTAATCTAAACTAGTCAACATATTACTAAAAACTCCTTGGTATTTCTCAACAAACATGTTGTAAGAGTTAAGAAACTGGGCATGTCAAATAAAAAATGTCATGACGTTAGTACGAGGGATAACATTTCCTTTTTGCTTGAGGCTTGTAACTTATACTGGAAAAGGAGATCAGTGTTTCGAAATATTGAAAAGTTGGAGGGCACAGCAAATGTACTAGATGGAACTAACTCTGAATTTCCAGTATATCAGAATAAAATGGTTTGTTGCATCTCACAGAATGGGAGTGAGGAGTGTGAGGAAGATAGTCAGAAGAGGGATTATGATCTATAACATGTCAAGCAAAAATGTCACCAAGGGAAATATCACATATTTGTCACACTTATATATTTATTATCACACCGAAGTAGTACATTTATGAGTATATTTGCATGCCTAAACAACAAGTCAAAAGACTTTTTTTGTGGCTCAAAATTTCAAGAAACACAGTGTTTGCTCTGAATTTTGGAAGGGATATGAAAAATTAGCTCCAATCCATTACACTCTTTAAATCCAATAACCATTTTAATATAATAGATAGATAAATAGTAACTGCATATATAAGAAATACATTAATACGTACTAATTAAAGTAGTAAATGCTATATACCAGATAATCCTTTATCTCTTCCTAGCCATCACTCTTTACAAAGACATTTAATGCAAAGAACTAGAGCAGCAATTCCCAAAAATATTCTAAGAGATGCCCAAACACATTTTTAGGTTTAACATTTTATCAATACAGGTGAGCAAATTTGTTTTCAACAGGTCATGGTCACCTGTATTCACTTAGTGTTAAATCTAAATCCTGACCAGTCTGGGAGCCCCTGACGAGAGATTTGAAAATCACTGAACAAGATGATGGCTTTTGAACTCAATGGCTCTTTTCTGATACCTGTGTTTTTTTTAGAACTGACAAAAAAGGGCATATTTTAGCAACAAGCCCTACACTTCGGTAGGCCTTACTTAAAAAAAACATTAAACATTAAATTAAAAGAATAAGCAGGTAGTCTCCATTACTGAGAGTGTGGGGCCACATATGGCCCGTGGACACCATTTTTGTCATATGTGATCTATATTAAGTACCAGTTTTTACATTTGTACAGCAGATAGTATATCCAGGCCCTGAATATAACCAAACTGCATGTTACAAAAGGCATCTGTTTTACCACAAATACACTATCTTGAAGGTTTAAATTCAAAAGCTAACAGTTTTCAATTATGAAACACATACCACATTAAAATCCATTTTGTATTATCACTGCTATCTTAAGTCAATAGATTGTTGCATACAAACTCATAATATCAATTACAGGGCCTACAACATATTAACAATATGTGCACTTATCTAACCATTCCATGTGTGTCAATGAACTAGCGTATGGACTCAGGAGTTCATCCCTTTCTATCCAGAAGTCATAGAAAATGTCACAACTGGGAAGGACCTTTATGTCCCTCTCCAAACCATAGACCACTAAAACATATTGGCAAGGGCAACTGTAAAATGTTAATATCTAAACTAAACATACTACTGGCTGCTGTACTAACATACAAAAGAAAGTTTATACAACATCATCCAAGATACATCTCAATTCATTTCACCCAGACAAATTAAACCATCTGTATTTCTTATTATAGGTAATGGGGTAAATTGTCCCCCTTAACATTGACTTATCCATGAAGTTAAGATTGACATACTGAAATTCCCAGATGAAGTGTTTCTAATTTGACCAACATATAAGATTCCAAGGGAGATATCTGAATCTTAAAGGGAAGGTTCAATCTCAACTTCAAGGGGCATGAAAGGTTTCTGGATTTCACTAGTAATATAATATACCTATATGTGTATTTACTTTTGTGTACTTTATTTTGTTAAACAGTGCTTAAAAGCTCTGTTTTTTTCTGCCTATAATTATACAAATAGTACCTAATTGGGTCTGTCAGTTATATCTCCTGAGGAAATGGCTTTACTAGTATGGCTTTAGTAGTTGTGCAGTGATAGATGAGAGATGACCACTTATTGGCTAATTTGAAACACTGCCCTTCTGAGTCTGTCTCTTCATGAACATCATGAGCTGAAGATGGCAAAGGCAAACAGGTACTACTGTGTTTCCCCGAAAATAAGCCCTAGAGCGATTTTTCAGGATCTGTGTAATATAAGCCCTACCCCAAAAATAAGCCCCAGTTGCGTTAAATTATTAAGACAAGATGAGAGCAAAAAGAAAGAGCTATTCTGTGGAGTATAAGAATAGTGGAGGACTCCATGGGCAAGAATATTACAGCTTTCTGCAAAGAGAAGAAGTTGGATCTCCGTATGGTCCGCAAATGGCGAGCCTGGTATGATAACCTCAGGCAACAGGTGGAGGAGGGAAATGCTAAGAAGCGCAAGTGTGGATCAGGTCAGAATCCATTATATCCTGAGCTGAAAAACATCATCTGTGAATGGATTGCTGACAGGAGAGCAAAGGCTTTGGTTGTGCGCAGGGCTGATATTCAAGCATTTGCCCTTGCAATGGCACCACAGGTGGAAAGATCCCGTGAAGAATTCAAAGCATCACAACAGCCAGATGGCTTCCTTCAGCGATATGAACTGTCTCTAAGAAGATCTACAACACTGTTCAAGCTGGAAGATACTGAGGTTATTAAATGTGCACTTGCATTCAAGCCCTAGTGCTCATTTAAAGAGAGCTCTATTGCTGGAAATGAGAGACTAGGGCCAATGGTTCTAAAGGGAATGGAGTTGCAAGAAATTCAGGCTGGAATTCAAGAAGAAGATGACATGATTGTATTTGAATTAATGTAGATTTTTGTACATGAATAAATGTTGTACAATAAAAAATAAGACATACACTAAGTACATACAAGTAAATAGATATGAAATCCACGTCTTCTTTAAGCTTATTAAAAAAAAAAGAAAACTCTATGACTCTATGTATAAATTAAAAAGCTTGACGTTTGCCTCCATGTTTGTGGAAAACAGCATCTGCTATTTCAAATTAACTTTTTGTCGCTGAGCTGATTGGGTCAAACGTTTGATTTATTCAATCCTCTCTATGGCGTGAGCTCACAAAGCAAGGCTATACCATTTTCGTTTCCTGACCTCTAAATTAAGTTTTAAACGTTCTCAGTAACAAAAAATAATAAGAGACAGCACAATGGCTAACTAACCTAGAGCTAAATTCTAAGCTGTCAAAGCTACATCCTTATTTCTTGGTTCTTCAGCAGCTCACATACAGAAGTCTTCTTCATAAAAAAGAAACTTGTTTTTAGGTAAAATGTTAAATCGACTGACAATGGGGATTCTAAATATAAAATCAAGAACGTAACAAAAGCAGAAAATAATCACGGTTCACACGATTCAACAAACACCTCCACGGCCTAGTGACATCATCCTAAAAAGTGGAGAATGTTTGACATCTTATGAGTCATGACCCAGGATGTAAGGATATTTGGCGATTCAGAAGAAAAAGCAGGTTCCAGTATATGGCAGCCCTGTAATTAGTAACCTGTATGTTCAAATGAAATGGGATAAGGATTTATGAGGTGCTGCCACAGAGTTAACAACTAGGGAGTTTATAGCTGGCGATGTACATATGTTATTACTTAATGATTACCCTGGAAGTCTGAATACCACCCCTCCTCTTCCTTCACTTTTTAAAAATAACACAATCATTACAGGACACTGTAGTTATAGGACAAATGGCCTTGCCTTGTAATATGCAGGTCTGAATTACTACCCTTGCTACTGCACTGCTAGTTAATTTTCCGTTTCCCCTAGACATGTCAGTATATTTTTTAAACTCTAAATTATAAGTTGAAAAGAAAGTGCAGCTTAAGAGAAACCCCGCAACAGAAAGCTGTACCAGCACTATGTTATTCTGTTCTGTTTTTTTGTGGCTAATAACTTAGAAATGCTGTGGGGGCACAGCCTGTGTTTAAATGTATATATATAATATATATATATATTTTGGCCTCATTACTGCGCTCTGGTTATAATTCAACTGCTACCTTATTAAAGGACAACTGAAGTGTCATTATTATAATATGCTTTTTGGGGACATTTAACTTGTTAATGGGTTAAAGTTTTAGAAAGTTAAAAATCACAGGTTTTACTTTATAACTGATGTATTCAGTTGAGCTTTAAATAACCAGTGTAATACAAAAGGAGATACTTATTTCAATTACACACTGATCATTAATACAATTTATATTTAATGATTTGTAATAAAAATGTACAATGTTTTATACTTTCAAAAATCAGTGTATCATCAACAGTTGAACTGATTGTCTCCACCCTAACATGGAGCCTCATTAAATTGCAAGCACGTAATTACCTGCAAATTGCCTGCTGGTCCAACTTTTTCTAAACATTAATATTCAATTGTCTCTATTTTGCAACCGTCATCATGACATCAGTAAAACATGGAGTTTAAATTACAATGAATTAGTGTTTAGAAGTACAATTTGTGATCGGACTCGTAATCCAGCAATGTAGAAATCAATAATAATCATTAAATGTGGGATCCATGATATGTATTAACTCCTTGAACCCCGGGATCGATATAACACAGAAGTAAAAGTTATTTTTTATTGCAGATTTGTGAGCTTGAGACTGTTGTGCAATTAATTCTTTCATTGCTTTCTCAGTATTTTAAAGTACAGTAGTGTGTTAATATTTGCTTTTACAGTGTTACGAACAGGTGGTTAACTTACTTGCCAGTCTTATCTAGTACTCGTATAATTTTTTTTATACATTTGCTATTTATGGGTTTGAAGGCAATTGCAGGCTTGTTGAATGTTTGTAATTGAATATTGATTTTGTGTCTTTAGCAGGCCCACAGTTGCTAAACGTAGCCAATTGAATATCCCTAAAATTTTTGGGCTACATTACAGATTCAAGTAATTGCAAATTGGCCAATTGAATGAGGTTCATGTTCATTGGGTTTGGCTGAGATATAGGTCTAAATATTTGAAGAATACTTTGATCAGATAAGAGGTCAAACAATCATTCATGGGCTACCACCACTGCAAAAACTTGTTGCCAAGGGAAACCACTTTAACATGTTACCTCCCCAGGTATCATTGTGCAAATGGGGAACATTGTGTGGAAATAACTCTTTTGCCTGAACACTTACAGCCTTATTAAATTGTGATTCAGCAAATTTAAAAGGGCTCTATTTAGGCACACAGCATATTTTTTTACAGAAGTTTTTAGTTAGTGACCTTGCTTTTGGATAGAAGTTCACTATCCAAAATCTTCTGTAAAGAAATATGCTGTGTGCTTATATAGAGCCCTTTTAAATTTGCCGAATCGCAATTTAATAAGGCTGTTAGCATTGAATTGCTAGACAAAGCCACTTCCAGTACTGACCTAACAGTGGAGTCTGAACAATGAAAGTAAATTTAATAGTGAATATTGCATTTTCAAGTAATTACAAATAAATTATAATAAAGGACCACAGCAGTTCATGAAAAAAAAAGACAGTTTGTTAGATATGTACCAAACTAGGAGTATTACCAGATGTGCAAGCCGTGGCCTCCACTAAACTATCCTCCTACCTCAAAACCTTCTAAACCTCACTAAAAACGCATCTGTTTAAATAAGATTATCCCCTTCAGCTTCGATAGGTACAATGTATCTATCCCCCTCCTGTACCTCACCCAAACCCTTTAGATTGTAAAGGGTGCAAGTTTTCAATCTTGCAAGGTGCTTTACCATTCTTTGCAATGTGTTAATATTGTTTTTACATTGAACTTAACCCCTGTATAGCACTATAGACTGTTTCAGAGCGTTACAAATAAACAACAACAACAATAATAATAATAATAATAATAATAATAAATACAGCATTTTTTGGAAAAAATCAGAATTTTGAAGACTGTTTATAAATAGACGAAATCCAAAATCAAGTAATTGTTTTAGGTTATTCTTAAAGAGTAATCAAAACTAAACCTTGTATTAGCCATTTTTTATAAAGTAGATAATTTCTGAGACATCCAATATTATTTGTGTTGTACTTGCTGCTTTGATGTGCTAATAAGAATCACAGAATCACTGTATTTCTCAGTGTTTCATGCTCTTTAAGATAAAAATAACTTCCTGTTAGTTAGAGAGTGTTTCTTTAATAATGGGTAAAAATGTGCCACATTTTCACTGGAGCAGATGTAAACTTCCTCTACATTAAAGACTAGTATCATTAGTTTGCCCATTTAAAAAATATATCTATTTTAAATTTAAGACTACGTATGGGTTCTGGACCTTGACTTCAGACTAATAACATATTTGGATCTTGGTGAATATTGACTGTGATAGTGTCTAGCGGCTGACATGCTTGTTATAATTCCGACCCTGTACATAATACAAGAGGGCAGGGATTGCACGATTTGCAGTTTAACGCACAGTTGTATGCTTCTGAGCATGTGCAGAGGAGGGAGGGGGAGTGTCAAATACTGAAAGCTGAACTTGCTTACCTATGGGCTTACAAATTATCCACTGATAAAAATTGTCAGAGCCCACCCCTTAGTCTTTAAGACAGAAGCAGTGATGAAGAGAAAAAACTGGGAAGCAAACCTATGTAAGTTTTTCTCAATTTTTTTTATTTATTGAAAGACAAGCTTGTTAATTAATTGATAGTTTTCTTCCCATAATGGTGTTATCATTGGACATTCAAATAACATGTGTAGTAGGGTTCCCTGTATTTCGCAACCTTTATAATGTAAGCCATCCTGGGAGGGGAAAACATATGTACAATATTTGGGGTAATATACCATCTTATGTTTGTCATGTATGTGTTTTCCTTAAGGATAATATTTGCAATTAGGTATTTGCATATATTAGAATCCTTCCCCATTGATTTTCATTCAGTCCCTATGATGTTTATGTCTTTTTTCCATGCTACTATTTATAGTAATTTGTAATTTTCTTGAATATGGTCGATCAAATATATGCATAGTTGGTAGTATTTCCTGAGGATTTGGGTGTATAATCACAAACATATTCAAATGGAGTTTTAGCTCTGAATTTGTTAACTCTTAGTGGCATAATTATATGTTCATTTATTACAGTTAGGTTAAGCCATTCCTTATCTGGCACTACAGATTTTTCTTTAAAAATATTTATTGACCATTTGTGTTAAGATGTCCACTATTGTTAACAATTTATTTTGAATTCACAAACTAAACTGATGGACTGCTAATTATGACCCACAAGGAGGCAATCCATGAACTTGGGGTGTATAGTTTTGCCTTTATTGCAGATTGATTCTAGACTTTAAACACGTTTTAATCTTCACAGTTTGCAGAGCTGTCAATGTTGTTTATTACATACATGTGAAATCACAGTGCTTTAAATATCGAAAACTTATTAGGAAAGACTTACTATTAAATGCTCTATGTATAAAGTAACTTTGGTGGTAAGAAGTGCAGGTCTTACAGCTGGTCATACAATAACAGGACGACTATTAGTCAGTCATATTGTCTGCGTCTGCATCTTGTATAAGTTCAAAGAGGCTGATTACTCACTGACACAGTAGAAAAAAAACCTATAAAGCCAGGACCTCAAGTGTGTGGACAGCCAGCAGACATAAAGTGGCATTGCAGATGTTTCAAATGTGGATAACTTAGGTTATAACAAGTTGTTGAACAGCTGAATGCTATTAACAATGTCATTTTCCTACAGTAAACATACATTGCAGTTTGCAATATTATCTAGTCAGTAAGACTTTCTTATCCGTCCACAAAGAAAGAGGAATATATCTTGTTGATGAGAGATCATTATCAATTACTGCTGAGGTTTCTAAACCTATTGTGTTCAGAAATTGCTTGTTTTGATATTATATTAGGACTTTAGGTTCTCCTGACTTTTGCAGGAAATGCAGCACATCTACCCAGATTCTGACGGTAGAACTGAGCAGCAAATATGGAAGTAGGGAAAGCAACTGCAAGCTTTGCAACAGTTTGAAAAGAATGGGAGGAACTTCATGGGGAAATATGGCAAAACAAGCAATTTTTTGTGTAAATTTCTAACAAAACCTATTTTTTCACAATACCAATATATTGAAAAGTTGCTAATACTGAACTTTACTGTTTAAAATTCATGTTGGACTGTCAAAGTGGTCGTTTAAGCACACAGCTATAGCATGATCTCTTCATAACCACGTACAGAGTAGATAGTTCATGGCATTGGGAGGATTGCAAGCATTTTACTTTATTTTATTTTTGATACGTTCTGTGTTTTTTGGTTCCTTTTTGTTTTTTTAGACCTTCAAATTTTTAGTCGGGGGAGGAAAGCATATATGATGAAAATGTACAAGAACCATTGTGCTCATGTTTTTCTATACAGACTTTTTAATAACTAAACTGAAACACCACCCTATATTTTTAACTTTTATATACAATTATTATTTACTGTGGAGTTTCATTATCCTATCTCAGTTGATTTTGTTTGTAACTGTATCAGGAGGATCTTTCTATGTAAACTAAGCTTTACATTAGTTTCACTGAAAACACTTTTTCACTTTATAGATAGAAACTTTGGGCCCCATTCTATTAGCTGCCCGCAAATGCCTCAAACTCACAAATGTGGCTGTTTTCTTTTTAAATAAATGTTTAGATGCATTCTATTGACTCCAGCTCGCAAATGCGGACCTCAAGCCAAAACTTGTAAAACATAACTTTTTAAGTCTGATTTTAAGGGGCCTGAACATATGATTTGGCAATATTTAAGCAAGCCCGTAATTTATTTCTTAGACACAGCCAATAGAAAATTAGACCGTCATCATGATGTCAGTAAAACATGGAAATTGGACGTAATCTGCAATCGTAGGCTGCAAATTAAATAGTGCCAATAAGTAATATTTGCCTATTGGGCTCACAGTCTACTCTATAAAATGCATTAGAGCATCTGTTCTAGTCCATGTGGGTTTCATGATATGTATTAACCCTTGAGTCCCGGGATCAATATTAGTAAGAAATAACAAAAAAATGGGGGGTTGAGACTGTTGTGCAATTGATTCTAATGCCTTTCCATGCTTTCCCATGCTTTTAAAGTACAGTATAGTGTGTTTAATTGCTATTACAATAATAATGTTAGAAAAAGCCCTTGTGAGTCATATTTAGTACTTGTAATATTTTTGACAGAAAAATGATACTTTTTTTTCAGTTGCGGGTTAGACTTTATTTGTGTTCTAGCTCTATGTGTCTAACGATTTTGTGTAACTTTCATTATTTAGAGGTCGTAATATTCGAGCTGTGCTAAAACCAATGGAGATCTATGGTCAAATCTACTGCTTGGGCTGGCCAGCAGTGATTGTGGGTGGATAACTGGTAATCGGAATGCAGGTAATACAATATGTGGACATTTTAAGACTAGTTTTAAGTGTGTATAAATTTACAAATTGGACAATAGAATAGGGCCCTTTGTCTGCATTCAAATTCTCCTTCCACCTCGGAAAGCTGATCAGAAACCAAAATGGTAGGTTTGACATTCTAAAAACATTTTGCCTAATTTCCAATGTAGTTATTCAAAAGAGTATAATATAAGTATAGGAATTCAGTGGCCCCAAAATCCGAAAAAAATAGATAAATAGAGAAAAGATGATAGATATATGGAATAATTTCTGTTCAGATACCAATCTGGCAATTCCAAGATGCTTTTAATACAGTATTTGAAATTACAAAAAAAAAACATTAAAAAGTGTGGGGTTTTAAAGCATATATGAAAATAGCAGGCTACAGACAGAATGTGTTTATTTTTTCATCATATACTGTGTATCAGCTCTCCCTTTGTTGTGTCCCTAAGTCACCCTGAAGGGGAGGGAGGGACAGAATATTTTGGAGTATAAATTACTACAATCACTCTTTGACATCAGTGCATTTGGCACTAGATGAGAGCTGATGACATCACTAAGCATCACAGATATATGATGAAAAACTCTGATGTCATCATGCCATGACAAAGGTTACCTTGGCCCTCATTAGTGCATCCAAGGGTCAAACATCCCACAAGTGGTGAAAGTGAAGAAGCAGAAAAGACAGGAAAGCAGCGTGCGGGGATAGAGCTCACCTGAGAAGAAGAGAGCGCGGAAACCCTTCTTGGAAACTGTATTATCAGACTTGAATTCAATACGCATGTTGTTGTACTGTGAGGTGATCACTGATGGGAGCTCTGGACCGCAAAACTTTCCATGGAGTTTGGAGTCAGATGTCAATCCACTGCGGACTTCCACAAAGTCATATTTGCACACCTTGGACATTTTTGGAGGCAAAACAAGAAATAAGTGGAATGGGGTGGAAGGGAGCAGTAAGATGAAGGGGCAAAAGGGAAAACAAAAGCAGTTAAGAACCAGGTGGAGACAGAAAATAGTCCATGGGAGCAGAGAGTTAAAGAGACTCAGGAAAAGTTGCAAATATACTATAATTTAAAACTATACTATATATGTAAAAACAAGCACTTTGTTTAGTTAAATGTTTTTTTTTTAATGCATTATCTTACAGTAAATGTACCTAAAAGCGAGCCTTTCTGGTTAATCAACCAAGCTTGGGCTGTTATCAGTGTAATGATTGCTCTTACATGCTAATATCCTGGGGAAGTACCTGCTTTGTTCTCAGTCTATTGCATTATGACACTGAAACATATGACCATGTGCAGTTCCCAGGAGTAATTTATTTTAATGTTATTGTACTGTAAGAAAATGCAATTTTTAAAAATACAATCAAATGATAATGTACTTAATCGCCAGGTTTAAATTATAAAATATTTGGAACCTTCACAATAAGAAAGAAACAGATACATTGAATTATTCATATACTTAGATCAGTGGCTACAGGGAATTATTTTCAATATAAACGAAAGAATAAAGTTATGATGTTTGTTATTGGCTGAGTGGGTGTATATACAGTGACAAAAGGGTAAATGTGCATATGCTTGTAAGGAGGTACTTCCAGGATAAACCAATACTCACATCATTTCCTTCTGTCTCAAACTGGTCGAACCTTAGCGAGATGCGGTACTGTGTGGGAGCAACCAGCTGCCAGACACAGTTTTTGTTAGGAGGATACTCTTTGGGCCACCCCGGGCTGGTGATGGAGCCGTTCAGCTTGGTCAGGAAACCTCCGCAGGCCGCTGAAAAAATTGGGCACGGCTACAGAGGAGCTTTACAGAACTACAAGGGGGCAGCTTGAGGGGTTAAGTGTTACTAAACACTACTTTATGTTACAGTTACGCTAAAAAGACGACTAAATAAATGTAGATACTCTTGGTCCCTGGCAGAAGAAAGATTAATGAAGAGACTCTCTGCCATTGTCTAAAGAGGTGAGAAATGTTGCACCTATCTAGCTGTGAAAAATGAATGGAGTAGCTTTTATTCAGGTAGCAATTAATGGAGTTATGCTCTTAAGGTCCCTGGCACAAGACTCACCTTCACAAGACTTCTTGTCAGGTCCCAGCTCATACCCAGGGTCACACGCACACTTGTAACTGCCCAGAGTGTTCACACAGCGCTGCTCACAGCCACCATTATTTGGACGGGAACACTCATCTACCTCTGTAGGAGAAAGCATGTTAGATACATTTAAGTATGAAATAAAAGGGAGTAAGGAGAAGATAGTGTCAGAATAACAACAGAAAGTTGTGGAGGGAAATATAGAGTTCTGGAGATAGTCATACGAGAGGGAACAGATAATGGAAGAATAAAGAGTAAACATAGAAAGAGCAGATGCCATGCAAGGATACATTTGTGGGACAATATATTATTGCATCCTTATAGGTGTATTATTTGAATGCTTTAGCTGGAATTCAGGATTATTATGCATATATTCTACATAATATTTTACCAAACGCTAATTGTATAAAAAAATAATCTATAGGAGTAGTTCTCAGTGTTTTTGATCTGAGGACTGGCTGGTTACCTTCCAATTTTCATGGGACCCAGCTTTGAGATTAAGAAAATGTTGTATCTAGTTTTACATTGATTTGATCTATAATATAACTGTTGTTTGTTTACAGGGTAAGGCTCCCCTCGGCACAATTTATTTGTGATGATCTGTAAATAAGTATAAGGCAGCCACTGATCTATAGCATATAAAAAAACTTCTTACATTAAATGACATAGAAACATGAGTGTTTTCTTTAGCTCTGCCGTGACCTCTTAAATTGTTAAGACTGACATGGAACCTTAGAAATCTATTGTACATACCAATCCTTTTCAACGTAAAAGTAGCCAACAAAAAACGCTAAGTGGATTACTAGGGACATTTGATAACTGTTAATCCTAAATTTGTTTAAGTTCAATACAATAAATCAAACTTACTACAAAACTACATTGACCACGTTGCTAATTTTCATAAAACCTTTTAGACCTGTATCTCAGCCAACCCCACCACTCTCACCTTAATTAGGGCAATAAAGATAAAACATTCAGCTGGAGAAGAAAAACCCGATTAAATTTGATGTCCGCATCTCCCAGTACACAGGCCTTATTTCTGTGGGCCTGCTGCGGGATTGAACTCCGCTACAATTCAGTTGCTATTCAATTGAACAAGCCTGCTAGTTAGGGGCCGAAACCACAAATGATGCACTTGTATGTAGCATTTCAGGGCGGGAACATGAACAATTAAGCAAAGCCGTAACTACCCATTTAGAAATAGCCAATAGAAAATGAGACTGTCATCATTAGGTCAGTAAAACATGGAGGTTACTTGTCAATCAATTAGCGTTTGGGGGTCCGATATGCAATCAGACTTGCAAAACCGCAAAATAATAACAATTAGTGTGATACTGTTCTAGTCCATGTGGGTGGCCTGATATGTATTAACGCATTGATTCCCGAAATCGATAGAACCCTGAAATTAAACATAATATTTTTTATTTGTTATTGCCGTTTTGCGAGCTTCAGACTGTTGTGCAATTAATTCTAATGTTTTTCATCACGTTCTCCATTTTTTACAGTGCAGTACTGATTTTTTTATTTGCATTTACAGTGCTACGGACAAGGGTTAAACCCCCTTGCGAGTCCTAACTGGTACTCGTAGGATTTTCTCCTACATTTGCTGTTTATGGGTGAGAAAACATTTGCAGGCTTGGGGAATTGTGGCAATTGAATAGCGATTTGCAATTTTAGCATTGGGAACTCTTGTGAAAGATCAAAAGCTTCGATGGGCCTCTAAGTTCCAGTTTTAACAACCGCAAGGATTTCAAGGCCATAAGCCGTAACCTGTTTGAAGCCCGCAGACACCAATTGAATAGCAAAATAACTTACGGCCTCCATTACGGACTACTGTAAGTTACAATTGCTCAATTGAATTGGGCTCTTATACTGTAATCTTTGAAAATGAATTGAATAGTGAATATTACTAATATAATCTATTAAATAGGAATTCTATTAATGATTAATGCATTAGTAAATATTATTAATGATTAATGCATTATTAAAATAACTATCTCCTCTTGTTTAATGAATTTAAACATAGTGTACCTGAATGATCTGACAGTATGTTTTCAGCAGTCCCTGTGTATTCTTATGGAAGGGGTGAGAGCATTGCACTGACCTTTGAAGTAGTTGAGGGAGAACCCGGCCTTGTTGATTGAACCATCAGACACAAACTTTATCCATAGCTGATTGGTTGAGCTTTTGATATCATCTGGCTTGTCATAGCCACAGAAACGGCCAATCAGAGGGCTGCTCTCTGTGCTGCCATCTCTAATCTCCAGATAATCATAAGCACAGCTGTCATGACGCTCAATCTGTAAAATTCAAGACAAAATTGGTCCGAACAAGATTGTATCTTACAGACTGCTGCTATCCAATATTTCCTTATTATTCCTCAAAACTCTGAATGGAGTTATTTCTCCATCTATTACAGCTCTGTAGTCTATAGTCTGCCTTTGCATATAATGTTCTCTTTTCATTTATTGTTACTGACCTCAAAAGACTGGAAGGAAACACCAACATGGTACCCCTCAGCTACGCTCAGCTTCCACACACAGGCCTTGTTAGGTCTGTAATCATCAGGGTAGTTAGGCGACTGGATGTGACCGGTGTCTTTTTTCACTTCTCCTCCACACAGTGCTGTAGATATAGTTGAAAGTGAGAAAATGGAAGTCAGTAAAAAAAAAAAAAGGTAGATGAGGGTTTCAGAGAGCAGAGTTGGAAACATTAAGCCAACGTTAGATAAAAGGAGAATTGACATGGTCTAAATGGTGGAGAGTATTGAGAAACATGTGTCTTCTCTGTAATGGCACAACTTGAGAGACTGCTCCCTGAATGGGCACCATCTAACAGGTCACATTGTTAAATAGTATCTGTTCTCTCACATTTGTTTATGTCTCTTCTCAACAGTCCCCTTTTTGTTTCCATTTTTGTTTCTGTCTTTTAGGCCTCCCAGAAAAAAGGCCCCATGCACATTTTGTCTATGGAAATCAGTAGCTTCCCACCGAATAAAGCCAATTCTGACTGAAATGTTGCCTTGCCTTAAGTGCAGGTAAAGTCTAATATGCTTGAAGAGATTTCTTCTCTTTAATGGCAAAAGTTAGCAAAACTGAAAAAAACTGCCCTCTGAGTGGATACTATCCTACAGGGCACACAAATAAAGACTGCTGTCATCCACAAAAGCCATAATCTGTGACAATCAACCATCCAAATGGGGAAAGCTGGTTAAAAACCACAGAACTCCCCTAAAGGAGATTATCAATGCCTATCAAAACTTTTAGAAAGACCACATTGTTGAAGTCTACCCAGTCCCTCCCCCACCCCCTCACACCCTCCAGCTACCATAAGGCATCACCTAATCAGCCTCCTCCGGAGCAACTGAAGAGCAACTGATTACTCGGTTAACTGGAGATAGTCAGCTGCTTGTCCTATTAACAGCTACTTTGTTTCCTAGACTGTAACTAGTTGGTTACCCCAATTCCCTCTCAGGGTACCTTCATATACTGCCTGGAATCCTTTCCCCACCCAGTTGCTGCTGCTACGGAACTCAATCCACAATCGACTCTCTGTTGATATGATGGGCTCTGGGATCCTATCTCCACAAAAACGGCCTGCCAGAAAAGAAAAAGAAAATAACAAATATCATTCTGTACAACCAGACTTTACATAAGAACAGAATTAAACAATATGGTAGCAGATATGAAATGGATCAAAGTACCTCGGAGGGGAGCTTTCTTCCAGAATCCATCTCGGACCTCAATGTAATCATACCAGCAGAGACGGCTGCGGTAGAGATCCAGAGATGTAAAATTCAGAATAATCTGAGAAAAGAAAAACTAGTGAGTGGACAGATGTGAAAATGAGTGTATAAATGGACATATGAGAGGAGTGTGTGGTAGGTGACTGGGCAACAAGCAGATGTAGGCATAGGGGAAAAATAAGATTTATCCAATGGTGGTCTAAGCTGGTGAACAAGAGTAAGAAAGGAGTGTAGAAGAGGAGAAAGGATGGAAAGAAAATAAAGTGTCCAAAATATGTATAAAGAGAAGGAATAAAGAGGTATAACAGAACAAAGGAGAGATATGTACCTTTTCTCCTGGAGTGACTGACAGTCTCCACACACAGTGCATGTACGCAGAATATCCATTGGGGAAGCCAGGGGAGGAGAAGTTTCCTTGACTGTCCTGCAGAGTGTCTCCACAGGCTACAGAGACACATTGAGTCACAAAAAATCCCACAAGGAGACATGTCACATCATATGAAGAGTCCACTTAGATGCCATATAAAGGTATATCCTGAGGACTAAATGTACTACAAGATATGTTAAAAGATTGCTGTAGTGCTCATACAATGGGATTTAATTTGTTTATTATGTTATTGGTATTAGCAATAACATCAATATATTCTGTAGCAAAAAATCAATGTAGCTTTTAAATCCTACATTTGTTGTTTAGTATTCTAGTATGTTGTACTCTCCACAACACCATCATGTCCCCAGGGGGGGGGGGGGGGGGATCTGCCCAAATGGACTTTCCTGACAGAGGTCTTTATCTGTTTTTAGATAAGTTCTTTATTTCATTGGTGGTTAGTACAAGTAAGTCTCCTCCGATCCCCTGGGGCACCTAATAGGTGGTGCAGAGAGGCAGATATGTTGGGAGATACTGTGCTAATTACAAATGTCATATTTACATTAAACCTGATTGTATGACCACTACAGTGGCCCTAACGATCACAACATATGTAAAGAACCTGCTGTCTCATCTCAATACTATTTCCCCCACTTTTGGCTATCTTCTATAAGGTAGAACATCTTCATGATGAGGACCTCTCACTCCCGTTTTATAGTGCCTTACATAAACATGTGTAGACCAAACAAGTTCCAAGGTTTTAAAGCAGATGGGAAAAGGTAGAAACCTTTTGCAATGTTTTGAATTCTTATCAAATATTTTTGCTGCTGCCTTTCTTATTTCAGTCTTGAACTTTGGCTCATTCTTACACTCCCCCTCCCCATAGCGGTCTCTCTTTCTCCTTGTCTCCCTCCTGCGGTCTTGCTCCCCATTCTTGATGACATCACAATTATTTGACTTCCAGATGTCAGACAGATGTTCAGAGGTTATTTGTGGGCAACGGAAACTGTTATACTAGAGCATAGGAAAATAGTTACTTTCTAGCAGGAGTTTTTTGAGTTGTGTACTGGAAGGTCCTGATTGAAAAGAAGATAAAGGACCACTGTATTTTGGTTAAAAAAAATCACATGCGTGTGAAGTATGTAACAAGATAACAATATTGGCAGGTATGCGAGACAGAAATGTAAAAGCATTTGTAGAGAAAATGCTATGTTTAGATGGCTATGCTAGTGTCATGGGGAATTCAATCTTAGACTGCTAGCCTGTCTATATACTATGGGGAGATTGTCTACCATTGTCAAGTGCATTGCTTGAAAAGGACTTTTTTTTTTTTTTTTAAGTGAATGCAAATACTATCAGAATCCATTGTTCCTTACTGTCCATCTAGGTTTGTAATCCTCTTAGGAACACGGACAAAATGCCTATCACCATTAAAGTAAAACAAAAAATTAAAGACTAATTATTATATTAAACTGTTTAAAAACATGTTCCTTATCAAGACAAATTGTTCAAAATGACATACTATGAGTATGAAACTTTAGTGGCCCTTCGATTTAGTATCACTCTACTGATCTGTAGAAAAAGGTTGTTGTTAGTCTCAAGCAGGAGAAGGGTTAATAGAGCAAGGCTCTGCAGGTCTTTGGCATGGATTTATAACATGACCCTCTGCAGGTTTCACACACAGCTGGTTACAAGGTAAATAAAAGCTTCCATCTGTTGTCACAGAAACAGCGTAAGGAGAGATGAAGAAGATGGAGGACGGAAGATGGATACAAATAGACAAGAAAAAAGCATTATAGACTTTCAAAAAAAAGAAAGGGAAATTAGAAGAAAATGGTTAGATAGAGGCAGTAGACAACAGATAAATACATCAATAGAATGACAAATGACCCAGATGTACTAAGAAATAATAAGGGGAGATGGAAAAAATCAGGAAAGAAAACATTAAGAAACATACTAATGGGAAGTGATAGGTAGCGTGAGCAAGATGGAAGAGACAGGAGTACACATGGAGTAGAACATGAGGGTAACAGTACACATATAACATACATATCATTGGCCTGGCTCTCTTTAACAGTTTGACAGCACATTTTTTTTTAAACCTGTATGTGATAAGACTCTTTTAGCCCAATCTTCCACTATTTAGTAAGATTAAAAATACTGTCACGATCCAGGCAAATGATTAGCAGATTACACTTGTATCTGTGCATGGAAGTCTGGGTGTGTATATACTGCATATAGGTTACCTTGACATCTGTACAGTTTCCTAGCCTGGCCAATGTCTCCTGCACTGAGCCGCGTTCTCTGTCCTATAGGCGGTCTCACTCCATTCACATCGTATTTGGGCAGAATTGTATCCAGGAAAATTCCCCTTTGAAAAAAGTAACGTAAAATGGACATCATTTATCATTTTAATTTCAAATTACCCATTAAGACTACTATTTTGATAAAAATAACTGCATAAATTACTGACACCACCCATCTCTTACGAGAAAGACACTTATATAGTGTACTCCTACCTTCTAATCTATTATTAATAAGGAACTATGGCCAAAGCACATCACAATAAAGATCCCTTACCTGGAGAAGGTGTTTCGTGCATAGTGCATAATACTGTCAAAATCGTATGTTTCCCCAAGAGATTCCACCTCCTCTGGCTCCATTTTCAGAAAGTTATACTCCTGTCCTGAGGGAATAACAGCCAATAAGACAGCAGCCCTGTCAGTCCCATATCTCCTGTCATCAGAGCATCGTAACAATGAGAACTGATTATTTCATAAACTACTGGCATTTGAGTTCCATTTTGTACATGAGCTTTTATCCAGCTGAGCACAAGCAGTAATGTCCTTATAAAATGCCATGGAAGGTTTAATTTTTTTTTAACAAATACATAGTCAGACTCTTCACAGAATGTGGCGTCTAGCTCTGGCAACTAAAGGGATATAAATAAGAAACAATTCAATGCAAAAAAGAATAACTCATACTTATAATTACAGACTTCATAGCACTAATACACATAGCCTGGAGTCCATAATTATTTTTCTATATAGGTTCCATTTGGTCTGTAAATGATTGCATCTTACTCCCCTGATTCATAGTGACATTTCAGGCTGACCATCACCAGCCCATGAGGAGTCTTAAAAAACAAATTATCTGTAATGTATGGTCATTAAACCATATCCAGGAACCAGTAATCACCAACAACTACCCAGAGCAGAGGTCCAAATTATGGTAGAATTTAAAATAATCGTGACAGATGTTTACATTTGTTAAATCATCTATCATTATTCTAAAGCAAAACATATTTGCTTTAATTTTATTTAGAAAATGGCTTTTTGTCAGGCAATGGCATTCCCTTAATCAGGAATGGACAAAATAAATAAATCTAAGTAGATGTACACTATTGTTAAAAGCTACAATAAGAGTATATTCATATATATTCTAACTATTAAAAATTATTTGAGAGACATTTTTAGAGGCCTGGCTGACCAGCCTTCAAAGGTTTTTCATCCTTTGCCTTCATTTAAATATATTCAAAGGCTGTTGTCAAGGAAACCTTTCACAGAAATACATTTACACTTGATAAAAGATCATCACTCGAGGTTATATAAAATGCTTCTTTTCCGTAAGGACAGTAAAATTTCTGAAATCACTAAAAGAGCTTGTAATGGAAGCCTAACAGATATCTTTATATCCTAAAAATATAGCAACGGAATGAAGATGATCCAAAGAAAATGAGATTTATTTTTTATGGATTTTGTATGAGACATGGTAAATAATTCAGTGTTTACTTTTGTGCTAGTTGCCTAGAGCGTACTCCTCCCTCTACCCACCTTTTTGACCACAACCCTATTTGACCACAACTCCCAGCTCCTATAAAAACACTGAATGTTCCCTATCCATGTCCTCAAGAACCTGGCTGAATACTGACCCTTCACCGAACCTAGTTTCAAATGCTCCCTCTACCCTCATAACCACCATTACAGACAGAAGAGATATATTTTTCTTCTTACTCAAAAAACTCCCCATCGATACAGATGGTTACTCCCAAATTTCAACTCCCATTACAACCCCAACTACCCGGCTGGATGTTTTCCCTGATGATCGACACATGTTCATCTCGGTCTGGTCGTGTGTGTTCGTGCCAGAATCCAATCACATGACCCAGTTCATGTACCACAATTCCAAACTTGTCACAATTTTTCCCTATGGAGATGGCTTGGGGGCCCCCACCACGCCGGCCAACATAGGAGCAGCATCTGAATAATAAGGACAAAAGAGGCTAATGTGAGGTCAGCTCTGAAATGAGCAGTGGTAGTGAGTAATAGTAGTCTAGTAGGAATCTAGTAGTATGTTTTCGAGTAACAAGGAGGTTTAGAAGCAGGACAGTAATTATAAAGTTGCAAACATGCTGTGCCTTCACTGGCAAAGGGTGCTAGTGCTGTGTTTGGAGATTAAGTGTAATTAGCGTATACAGTTGAAAGGTTAGACCTTTATTTATAGGGACATTGTCATGAGGGACATTGTCATCCTAAAATGAAGCGGATTCATCTTAAAGAGCATTAAAACTGTATATTCTTTGTAAATTTGTTCTCCACAGTAAGTAATTCTAGAGATATACAGAATTTGTTATGCTTCTAATGTGTGGTTCAGTATGCTCAATTGTGGCTCTGATAAGGGTAGGGGTATATAACTGAATGACAACATTGGGGCTCATTGGTCTGTCCATCATACAGGGAGTGCAGAATTATTAGGCAAATGAGTATTTTGACCACATCATCCTCTTTATGCATGTTGTCTTACTCCAAGCTGTATAGGCTTGAAAGCCTACTACCAATTAAGCATATTAGGTGATGTGCATCTCTGTAATGAGAAGGGGTGTGGTCTAATGACATCAACACCCTATATCAGGTGTGCATAATTATTAGGCAACTTCCTTTCCTTTGGCAAAATGGGTCAAAAGAAGGACTTGACAGGCTCAGAAAAGTCAAAAATAGTGAGATATCTTGCAGAAGGATGCAGCACTCTTAAAATTGCAAAGCTTCTGAAGCGTGATCATCGAACAATCAAGCGTTTCATTCAAAATAGTCAACAGGGTCGCAAGAAGCGTGTGGAAAAACCAAGGCGCAAAATAACTGCCCATGAACTGAGAAAAGTCAAGCGTGCAGCTGCCACGATGCCACTTGCCACCAGTTTGGCCATATTTCAGAGCTGCAACATCACTGGAGTGCCCAAAAGCACAAGGTGTGCAATACTCAGAGACATGGCCAAGGTAAGAAAGGCTGAAAGACGACCACCACTGAACAAGACACACAAGCTGAAACGTCAAGACTGGGCCAAGAAATATCTCAAGACTGATTTTTCTAAGGTTTTATGGACTGATGAAATGAGAGTGAGTCTTGATGGGCCAGATGGATGGGATTGGTAAAGGGCAGAGAGCTTCAGTCCGACTCAGACGCCAGCAAGGTGGAGGTGGAGTACTGGTTTGGGCTGGTATCATCAAAGATGAGCTTGTGGGGCCTTTTCGGGTTGAGGATGGAGTCAAGCTCAACTCCCAGTCCTACTGCCAGTTCCTGGAAGACACCTTCTTCAAGCAGTGGTACAGGAAGAAGTCTGCATCCTTCAAGAAAAACATGATTTTCATGCAGGACAATGATCCATCACACGCGTCCAAGTACTCCACAGCGTGGCTGGCAAGAAAGGGTATAAAAGAAGAAAATCTAATGACATGGCCTCCTTGTTCACCTGATCTGAACCCCATTGAGAACCTGTGGTCCATCATCAAATGTGAGATTTACAAGGAGGGAAAACAGTACACTTCTCTGAACAGTGTCTGGGAGGCTGTGGTTGCTGCTGCACGCAATGTTGATGGTGAACAGATCAAAACACTGAGAGAATCCATGGATGGCAGGCTTTTGAGTGTCCTTGCAAAGAAAGGTGGCTATATTGGTCACTGATTTGTTTTTGTTTTGTTTTTGAATGTCAGAAATGTATATTTGTGAATGTTGAGATGTTATATTGGTTTCACTGGTAAAAATAAATAATTGAAATGGGTATATATTTGTTTTTTGTTAAGTTGCCTAATAATTATGCACAGTAATAGTCACCTGCACACACAGATATCCCCCTAAAATAGCTAAAACTAAAAACAAACTAAAAACTACTTCCAAAAATATTCAGCTTTGATATTAATTAGTTTTTTGGGTTCATTGAGAACATGGTTGTTGTTCAATAATAAAATTAATCCTCAAAAATACAACTTGCCTAATAATTCTGCACTCCCTGTAGAGACAGCCAAGCAGACTGTGATCATAATTAGCACTTCAATGCAGCTAATTTTTATTTTGGAGCTGCTCTTTTGCATATAAGCCCAAAACATTTTTTTTTTTAGGAATAATTCAGTTTAAAAAAGAATTACTAGTACAATGTATGGCTAGTTTTTCATGCTCTTTAAGAAAAACCTAAACAAAAACATTTTTGGATGACAGAGTGCCTTTAAATATCGAAAATGAGTGTAGTCTGTAATAAAAATAGAAGCATTGGCAATGGTGAATCTGCATGTTAACAATCAACGGAGGTTGTAGTATGAAAAGCACCAGATGGAGGTATTGAGTTGTGCAGGTGCAGTGAGAAGTTACCCGCACGGTCTGTGTGTGAAGACAATGTAACTATCCTCATCGGTCCTCTCTAGGAAAGTGAGACACGTGTGTTTCTCCCAGTGTCTCATTGCCTGTCGAAATATTGCTCGCTGATTACCTGTGTTGTGTGGGGAAAGAAGCGAAAGAAGTTAGCAACCTAAGGAGAAATATTGGGAGTGGTGTAGTTTAAGGACAACTGTAATACCATAACAAAAGGGGATATTTGCTTTAATTATATAGTTGTCATTAATAATAGTCATATTTAATTATTTACAAAAGAACTATTCAATAATAAATTAATTTCCAAAGACTAAAGTCCAGTTCAGTGTCTCTCTCCATGCTGATAAGGTCATCAAAGGAAGGAGGTGTTGGCTGATAGATATGCCTTAAGGGCTTTAAGGCCAATCTAACAATGATTTATAGGCTACCTTCACATCAAAATCTCGTAGCTGAGTTTAACTTTAGCACAGTAAGTCTCCAGCCAATTGAGAAAATTGTTCTAATTTAACTTTGGTGCCTGAAAATTTAGCACTGCTTGAAAGACAAAGCACCTCCTCCACTAACTTAATAGCTGGCCAGCAACAGCTGTTTTATTAGTGATAGTAAGTTTAATATTGAATGTTGCCTTTTTAAATCACTGAATACAAATTGCATTCATGTTCAATGACAAATTAAAGCATATAGTTGATATTGTTAGTTCATTACAATGGTCCTTTAAAATGGCATGTAAAAAGAGAAATGAAGATAGAAATTGGGCTTCATTATCATCTCTATGCAGATGACACCCAAAACTACCTCTCAGCACCAGATCTATCCCCCTCTCTTCTAGCACACATCTCCAACTGCCTCTCTAGTATATCCTCTTGGATGCCCACCCATCATCTCAAACTCAACATGTCTAAAACTGAACCCCTAATCTTCCCTCCCTCTCCCACATCGTCAATTCCTCACATCTCTCGCACTGTCAACAACGACCTCATCACCCCCTCCTCCCAAGCCCGTTGCCTTGTGGTTCTACTGGACCCCGCTCTGTCTTTCATCCCTCACATACAATCACTAACTAAATCTTGTCTTCTCCATCTAAAAAACATCTCCAGAAATTGTCACTATCTTACACAAGAACCAACTAAAATCCTAATGCACTCTCTCATCATCTCTCGACTCGACTACTGCAACTCGCTTCTTGTTGGCCAAACCCACCACCCGACTATCTCCACACAATCCATTATGAATGCCTCTGCTAGACTGATCTTCCATACACAACGTTCAGTGTCGGCATCACCTCTCTGTCAATCCCTCCACTGGCTTCCCTTAACCTCAAGAATAAAATTTTAAATCATGACCCTAACTTACAAAGCCCTCAACAATAACGCTCCCTCATACATCTCTGCTCTCATCTCCAAATACTCCCCCACCCGCCCTCTTCGTTCTGCTAATGACCTTCTTCTTTCTACAACTCTTGTCACCTCCTCCCACTCCTGCCTCCAGGACTTTTCTTGTGTGCCCCTAGTCTCTGGAACTCCTTGCCTTGCTCCACCAGATTATCCTCTTGCCTCAAAACATTTAAAACCTCACTTAAAACGCATCTCTTTAAAGAAGCGTATCACCTTCCATCCTAACACGCTTATCACTTCTCTCTCCCTCTTTTACCACTCACTATACCTTAGATTGTTGTCTGCAAGTTTCTATCCTAAGTACTTTGGGAATTCACCATGGACATTGGATTCCTAGCTCAAAGACAGGGCCCTCCTTGCTTTGCTATATGTTACTTTATCTTTGTCTGAACTTAACTTATGTACAGCATTACGGAATATGTTGGCGTATTATAAATTAACTATAATAATAATAATAATAATAGAAATGATCTCAAGATACATGGAACAAGAGCAAAAGCAATATGGTTGGAAAACATAAAAAGTAAAGGATAGAGAACAGAGATTTAATAGAAAATGGAGAAAAAAGAACAGTGATTGATTGTGAAATAGAGGAGGGCTGAAAGAACAGAACAGCAGGAACATGAGAAATTTTTTGGAAAATAGATGGAGGAGGTATATTCAATTATGACATCTTCACCTTTCTATGAAATTGGTCTACCATTATTACACCACCTACTCAGAGCTCTCCACTCACCAGTGAAGTTCCCACTGATGACATATGGGATGACTCCATCAGGCCACACTCGTTCTGGTCGAGAGGTAGCTGCTCGCTTGCCACGGTTGTGCCTTCTGTTAGTCCTTGAGTGTCTCCTGTTCTTTGATAAGGAACTATTCCGTGAAGCCACTGGGGAAATAGAACACCAACGGACACTTTAAATATATATAATATATGGTATGATTACAACAGAAGAAGCACAATCAAAGGGACATGGAAAGCAACAAAAATTCAATCATGCATTTTTTAAAACTGTATCTCATTGGTGGACACTATAGCTCATAAAGTTGTTTTCCTGCACATTGGCTGACAATGGTCCCCAAAGACAATTATACATTCAAAAAGTATACTCTGCTCTGGTACCTTCGATTTCCAAATAAATGCACTGTGAAACAATGTCAAAAGTAATCTTTCAAATTCAACAAAGAAGATGCTTTCTATGGTGTTTTCAAAACTGGAGAAAAACATAAAAAAAGTGGAAAAGAAGAAAGGAGAGAGTGAGAAGAAGGTAATGGAGGATAAACTGTGAAGTAAAGTATTTTGCAGCAGGGTGACAACACAAAAACAATGAGAAAAGGAGAGAGGTGATTTAAGATTAGAAATGAATGAGACGTGACTGCAAAGGAATTTGAGGAGCTACTGAGGAGTTGATTGTCACTCTGGTAATGAAGGTGTTAACTGTCACTTCACATTTTCCTTTGCATAAGCTAATAATATGGGAAAAGTGCACGTGGAGTGCAAGCGCATCTCTGTCACTATGCCATGACCCTGCTTATCAGGACAGGGTTGTTGGTGGCAGGACACACTGTCCAGGAAATGTGTGACCTGTGCAACTTTTGCTATGGAAATTGTCATGAATGCAACAAATTCCCTACTACTCACATACAAACACTTATTTTGTTATAAGATGAATCAGCATTCTCACGAAAACCAGCGGAAAGAAGCAATGACTATTTATCATATGGCGGAAAATAAGAAAAGATACATGGAGGTAATGTGGGCTCCCTGACATTTATTTAAAAAAAATGCCAGTTATCAGTGCTTCAGTGGTCTATTAGTCACAGATTTGTGGGGATGCAGTCTAGACCACTAGTCTGGGTAGGTTCGTAGTGTGTCACAATATAGTTTCAAAGACAGCTGTTTTGGCTTTCAAAGGACAACTGTAGATTAAAAAAGGTACTTGTTTGTGATGTCTATAACAAACAGCCTTCACAGCAGTTTAAGCCATGGATATAAAAATAAGTTTTAGAGAAAATATGATTTTTTTGAAGACTATTTATAAATACAAGAATCTGTTTCGTCATTGGGACATTTCCTATCTTTGTTCTAATGTCGTTAGCTTGCTACAAACTTAACAAACAAGTGCAGTTTTTCATAAACTACAATTGGTGGTTTAAAAGTATATATTTTCATTTCCTTTTCTTCAGTCATTACTTAGACCTCTGTGTCCTGTCCCATAACTTATCAGACGTATTACTCATTGAAATCCCCAGCCTAACTGAGCTCTACAACTCCCATCTGTCCAGGCACACATGTTTAAACCATTATGTATGCAATTTTACTGCACTTCAGTAAAGAATGTCATCACTCTATGAACTTGTATAACCAACTCCCTTCTCTATATTAGCACAAAAAAAGCTCTGGTTTCTTGATGCAACTGGTTTCTCTATTCTTTGTCAAGCAGATATGATTTTTTTTAATTAAATTATAGTTTATTAGTTATATGGACATTTCTACTAAATATAGGTATTTTGCTTTCATATTAAAACTCCTTAAATAACAGCACATACTATTATCAAGCTTTTAACATCAGGAAAATAAGTAACTAAATCTTATTCACCATTTAGAATAGAGGGAAGACCTGGTGCTCCCCAAAATGTCTCAATATATTAAATATCTTACCTCTGAATTTTATGTTATGTAAACAGCAGTAGAACAGAGGAAAAATAATATAACTGACTCATCGGTTCTTGAGCTGGCTCTCAAGCTTTTGGCCCAATTAGTTCAGCATTCTACGTGACACTCACAAAAACGTAACTTAAAATGTCAGCTTCCGCTCGCCACGTACATGGAGGAGTAACTAGCAAACTAGGTAAGTTTCAAAACTTTTACATAAATAGTTAATCTTCTCTAGAAGTGGTCTTTAACTTAAATTAAAAGGACCACTGGAATTATGCTGTTGTGAGATCTACCATTCTGTTTTCTGCTTCTTGAGGTGGTGAGACTTTCAACACACAGGAAGTATCTATGGCATCTACAACCTCCAGAGCATTCACTAGCTCTAATGTAACGATCATTAGGGCACACACTTCAATGACAAATTTAGTTAGTCAGAAAAAAAGCAAATGGAAAAAACATTACTACAGTGGTAATTTAATTCAATAAAGTTTCATCAGTTATTATAAGACTCTCCTGTATGACTTTCATAATATCCAGGGAATGTTTTTCCCAAGAAAAATGTTTCAGTCAGGGGACTGGCCCCGGAGATGATACATCTGGTCACCCTCTGCTTTCTAGGCTTGGGTATTGTACATATTATTGCAATGCCACTGCCCTAAAGTAGTAATAGTGCTACAAAGTGCTATTCAATTCTGCTTATCCAATGTGTTATCCATCCAGGGGTGTGTTTCTGCCTAGGCCCAGAGGCCCAGGCCTAGGGCAGCACAGTGACAGGATGCAGCAGGCTGCCAGAAGATGCCAGTACAGTGCACTGAAATGTTTGTATATGTACAGAAATGTCTATACACAGTGATATTTCTGTCTGTAATGTGCTTGTTACTTTCTTGCATACCATATAAATACATAAACACACATAAACTTATGATTTGAGATATAGAAAGGGGAAAGTGGGATCTGTAAGTGTGGCACACAAATCTGTAAACCTAAATGCGCCCATGCTGTTAACACATGTTTACATTCACACAGTACGTTCATTTTGTCTCCATAATTTGCATTTATTTTTGTTCTTCCTATTGACTGTTCCTGTTGTCTGTGTCAACAGGTCCTCATGACCCCTGACCTTATTATTGGAGTTTCCCAGACGTTGGTTCTTGGATACCCCCTACTCATCCTAAATGTGGTGACCTCTCACTGCATCTCTCTGTAAGGGTCTAGAATCAAATAATACACCATTCTGTCTACCCCAAACCTCACAAGTGGCAACAGTCTTAAAGGAGACATTCCGCCTTACATGAAAGAGTGCACTTAGAAACTGTGTAATGTATGTATAAAAGTTATAGCACTTTCCCTTGGTTACCTCTCTATATTAAGAAATGTGAGCTGCTGAAGAACATAGAAAAAGAAATGAAAAACTTCCAGTTTAGCACTACAACTGTAGCTTTATAGACCTTTTCAGCCAGACACATAATATAGCTTAGACTTCTAAGGGTCGGTGACAGAAAAGGAACAGATTTTGTGCTTTTATTTGTTGCCACCCTCTATCCAAACATAGACAAATAATAACTTACCCCATCCATTAAGTCTCTTCACTCCCAGGACTACATTCTTATGTCTTACCTAAAGGGGCGTTGTGACCCCAAAATCACTGTATTTTTAGGGTATTCTTGAAGAGCATGATGCTATGTTGTTGCCTTTGTATGTATATGCAAATGAGTGGCTGACACATTAATTAGCTGCTTTGATGTGCTAATTAGGATTACAGTCTGCTTGTTTATCTCTGTAATGCCCCCCAATGTTATCTTGCAGCAAGACCCATCTTCCACCCTTATCAAATACTATGAGCTGCACAGTAGCTGCAAAATCAGTTCTAAATATTTCTGGGATGATTTACATCATAGAAAAACTGCAAGTAGAATAAATAGCCCATTTTTAATGCCTCTTAAAATGAAATCAATTTCCTGCTGGGGTGACAATGTCCCTTTAAAGGTACACATAATTATTCCAATAAAAACACCCATTATTATTCCAATAAAAACACCCATTATTGGCACAAATTGCCTTTACATTTACAATAGAAGTTTGAAATATGTTTGAAAAATTGTGCTCAACTAATAAAAAAAAATCAGTGAAAATATATTTAAAGTTTTACTATGCTATATATTTTTTTTTCATAAGAAAATGACATAATTTATTTTAATAATTTACTAATAAAATATGTGTTTTCTGAAACTTTGTGGGTGTCCCTTAAACGATCTGATTTAGTTTTCTGCAGCTTATATTGTTATTGAGATTGGAAATATCCATCATGTTCAACCTTTTGAACTTGTTTTTATTCTCCTATATCTACGTTTGTCCATGGGAAGGAAACAAAACAACAATACAAGTAAAAGGGTATCTAAGGAAAAACAAAGCTTTCCTGTCAACCCAAAGTTATATTTGATTTCTCTTGTATTAAGGGACCTCTGCAGTACAAGAATAAAGACACTTGTTTGTCAAGTATCTACCAAACATTAGCATATGTGTATTCCCTGGAGGTCCAGTGGTTAGAGTTTGGTGCTTTCCCTGCTGTGACCTGGGTTCAATTCCAGCCAGGGAACCAAGAGTCACACCACCCTGAAGTCATGCAGGGCTGGGCCTGATCAGTACTTAGATGGGAGACCACCTAGGAATACCAGGAGCTGTATGCTAAGGCCCACTGGAGAAGGAACTGGCAACCCACTCCAGTATCTCCAGAATACCAAGTGGATCAGCTGGGTGTATTGTGATGCATGAGGTCACAGAGAGTCAGACATGACTGAACAACGCAACCACACAAGCCAAAGGCACAAAAAGATTCTGGGAAAATGTAATTTTTTAAACTACAGGAATCCATAATGTGTTTGTTACATCACTTTAGGAGAGTGAGCAAATATATTATTTTCATTTAATAATTCTGAAGCTCTCTAGCGCCTTTAAAACTATGTGCTTATTCTGCCATCACAATATATATACATAGGGATGGACAAAGCTGTTTCTAGGAACCTGGAGGGCTCAATAAAGACGTATGAGACTGCCACATTGGCCAGAAGCTTTCAATAGAAAAAGAACAATTACTGCTACTTACTGCTCAGTACATATTCCAGCCATTAGGTGGTGCTGCAGAGCAGCACAGAACATTACCATATTGCTTTCCACATCCACTTTACCAATTTAACATAATAGTCCTGAAACCCCAAATCATTTAGTTTTTTATTATTCTTAAAGAGTATGATATGATAGCTTAAAGAGTATGATATGATAGCTGTACATTGTATAAACCATTTTTCTACAGTGTACCATTCCTGGGATATTCAGGCTGCTTTGAGCTGCATACTTTAAGCTGCATTAATATGCAAATGATTGGTTCCTGAAAGTGAATTAGCTGTCTTTTCTACTATCTTTCAGCACAGAGTCTGAACGCTGCGGTAGTGCGGGCAAAACAATATTCCCCCCTCCGATGTGGTGCGTAAGGAGCGACGACAGAAGAGACCATGAGCTCTAAGAGGCGCCCCCAAGGCCCTCGAGGGCCGAGTGCCCGCGCCGAACATTGCGATGTCCTCTCTGTTGATTAAGCGCCGTCGAGTAGTGCCACGTCGGAGGGGGGAATCATTTTTTGCATGCACTATCTCTGTGGCGTTCAACTGCAGCATTCACACTCTGTGCGGAACGATAATAGAACAGATCCCTATTTTCCTGTGATAATTAGTATCACAGACTCATTGTCTGTCTCTGGACAAAACTATGTGCTCCAATTATCATGCAATTAGATCCTCCCCACAGCACTTACACTCTAAGCCCCGAATTAGCATACCGACTGCATGCTAGCATACAGGAGCTGCTCAAATAATGCTGGATATCTTAGGAATGATTTACTGTAGAGAAAAACATAATACGATTTATAGACCGTTTACACTGCTCTTCAAGATGAAAGCAACTTGTTATTGGATTTGTTGTTGTCATTCAGTCGTGTCTAACTCTCCGTGATCCTATGTACTGCAGCATGCCAGGCACTTCTTGTGTCTGGCAGTGCTTATCCATAAGGTTTTCTTGGCAAAGATACTGGAGTGGGTTGCCAGTTCCTTCTCCAGTGGTGATTGGTTTACAGCAAACCTTCAAATTATATAATTGTATTTGCACTGCAGTTCATCAGCATTATACATGCATATAATCCATGTTGTCAAAGCTTTAAATATTTATTGGTATTATTTGCCTTTGATCATGTAATATGGAATTTACATCTTATAAGGCAAGACAAGGAAGCAACATAAAGAGAGAGGACAATACACACAGTAAGAGGTGAGTATGCATGGTGTACATACACACATTTCTATGTGTTTGTCTCAGTCTCTGTGAACATACATGCAGAATATGCATCTATTTGTAACAGTATATATTTTAGAAGAAACAGTAATCTCATGGTGAATCTGGTGGAAAAAAAAATCTTAGGTCACTTAAATATAGATAGTCCTAAAAATTGGAAGATTTAACCATATCCCAATGCTGAGAAGTGTTATTTCCACAATATTGAACGTGGGCTATGGCAATTTTCAGTAGAAGCAAAGTGTGTATGATACACACCCACTATAATATATACAAATTACATTTACAGACATCATATACACATATAGACACTTAAAGGGACATGGAGGACTATTCTTTTTTTCATGCATTTAAAAAAATAATTATTTAAATATTACCATATTAGTCGTGTGTTTGCACGAAAAATACAAAAGAAACACGTGTTTAAAAGTCATTGAAAGGAACAGGAAATGCATAGAGCATATGTACATCTGCATTGGCAGATAAATATGAGATCTATATCACTGCTCATTTGTTTGACAGTGGCAAGTCCCTAGGTCAGCTAAAGATTTGAATCAGTTTTTCTGCTTTGAAATCATTATTTTACGAAAGAAACACACCACAGTACATTATCAAATATCCTCTTTCGGATGCATCAAAGACAAAAATACTTCCAATGTCCCTTCAAAGAACCACGGCAGTTCAAGAAAAAGGACACTTGTACTAAAGTAGAAATATTAGCAGCTGCGCCAGCCATGGGCATAAACCAAAAATTAGAATTTTTGTAAACCCTATTTATGAGTATAAGAATTGATTGTGTGTTTACATCGCTTCCTGAGAACTGAATCTTGAGGGTGTGCAGTTCAGTGGAGAGAGAGGTGGGAAAGGAGGGATCAGGGAGTCTTTGTTGAATAATATTAAAATTGAGTCCATTCCCATTTTCCCTCACTGACCCAGGAGCAGACACCTTGCATCATTCAAAGCAACCCTATCACTCTAGAAATGTAAACATCCTCTCACACACATACAACTTCCACCAATGTATCATGGATTCCACAGAGGCCCTGCAGAGGCATCAACATTTATTTTTTTCTAATTAAAAACTAGTGATATGGGCCCTTTTTCTGCTTAATTATTCCCAAAGTTTCCAAACAAATGTTTTTTTTTATTGTACAATCCTTTACAATACACTTGAAGCATTAACTAAGGCACAGGATGTTTAAGGGACCAACATGTTGAGCTATTTGTTTGCTTTGGTAGAACAAGACAGACTTATCCTGAAGTCTCCTGTCTAAGGTCAGGTGAAATAAACAGTTTGAGTGCAATAACGAAGCTTTTTTAAACCCATCTAAAATAGGAACATTTTCAAATTACATTTTTTTACACATTTTCTGTTGTAACTGCTCTATATGATGATGCAGAGACATTTTAGTATCTTCCTTGTGTGTATAACACCAGTAAGGCGTGTTTTTCCAAATTACAAGCCCTTTTATTTTATAAGAGTTTTCTGTCCAGTCCGAGACTTGTCCACTCCTTTTGTTAGCCTGTGGATGCTTTTTGAAACTGAAAAAAACTCTCCTATAGGGCTCCATAAAATAACACTTGGAGATGGAGAGAAACCTTAGAGATACCTTAGAGAATTTCGAGTGCTGTTTGTCAGACTTAGGATTTGTGAAAAATCTTGAAGGATTAGAATCTGTTACCAGGGAAACACCACAGGAATTAGTCCTTTACAGAGAAAACATGGGAACCTTCTCCACAGACACAAATTTAAAGTTGTTATTCAATATAACCAGCAATTTTTGCTTTCAAGGAAAGCCGACACCACACACATGAAGCTTTTCATCAAGTTAAATTGTCTACCTACTCACTAGGCTAATGCAGAAGTCGCCATTATTTTATTTAAAGAGCTACTACATTTTATAATGATATTGTCACACTGCAAGGAACTCCAGATTGTCATAGAGCAAGAACTAAATCAGATTACAATCTGTATTAAATAAGTGTAGATGGAAGCCCTTTATAATATTGCTAGCGACTTGCCCGTCAAAAATGACTGCACAACATTTTCAAGCCTTGCAATGCTGTGTTTTGTCACTCAATACGAGGCTCGCAATGATCAGCAAAGCCGGCCAATGTGAGCCTCGCTATGCACGGCTTCTCTCTCTCTCTCTCCTTCCCTTGTTCTGTGTCCTCTCCCTCCCTCTTCTCTCCTTCTCTCTCCTCTCTGCGAGCCTTGCAATGAGCGCCTTCAGCACCCATTGCAGGCCTCCTAATGAGCGCCCTTGGCTACCATTGCGGGCCTCCCATCACAAATGACGGGATAATATTTATTTTCTGCCACTCCCTCCCCTGGGTCTCTTCCCCCCTCTCCCTCCCCTGTGCCTCTTTCCCCCTCTCTCCCTCCCCTGTGTCTCTTTGATTCTAAGGGGCACTAAGTACTTATAGTAAAATGTATTTGTGTTTTATGGTTGCTGAAATGGAGATGTTGCTTATTGAGCAATTTAGTACTGAGCCAAATGGACTGGCACACTATTTTACAAATATAGTTATGTCTCTGCTTTTTTAATATAATTAGTAATATGGGAGCCAAAATGTTTTTTTTAAATAATGAAACTAAATAAAAAATATTAATGAAAAAAGTAAATAGTGAACAAGTAGGATTTTAACCAAGGACCTACAGTCCTGAAAATAAAGGTTTTTATCCAATGGACCACAGCTCTGCATGATAAAAAAAGTAGCTCAGAGATCAATAACGCTAAAAGAGAATTAGTGTTACGTTACAGCCCGAACATTATTATCTATGCACATTCTTCTGAGATGGCTAGAGGGGCGTTACAAGCAATAACTAAATCTGACAAAAGCAAAGTCAATTCCCAGGTCAATTAAAAATAAAAAGCTTAGAGGCACATTCCTTGGGTAGTTAATGGTCCAAAAATAAAAACTCCCACTAAATGCTCACATTTGTCTTCACTGCAATAACAAAATTCACATTTTTCCCTTTGAGATTAGAAGGTCTAAAGAATCCAAAGGAATACAGATGCTGGTTGCATCATCATTATTATTATTATCGTTTGTTTGTAACGCGCCAACCTATTCCGTAGTACTATACATAAGTTGTGATAAAGACAGGGCCCTCCATCTTTGTAATGTGTTAACAATATTAATACATTACAAAGATGGAGGGCCCTGTCTTTGAGCTTAGAATCTGGTGTCCATAGTGCTTTCTCCAAAGCACCGTGCAGGACTGAAAACTCATAGACTTTCTAAAGGTTTTGGGTGTGGTATAGGAGGGTGAGAAATTAGTGTCCATGTTAAGGAGGCAGGTTATAGCCTTCTTTAAACAAGTGTGTTTTTAGTGAGCTTTTGCAGAATTTGAAGAAAAAGGATAGACTAGTGGAGTGAGGCAAGGAGTTCCAGAGAATAGGGGCGGGAGTGAGAGGAGGTGTTGAGAGAGGAGGAAAGAAGAAGGTCATTAGCACAGCGAAGAGGGCGGGTGGGGGAATATTTGAAGATGAGAGCAGAGATATAAGGGGTTGCAGTGTTGTTGAGGGCTTTGTAAGTTAGGGTCATGATTTGTAATGTTATTCTGGAGGCTAAGGGAAGCCAGTGGAGTGACTGACAGAGAGGTGATGCCGACACTGAACGTTTAGTACGGTAGATGAGTCTAGCTGAGGCATTCAATATGGATTGAAGGGGGGGTAGACGGGTGGTTGGTAGGCCAGCCAGAAGTAATTTGCAGTAGTCAAGACAGGATATGATGAGGAAATGTATTAGAATCTTAGTTGTGTCTTGTGTAAGGTATTTTGAAAATGTTTTTTAAGTTGAAAAGACAAGATTTTATTAGTGACTGTATGTGAAGAATGAAAGAGGGCAGGGTCCAGTAGAACCCTACAACAAATAGCTTGGGAGGTGGGAGTGATGGTGGCATTGTTATCAGTGAGGGATGTGAGGAATAGACACTGTAGTAGATGGTGGGAAGATTAAGAGTTAGCTCTTAGACAAGTTGAGTTGGAGATAGTGAGCAGACATCCAGGAGGATATACTTGAGAGGCAGTTGGAAATACGTGCTAAAAGAGAGGGGGTGTTGTGGAAAAAATCTCATACTCACCCCACTCGCAGGCATGACACCAAGAAAAAAAGAGTCCTCTGGTTCACCATTATTAGAATTTATTATTAGGAAGAAATGTGGAGCAGCAGCAATAACCAACATGTCTGCTGCTGGTCCAGCTGGAAAAACTGACTACTATTGACAGAAAAAAAAAACACAGCCTTTTATATTTGTTTACAATAACAATTAATTAATTTATCTTTTTCCCCATCTACCAACATGGTTAAACCCACTAACAGCCAATCATATTTTGTTTACGTATTATATCCAATAAGTAATCTGCATGTGCAGATCATGCAGTGAGAACATGCCCCTAGATGCGCACAACACATTTGTCAGAAATGACATCATTATCATCCTTGAACCATGACCTTGTATATGGCTGAAAAACATAATTGTTTAGACTAATATCTGTTTTTCTGTCTCTTACTAAAACAGCTAGATCATGGGTCATGTAGACTTAACTATTTCATACCTAATATCTTGCAATGGAAAATCACTGGTTTAATGCTTATATTCCAGTCAAATATCACACTAACTGGAAAGAGTGCTAATTGAATATATATACTCTAAAAATGTAAGGATACTTGTATAATTTTCCGCAACAGGGAATAAATTAGGTGCTGAGAGGTAGATTTGAGTGTCATCTGCATAGACATGATACTGAAGTCCAAAAGATTTTATTGGGGTGCCAAGTAGGGATGTATAGATGGAGAAGAGGGGGGCCTAGGACTGAACCTTGGGGTACGCCAACAGACAGAGGGTGAGGAGTAGAAGAGGTGCCAGAGAAGGAGATACTAAATGTTCGATCTTGTAGTATGATGTTAACCATGAGAGAGCAGTATCTTTGATTCCAAGGGAGTGGTGAATTTGGATTAGTAGAGGGTGATCAACTGTATCAAAGAAGACTACAGCAGAGAGATCGAAGAGAGTTAGAATAGAAACGTGACTCTTTGACTTGGTGGTGAGCAAGTCATAAGTGACTTTTGTGAGAGCTGTCTCAGTGGAGTGTTGGGGTCAGAAGCCAGATTAGAAGGTGTCAAGAAGGGAGTTGGAGGAGATAAATTGGGTAAGGCGATTGTAGACAAGCCGCTCAAGCAGTTTGGAAGCCAGGGGAAGTAGAGAGATAGGGCGGTAGTAAGTTGCGGAATCAGTGTCAGATGAGAGTTTTTTAAGAATGGGTGTAATCATGGCATGTTTTAGAGATGATGGAAACATGCCAGTGTTTAAGGAAAGGTTGAAGAGCAGGGGTAAGTTTTATTGCCATTTGCTTGTGAGTTTTGGTGAACCTGGACGCACACACTGTGCCGAGAAGTAGGCAGTTGGAGGACTAACTAGACTATGTAAAGGCTCTTATCAAACAGTGAAATATACATTCATTGTAAAAATCCAGTCCAATTATGATTATGTGGAATCGTGTTGATGTACTCCATTTCCCTTTAAAACATTCTCAGTTGTCACATCAGGGCAACTCAAAATAATGCATAGCACAAAAGGAATATCCCATGCTGGAACAAATGTCTTCAGAGGAGGCATGTCTTCCAATAGAAAACAAGAATTTAAGTTATCAGAAGTACAACGTTGTGCCCTGATTACAGAAAGAGCAGCTACTTGTTCTTTAAAAGTACAAATAAGACTACTTCTGCCTGGTATGTTTTTTTCTTCTTCCGAAGTCTCCTATTTAGAGATTGGTATGAAAATATGTAAGTCAATCTGTGTCAAGGTCAAGGTCAGATTCAGAACATTATGGCTGATGACAAACAGGATCAATAGAATAACAAGAAGGTGGTATTGGATGGGGTGTCCTTAAATGATCATTGTCACAGCCAAAGGTCAACACAGGAAATTAAAAATAGCATACAAGTTCACACCCATGAACAAATTAAGTTTTCACATGAGAGTCCCATCCAAGTGCTTTTATCTTCTGTAACGGTTCTTCATTTAATTTCTTGTAATTGTGTTTGAAAACCAATGCCTTGTTTTGGGTTGTTCTTTTTGAGATATATGAGGAACACCAGGTGGAGCACCAATATGTGTCATCTAGACCCCTTTACATACTTGTAGGAAGCGCATAAAAATGTTTACTTTTAACACTGTTGCTCAAAACGCTTCCAGTTTACCCTTGATTTTGTTGTTACTGGTATTTTGTCTTACTAATGATATCTTGTAATGACATGTCTGCAATCAAAACTAAGTGATTGAGTTAACTAATGTGAATATCATAATAGATTCCAGGTAGAGATTCCACATATTTTTTTTGTCTAATATTGGTCAAAAGTCCCCTATACTATTCTTTACGAAAAATCGAGTAGAGTAGAAACCTTATCTGGTCCGTCGGCGACAGAATCTGTCATCCCTGAGTTAAGAAGCATCTGTATCATCCTTCATAATTCTTCTGACCTTTGCATTCCTGACAATGATTTCTCTGAAAAGTTGTCTATTGGTTTTGCCTTGAATTTAATAAGCCTTTTTTTTATAAATAGATAGTTGCTATGTTCTTGACGTTTCCTAGGTGCTGTTATCCTGGGAACAAATTTCTTGTTCTGGAGAATTTTGGATCACTGACGTCTGTCCTGGTCCTGATTATCATACATTCATATGTTCTGCCAGACTGCTTGTTCCTCTATTCCTGTATGAACTGTAGTCACAAAAGGATTCACCGATTCTATATAAAGATCTAATCATAAATATGATAGCATCTACCTGTTTATCCTTGCGCATAACATTTGTTTTTCTGACATCTTCAAGGCCTATCCAAATATTATTCCACCCTTATATGAAAGGGAGTAATATGTTTTCCCCATGAAAACTGTTGAATTATTGGAATCTGCTACATTTCCGATTTCATTGTCTGTCTCAAATAGTTCTTTAAAGATTAAAAATACGTAGGTGAAGGGGTTATCTATCATATTGTATTACTCTGAACGTTGTGCAGATTACACTTACGTCGTATTTCTGTACATTTTGTCTTTGTAAGTTCAGTAAATTTGGCACAAACAATTAAATATGTTATGATCTTTGCATCCTATTTATTTATGGAAATATGTGGATTTTCAACAAAACTTAAACCTTACGCGCAAATTAACTGCATCTTGTGTGTTTCAGTATCAGAAAAACCTGTTATTGGGATTCTGAAATGTAATGATCACTGAATGATTAAAAAATATGTGTTGTGTGATAAATCTGATCCTGACAAAGAAAATCTGGCTAAGAAAATACAGTGTAATTAGACAGGAACATGTCCTAAGGTATTTAACTAGAAAATATCTTATATTTTGTTGCCTGGACCACAGATTCACCCATGACGCTTTAGTGAAAGTGTTATGTATGAAATTGGCCTTTAAATTGTTATACTTGCAGATGTTAAACTGTCTGCTTCTGAGCGTTTGTGGGGGAAAGAAGTAGGTATCAAATATCAAAATATCCAATGATTGAACAAATCCTCAGTCCTCTTTCTCCCATAACTGCATCTTCTAAAATAATGTATCATACAATCATATGGTCCTGCCTTTCCAATAGAAGCTGTACCACACAACCCTTCTGACCAATTGTAAGCTGGTGCTAGCACAAACATTTGCAGTTGGAGATGCAATATGGAGAATCACATGTTTCTGCCCTCCCACCTCAATTAGTTATGCCAATAAACCAAGTCACTGTTGCAACCTCTTCTAACAACATCACTTCACTGCATGTTTACACAAATTTCTAGCAGCACATCAGCCATTCAGGACAGAATCATTGGACATGCCCAATATATCACTTATATATATATATATATATATATATATATATATATATATATATATATATATATATAAAATCAAAATGCATTCAATATTTTCTTCATTATATTATCTGTTATATAAATACTGTGTATATATATATATATATATATATATATATATATATTTTACTTCCATTTGTTGGCCACAAATTCCTATTTCCATGGGAATTAAACAAAACAGGAAACATAATAGAGGAACAGGATAGTGGACCAAGGTATTAACAGGAAAAAAGGGTGGGATAGTGACAAAAGGGGTATGTACAGAAGATAACAAAGAACAAGCAGTAGGAGAACAAATGAAAACCAGAATATGTGCATGAGATAGCTGAATATATGTAGGGAACAGCACTATGCCCTATCTGAGAAAGAAATACAGATGGCTGAAGGAACAAGTGGAAAATCCCCATAGAGCTTTACTTCTGAGTACAATATATTTTTAAAGTGAATCTTCCTGTGAAAATAAGCAACATTGAAGGAACTTGGTCACCGCCAAAATCAAGAAGTTTTTGTTTTATACATAACGACCATGAACACCTACCTCTACATTGTGTTTTCATGTGAAATTCTGTATTGCTTGTGCTACTTTTTTATGTAAATGAGCACCTTCCAATTAAGAATTTGCTACTTTGATGTACTAATTAGAATCACAGTTTGCGTGTCTGCCTCTGTGGTGGCCAAAACAATAACGCAAATGTTATCATGCAGTTGGATCCCCTCCCCATTAGCTGCACATTAGTATAAAATACCCACAATGCTAAGTATCTGAAGTTGTGATCTGCTTTTTTATATAGTCCAGAAATGTTTTGGACCTTCTTTTCTAAGTCACAGTTGTGTTTTTCTCTCTCCGTGCTTTTCTCCCTCTCCTCTATAATCTAGTCTCTACCAGTCCTATTGTACCCCATTACCCATCTGTCTATACAACCAACCTCTCCAGCTGCATAACTGTGTATCATATATTGCTCTTTGTCGCTCTTTCTTAACGTTGTGTATACACTGTGTATGCCCCAAGTGAATAAGGTGACAGTGTCATGTTGGTTGTCAGTTATTACAATCAACTGTACAATGCAAAAAATATAATATACCTTAAAAGCATATTTAGGCATTGAAAACATGATTAAGTTAGTTAGTGTACCCCTTTGCTGGACCCTTGATGCATATATGATACTTTGGTGATGTGTGTAGGTGGGACGTTTACATTTCTGCAATTATTACTGCAAGCTGTCCTCTTCTGAGTATGTGCGGGGGACACAAATATCTGCCAAATTATAAAACATCCAAGTATTTAACAAATCCAGCTCCTCTCTTCCCCTCGCCTAACTCCACTGTTAATGATTAGCACATTCCCCATGCTTCAAGCTGTCAGCAAGTGCTGTAACCAGAGCAGATGAAACCTTAAACATATAAACATAATCATTAAAAATTATGATCTTCTCTAAAAATGTTTTTATGCTCAAAGCTCTGCACAGCTGCTAGCATTGTAAATTAGTTCCATGCAGTTTTTCTTGAGATAGATTTGCATTTTAAAGGGATTCTGTCATCCCAACATGAAGTTGATTTAATTTTAAAGCTCATTAAAAACTAGCTATACATTGTGCTAGCAGTAAATAATTTCTGTAAACTTGACGTTGTGGCTCCTGTATGCTAATGTGTGACTCATTATGCTAATGATCAGCTGAGAGTACTTGATAAAAGGTCTAACTGCCAGGTAACATTGCAGGTCCTTATTTTGGCCATAACATAGACACACAAGCAGACTGTAATCCTAATTAGCATATCAAAGCAGCTACTAAATATACATGAGCTACTCATTTGCATAAAAATACAGCAGCAGCAACAACAACATGAAGTTACCCAGGACTGATTCACTTTAGAAAAAAAAACAGATGGCAGAACATATAGTCAGTTTTTCATGCTCTTGAAGAATAACCTAAAAAACAACTTGATTTTGGGGTGACAGAGTCTCTTTAAACTTGACATGCATCAAACCATTGTACGCATCCCCCACTAACTCTACACTCGGTTTTCCCCTCATTTATATAATATCAGCTCGCATTCATGGATATGAACTCCTTTCTATTTTGAGGTATAACCACAGAGCATGTATTTAATTAGTCCCAGCTTTTTTATAGATTATTTTAAACAAGGAAGAACTGCAAAATAGTTTCATAAGATTTCTGAGTAAAGCAAAGCAAAAGTGTGACATTACGTGTTATGTTCTGATATCATCTGCTATTTTTGGTTTTCAGCTCACATAAAGGTGGCAGCCCTACAAGGTAGGAATACATTATATCTTGTATATATTATGCATTTGTTTCCATTTGTGTCAAAAAGCTTAAAGGTGCATAAGCTCAATATATTGGTTGATGCGGAGGACGTGGAGATAATAATTAATGTAAATAAACAACCAGTCCTGTAAAAGCTAACACTGCAGAGTTTAAACATTTTATAAATTAAAACGTTTTTAACAGCTTCTCCACTTAAAGGCATATCTAAATTTCCTGGATTATGAATGCATCTGATAGAGGAGAATCAGTAGTGTATGAAAACATTTTTTGTATGAAAAAATACCAAAATAAACATTTACAAATTCACCCTGATGTTTGCTAAATCTTTGCAATTTGCAAACTGAGGCTTTCGTCAGATAACTCCCCTGAAAATCTCTGCAAAGATTAGCATAATCTGTTTTGGCCAATCAGGAGAAAGCAGATACATTTGTATCATACTCTGGGGTTGCTGTGTTGCAAAGAAACCTGGGATATGTAGTTTCTTTCTCTATATATCCTTGGGATCTGATTCAATTGTAAACTCAGACCCCACCCAACCATGTGATGCAAGCCAGCACCAAGTACTTCCTTTGAAAGGTCAAACTGCATACCTAGATACATTTGCCTCTGCATACTTGGTAATGTCAGTTTCCTCTGGGTGTGCAAAGCTGGTATTTACTCTCCTGCCTATAACTTTGTAAGTACACTGACCTTATCTATATAACACATCTTTTTCTCATAATCACTGCCTGTTTCTTACCAAACATTTGAAACCCATGAAACATATATATACTTTTCATTTTGACAACATTATGGTGAAGAACAGTGTTCATGATTTCAGGGTCCCTTTAAGGAACTTGCATAACAAAGAAAGCTTTTTAAAATGTTTTATAATATATATCTGGGTCAGAGTGCTGATTACAATGCTTTGCATATGTAATTGGCTGAGAGGAACGTGTATAACCCCCTCAGCCAATGAGCATTAATAGAATTGCATGAGCCATCAGAGACAGCCAATAATATAACATACGGCGAAACGATCTGAGCATTTCCATCAAGATTAATCATGCTGTAAAAATGCTGAAAAAAAGTGTTTGCAGTGTTTCAATGCACAACAGAAATGTTTATATTATGATGACCTTTAATAGTCATCCTAATATAATGTTTTTTAAAGGTAATAGTAAGCATTATAAAAAAAACTCTCAAATGTGTAGTTGTGAAGCTAGGGTATTGTTCTCCTCCAATACATTGTTTTACAATTTGTTGTTACTTGTTATGTAGTAAACATCAGTATAAACAATGGAATTAATTTATTGTGATTAAAAAAAACAATTGATGTTGTATGAGATAATCCACAGATAAAACTACTTGTTTTCCATCCATCTTTGGGCCGGAGCTCCTGCCATTTTTGTTAGCTACAGGAAAGTATGTTGCAGGCTTTGCTACACTCTTATAGAGATGGAAGGTGCTCCAGCCCAGAGATAGTTGAAAAACAGTAGTTTTCAGTCTATGTGCTCTCATAAAAGATCAGAGTTTATTTACAATAAATACAACTCTTACTAATACTGATCTTTTTTACGTAATTTTTTTATAATTACAGTGGCCCATAAAGTAAAGTGATACTAATGATAATTTATAGTTAAATTGTTCCCAAGGCCAGTTAGGTGTCTTCTTTTGTACTTGTTGTCCTAATTTCCATAGCGAGCCAAAATAGCCATATATGGAACAGTACTGAGCTCCATTTGGCTCTAGGGCCATATGTTGCAGACTATAGCCATATGTTGAGCTATTTGTGTCATTCATATTTTCTTCTCTGTCTGTAAAGTTGTAGCATGAAAACAAACCTCTTTTTTCATAGCTCTTTAAACACAATTTAATTTTTCTTTAATATTGAAAAGGAGCAGTGCAGTCTCAAATGTTGTTTTATAAGGCTCCCCCATCTTTGAGAATATTCTTCTTGTCAAGTAGTTGGGTACCTTGGAAGCGGAGATTAGATCATTGACACAAAGTGAATAGTTATCCAATCTTTTAAAGAAAACAATCTTTGTGAATCTACCCTTCAAGAAGAAAGAAGACTTGGAAGTGCAGACAGATAGATAATGACAACAATGAATAAAATAAGTAGTCAACTAAAAGTTCTCTTTATGTTTTAACGTTTGAAATATATTTTACCAACAATCAATTTTATTTCTTTAAAGTAGATAACTAAAAATATGGGACTGCAGTGTACCTTTTATGTGATAGGTCACAACACAGATTTTTGAATGAGGACAATAATCAGCTCAGATACCTGTAGTGATTGTGTGCTTTGTTAGGTCCACGATCCGATCCACTTTGAAGTCTGCCAAATCTTCTTCATCCAGAGCAATATCCCCCCAAAATGCAGCTACAGGGAGATTAAAAGAGCAACTAGTCAAAAGGAGTAGGGGAATCAAACATTTACCAGTTAGGAAAACAATAATCAATAGTCAAAGGTCAAAAAAAAACTTACTAGACCATCCTTTGTATTAGAAACTGAATAGTAGACACAAGAAATGGAGGTGCCAGCAAGAGGATAGTAAGCATGCAGCTAACAGCAAGAAAGACACTGGGCAAGAGTTGCCGTGAAAAGACAAGGACCGGGGGCTGCCTGTGCAAGGATATGGGCCAGGACCGAGATGCTGCCAGAGAGGACACAGAACAGTGGGACAACAGGGGGCTTGTCTCTGGCTCACACTTTTCCTCTCCAATCTCTCGGTTTTGTGATTTAATTATGTCATTAAACAACTTCCTTGCTCCTCTTTTTTTCTTCTCTGGCTCCCTACAAAATATACGTTTTGACTTACTCTTCCAAGAGGGTCAAAGACACTCCTCACACACACTTTGAACATCATGACCTCAACTTCTTTTCCATCCAAATTTCCAGTCTTCTCTCACTCACTTTAAAGAAATTATGAGCTACCTTTTTGCAACCTCAAATTGTTAAAAAGAAAAGATACATAGTTCTACTTATATGACTGATTAATTCTGGCATTGTGCACATCTCTAAGCAAGTCATTTTACCGGAAAAGGAAGAGTTGCATGCCTTTCCTTGCACTTTATACTCATCTCCATACACCCCATCAATACCGCTTAAATTTTTCTCCTCATTACTTAGTACCTTGCAATTCTTTCCACCTCCCTTCCATTGCCCATTTACCTTCACCCCTTGTCAACTAAACATCCTTTTTCCACCTCTATGTTCTCTCATCACCCACCTCTTCCCCTCCTTCCTTTGCACAGTTCATCACCATAATTTCTGCTTATAGCCACTTTCCATAATTTGTCACAGTGGTTGTCCTTGAGTGGCACTGAAATTCTGCCATTATACAGGACAGCACGTGTCATCCTTCTGGGAAAGGAAACTGCGCTTAATTTCTAAAGGAAACCAAATATTCAAAAGAGGAAATGTTGGTATGTCCTGAAAAGTGCTTCTCTGCGCTCTAGGAGTTGGTAAGGTTGCTGCATACAAATTGGGGTAAGGGTGAGAGGGATTTCTGTCTGCATATTAGAAAATGGAGAGTTGAGAAGTACCTATTAGGGGGAAGACAGTGATGTTTGGGAATCTGCTTATTTTGTAGGAGAGGTGAGCACCTGTGAATTGTGGAAAAAGTAGTGTGGAAGGTGACTGTGTGTTGTGGGAAGGGAGAGTGATGTGGTGATCTCCATGCTGGAAAAATGGAATGGGGAGTTGGCCATGTGCATAATGGAGAAAGGGCATGGAGGCTGGCATCTGCTTAGACAGGGTGGGACTAAGTAGCCGCAGGGCTGCGTCCTGGGGGAAGGAGAGGCAAATATCTATGTTGGTAGGAGAGGAGGCGCATGTCTGAATCTTAGAGGCAGGAGAAGAACATATTTTAATCTGGGGAGAGACGGACTTGTTTGCATTTTGGGTGAAAGAGAGGAGCATATCTGTTTCCTGGTGGGGGAAAAGGTGCTGGTAGGGTGGAAGAGGTGCATGTCAGCCTCCTGGTGAGGTAAAGAGGTGTCAGTTTCCTGGGGGGAGATGAGGTACAAGTCAGTGCCCTGAGAGGTAAATATCTGTGTCTTGTGGGGAGAAGAGATACTTATTTGCCATGTACCTAACCCCTGCATTACGGAATATGTTGGTGCGTTACAAATAAAGATAATAATAATAATAATAATTTGTGTCCAGATTGGGAAGGGGAAAATGCATGTCAGTGTCCTGGTATATATCTTCCTATCCCCGAGAAATGGTGCATGTTTACATTGGGGAGAGAAGAGTTACATGTCTGCATTGAGGAGGAAAAGGAGCATGTCTGCATTGGGCAGAGAATAGATGCATTTCCGAATTTGTTGGAGAATATGAGCATGTCTGCACTGGTGGGAAGAGAGGAGCATGTCTGTTTTTTGATGGGAGGTGAGGCTCATGTCTGCGTCTCAATGGGGGAGGTGAGGTGTCTGCATCTTGATAGGGAAGAGTTGCATGTCTGAAGGGGAAGAGACGCAAGTTTGCATTTTTGGGAGAGGAGATTTGCATGTCTGCATTTAGGAGAGGTGCATGTTAGTGTCGGGGGGGAGAGGCAAATGTCAACACTTAGGAAAGGAGAGGCACATGCCTGTGTCTTGGGGAGAAGATACACATGTCTGCATCTTGGGGGTTGCATAACTGTGCATGTAGGTTATTGGAAGAAAAGTAGCATAGTGGGTGCATGTCTGTGTATGGGTGATGCATGTTTGTGGGGGGGGGGGGGGGTTTAGACACATTCTTTGTATTGGGGTAGGAGAGGTATATCCTTTTAGTCTAAGGGTTCAGTGAATTGCACACACCCTTACAGTATATGTTGGGAGGAGGTTAGACTTGCGCTTCTCTGGTAATTATTAGTGGTAGAGTGGTAAAGTTACCATGGTATGTGTGCACTGAAGAACAGACTCTACTGTGTGAGCTGCAGACAGAATGAGCTGAGTAAACGAACTCCCCCTCCAACACACACACACAGACTCTACACAGAAACACATACACAGACAACCAGAGACTGGGTACATGCCTAGGGACACAGCTAAGGCACCCACACTTGGAGAATGCACACATATACACTCTGGAACGTACACACACAAGAGACTACATGCACAGGAGGTATGCACAGCTGCAATTACAGATTTAAGCAAAAGAAAAAAGAAATAGAAAAAACAGTCCGACACATCAGTATCACACTGTAAAGTTTAACATTACACAAATGTCAGCATGATATAGTCTTAACACAACATATATCTGTGTGTGTGTGTTACATTCGTAACATAATGCACATATATATATATATATATATATATATATATATATACACAGACACATTCTACTACACTACCATAAAAAAACAATGTGACGAGGTGAATACACACACAAGTGACACAATTCGTGCAATGCAATGTCACCCAGTCAACTACTGTCTAAGAACTGTCTCTAGCCCATAACCTGTTTCTTGGCTGTTCCTTTGTGTGTTGCATGTGTATATAATCATGTACATGTAACCGATATGAGTCAGTATATGTGATTCACTGCATATTGTATGAATGAGTGTGTCAGAGTACATGTGTCTGCGTGCCTGCATTTGTGTTTATGTGGCAGTGGATCTTTCCGCGTGTGTGGGGAGGGGAGAGAGGAGCTGTCTATGTGTCAGTGAGCAGAAGTGTAGATTTTATTTTGTGTTTGGATATGATTATGTCTTTATGGGCAAAAGCTGTAATCTGTATGACAAATGATGTGTAGATGTATATTTAGTGTGTGTATATTCTAACAGGTTCATGTATTTGCCTTGTGCAAGCTTCAATTTTGTGACAGCAGTGTGTACATTATTCTGAATTCATTTGATGTGTGTGTTTAAAGGATGAATGTGACAGTGATTTATTATAAGATTAAAGTATGACTTCTCTTTGAGTGGCTCACTTACATATATATACTACTGGTGTATGTATGTCTTTTACACACAAACATATTTTAGCAATGGTAAGGTTTATACCCATACCTCTATGTATATTGCATATAGACCCACACAAGCCTCCTATACTGATATCAGACTAGTGTGGAATGCACCCCCTCCTAGTTGTATGTGTGGCAGTGTTTTCCACAGACTTATTTCTTGGAGGCTGAAAAATTCTTAGAAAATAACACACATTCAAACAATAAGACAAACAACTCACACAGACATGAAGAACAGAATAACACAAAGTTACAAAACAAGTGTGCAACACAATAGATGTACCCAGAACTGCACAGATGCACAAAACAGATGTGTCTCCCATATATATATATATATATATATATATATATATATATATATATATATATATATATACACACTCACACAAATGTACATATATAGAAACACAAGTCTCTAATATAAATACACAGAGGTTAAGAGATCCCCCCCTAAAAATAATGTATATATATATATATATATATATATATACTTACACATACCCAGACGACTACATACTCTGACATACTGTAAATGCACAGAAAGCTACCCACAGTTACACAAGAGTCACAAATTGTATTTTTATATATATATATATATATATATATATATATATATATATATATATATATATATATATATATATATATTACATACACACAAAACTAACAAAGAAACACATACACTGAACAGACACATTTCCAATGCTATTTTTCCAGCAGAGTTACAGCTAAACTGTCCAAAGTTCTCCCTTTTTCATCCCTCCCCCCTTTCTCTCCCCCTACCCACTCTCACTATCCCAGTCTTTCTCTATCCCTTCCTCCTCCTCTTCTCCCCCCTCTCTCACCAGCTTTGCAGGGGTCCTTGTAGTCAATGATTTCTTCCACTTCCTCCAGATCATAGGAATAATCTGGGAATTCCTGCCCCTGTACCAGCAGAAGGATTCCTGGTATCAGCGCCCAGAGGAGCAAAGGGGGGCTCCCTGTCCAGGGCATCCTGAGGCTCAGCTATCTCTTGCTGGGCTCAGGGCAGCCTCTGCTCTCTCCCTCTCGCTCTCCCTTTTTTTGGGGATGTGATGTTTCAGAGAGGCGGGATTCTTATGGATCAGCCCCCTGCAGCCCGTGGGATATCATTGTGTCCCTGGGAAACAGCCAGCATGATGGGGAGGGGAGCCCAATAGACCTCTCACCTCTTTCAGAGGGTGGTGGTAGTCGTGGAGGGGGAATGCACATCCCGAAGGTTGTCTCACATTTTCTTGGAACAATTTAACCCCAAAGTCAAAACAAGAAAAAAAGAAACAGAGACTGGGGCTCAGTATTAGCATGATGAGGGGGCTCAGTATTAGCATGGTGAGGAGGCTCAGTATTAGCATGGTGAGGGGGCTGCAGAGCATTGCTCCAATATCTGCACCACTAATTGCAACTCCACTACTTGTAATGAACTGCATTTAAGCTGTTATTGGTTTAGGATCTGCAGAGCACTGGGCATATATTGTATATGTTCTGCAGAGAATTACTGCTTTACAATGATGAGGCTCTGCAGAATATTGCTAATTCCTCACCATATACTTGAGGTATTACTGCAGAGCATTGCATTGGCATTGTATCTGCAGAATATGAATGCAGAACATTGTATTATTATTATTACTAGTAACTTGCTCGTCATAAATTACGGTATCATGTTATGTTCAATTGTTTGTTCGGTCTCTCTCTCTGTGCGCCCTCTGTCTCTCTCTGTGCCCCCTCTCCGTGAGCCCGCTATCTCTCTCTGAGAGCCCTCTGTCTCTCTGTGCGATGTCTCTCTCTGCACTGTCTCTCTGTGCGCTTTCTCTCTCTCTCTGCACTCTCTCTTTGCACTGTCTCGCTGTGTGCTCTCTCTCTGCCCTTTGTCTCTCAGTGACCTGTCTCTGCACTCTATGTGCTCTGTTTCTCTCCCTCCTCCCTCCCTTCTCTCTCACACACCCTTTCTCTCTGCCTCTCCCTCCCTCCCTCCCTCCCTCTCTCTCCCTCTCTCTCTCTCTCTCTCTCCCTCCCTCCCTCTCTCTGCCTCCCTCCCTCTCCCTCCCTTTCTCTCACATCCTCTATCTCTCTCTCCCTCTCTCTCTCTCTGCCTCCTTCCCTCCCTTTCTCTCTCTCCTCACTCCCTTTCTCTCTCACACCCTTTCTCTCTGCCTCCTTCTCTCCCTTGATCTCCCCCTCTCTCTTTCTGTCTCTCTCTCACACCCTCTCTCTCTGCCCCCCTCTCCCTCTCTCTCCCTCCCTCTCTGTCTCCCTCTCTCTCTCTCCCTGCCCCCTCCCTCAGCTTGTGAGCAACGCCTGCGCAGAACTATTATAGTGGATGATTATTATTGCCCTTTATTTATAAAGCACCAGCATTTTCCGTAGCACAATTTACAAAGTACAATTAAGTGCAATTGGTACAATCAAGCAAATTAGAAGTATGGGTAAAATACAATATAAATGTGATACAAATGATTCAACAGACAGCTTGGTGCAGAAATAAGGCCCCTACTCTACAGAGCTTACAGTCTAAATAGTATGGGTGCAGAGTGAGACAGGAGGGTGATAGATGCAAGGATATACTGTAGTATGATATGTTGCTGCTTAAATTAAATAGGCATTTGCGCGTTGTGCTTTTCAACTGTATTGGAATTATATGCTCTAGATGGATATATACTATTTTACTTACTTAAATAATGCATAAATGTTAATGAAATTATGCGTACCAGAGAAATTGTGCTCTGTGGATGCAGCAGTGTTAATCGATATATAGTTGTGAGCATGCGAGTTGATGCTAATGCTTGCGGGCTCGCGTAGCGAGCCGCGGCTCTCGCAAAGCGAGGGCAGTGGGCGAGGGCCTCAGTTGCTGGCATGGAGCGCCGACGGCGCTCCATGCCAGCAACTGTGACCCTCGCAAACTTTACGTCGCAACGCAAACAACACGACACACCAATTACGACACACGTTCACACACATTACGGCCTCGCAACACTCGGACGCAACTCGCTAACATTACAAAATTCAAAACACAATACATACACACAGCACATACATAAAAACTTACCTACAGCAACAGGGAGCATCCTGGACCTAAAAAAAACAACTTACACCTTGATTTCACTAAAAATAAAAGAGTTTACACACTAAAAAATTTCATAAGCGACAGAAAAAATGGCCGCCGAGCAAAACGAAAATGAGGCTACACACGCAAACACCATACAAGACACGTTAGCACACATTACAACCTCGCAAAAATCGGACTCAACACGCCAACATACAAACATTTAAAACAAAATAAATACACACAACACACACATAAAAAGCTTACCTACAGCAAGAGGAACCATCCAGCACCTCAAAAAAGCAAGTTACACCTTCATTTAAATAAAAATAAAACACTTTAGACACTAATAAAATCGCTAAGCGAGAGAAAAAATGGCCGACGAACAAAACGAAAACGAGGCTACAGCACTCTCAACATGTAAAACACCACAACACACTCGCAAAACACCACAAGAAACTCTCAAAACACCACGAAGCACCGACGGATATTCCGCTAAGACGCATACCACAGATAACCCGCCATTTTACGCCAATGTGGAAGTACACCACTACACTAACGGTTTTGTCTCGCGCACGCACAGTATTACACTGCACACATTCAGCACGCTTACACAGCAGCCCCACACCACTAATGCTGCAGCAACATCAAAACACATTGCAGCTCTTCAACACAATGCTGCAAAATAGGTAAAGTATATTCATTTATTAATGTATTATATATTTCATTATTACACACCAAACAGCATTAGCTACCTTACAATTTCATTGCCGTCATTTTTTGACAGGCAATTCGCTAGTATTTATATAAAATGTTGTGGAAAGTGTAGTGGATTCATGCAATATCCTCCCACAAGAGGTGGTAATGACAGTGAAAAACTTTTTGAATAGATATAAGCATAAGCACACTATAAAATAACATATATCAGTATCTACCATAAATATTGTTTTCTAGTGCTACTTCATAGGATGCATTTACATGTTGGCAAACCACCCATCCAAGTGCTTTATGTACATAGTATGACTATATTTACTACTTGACTCTTGAATTCCTTTTTAACATTGAAAAATAGAAATGTAAGCAATCCAAATACTCAATTAAAACATCTATTTAATGTGCAGGCTCTGCAGTTTTGTTCCCCTCCCCCATATAGTGTCAGTGCCTGGGGGTTGAGGGGGGGCAATATTTGTCCTAAATAATCCCAGGTGTTTGTAAATGCCCAGCAGCGCATTGAAACACTGGAGTTCATTAAACAGGCCCTAGTCATGGATTTGTACAACATTTAGAATTACTCTCTAACTACAGATTAATAGGGCAGGCTCAGACAGTGCTTGGATTCTGTATAATGCCGTGTCATTTTCTGAGTGCAGATTATCAGGACAGGTTTAGACAGTGCTGGTTTTTCTATCTATCCAACGTTTTCTCCTCATTGTAGATCAGACCTGGGCATTGTGCGGCCCGAGGGCCACATCCGGACCTTTGTCTGTCCCTGTCCGGCCGGCTACAGTGGGATACAAATTTGTGTCCTGTACAAAAAAACACTGCCAATTGTAAAAGGGGGCAATTTGTGAGCAGCAGTGTTGTGACTAACTGGGATGCATAGCATTCAGTAGATACTGCTCCTGGCACTGAGAAAATAAAATAAAATAAAGCAATAAAATTAATATTGAGCAGAATTAAGTTCAGCCTATGGTTCGGCCCTCCACAATATTCCGAGTTTCTCATGTGACCGCTTTGGGAAATGAATTGCTCACCCCTGGTGTAGATCATCCAAACAGGTTAAAACAATGTTGAATTTATCTAAGAAACTCTTCTAAGTGTAGATTGTCAATATAGGCTCAGACAGTGTTGGGGTTGTATATAACGCATTGTAGATTATGAGGAAAGGTTGAAGCAGTTTGATTTTCCAATCTCCTCAAACAATTTTTAAACTCATAACTGAAGATAATCAGGACAGGCTCAGATAGTGTTGGGTTTCTATCTAATGTAGTGCAACACTAACAGCCATTCTGGGCCTAACTCCCTTATAAAAGAGCTGATTACTAGGGAGTTTGTAGTGTGTCATCCCTAGACTTCGATTATGGGGAATGTGCCGGGCAGAAAACTCTAGTATTTTCCCATAGGACCTTTTCCAATTGGAAGATTTATAATTGATGGATTTGACTTTATTGGTCCACAGGCCTTGCTAGGAAATTCCAAAAGCCCCAGCCCAGGACTAGTTAACTCAAACCCCTGAATAATGTATTCTACTGTTGGAAAATATAATGCTCCTAGAGCTATATTTTCTGGGTCAAAGACCCTCTTTACTATTTTGAGGAAAATCCTCTTCCACGGCCTCCAATGACCTCCTGGTAGCCTCTAGGACTTAAAAGAGATTTTGCACAGTGGGTACCATGTCTAGATTATCAGGGCAGACCAAGGCACTCCAATGTAGGATCAGGAAAGGCTCAACCAGATTTTAACTGTTATTTTTTTTTTTTTTTAAAGAACTCTGCTTTTACACTTGAACACACAGGTTCTACCTAATGCGGGATAACCTAACAATAGACTGTCAAAGACAGACTTAGAAAATGCTTGGTATCTATTAAATACAGGCGAATGTGACCCAAAAGAGGTTCCAAATATGGTATAATTTAAAACATTAGGCAATAACAAGTACTTTGGCAATTGAATGTTATAAAAAACTGCATTTTTCTATAGTAAACAGAGATTGAAGCTTACACTATTTAGTTGTCAGTAAGCCTTTCCGATCCACCGACAAAATAAGGTTCTAATGTTTATTTAATGCAATATAAATACCTTAATTACTGGATCACCTGCTCTCAGGCAACCATCACAACATAGTTATCGACTGGGATCCAGTTATAGAACCTCTCCGAAAGATAGCATTGTATTTTTACTTTGCTGGTGGTCATTATTTTCTTAAAACACTTTCTTCAATGTCTGTGAACCAAACTTTTCTTTGTTTAGATGAAGTCAAGTAATAGTCTACGAGTACCCCTACCTTGAGGGATTGATGAACTTACTTTTCTTTGGAGCTCTGGTCAAAAGGTCCAAGGAGGACTCTTGGCCAGAGCTCTTTTACGATTTTGACCACAAGACCCTTCTCACCTCCACATCTGTAAAGGATCATAACCTATTAAAAAATCATAATTAAAATCTATGTTAGTTAGTGTATTGACCATTAAATATCACTACCAGTACTATGCTAAAAGTGGTCTGTGTATTGTGAATCGAATAAAATACTAAATGAAAACAGCTATCACCAATCCAATCAAAGCTTAAAAAATGCTTTAAATGCATGAAAAATGCAATGGTAACAAATGTTCCTCAGCTCCCTAGGCCTCAGGCTTCATGATAACTTGACCATAGGCGTTAGACTAAGTCCATCCATTTCTACTAAGGGGTACAAGGAATGTACTACACTTGATATTAATCATGTAACCAGTCTTGGGAGGTAACTGTGAAATGAGCCTGGAGAGAGCTGTTGGACTAGAAATGAAATATATTATGGTAAATAGAAAAGGTTATTGAAATAAAATGTTATGTATAAACAGAAATAAAAGAAAATAAAACATTCTGGGTACATCTGCAAGTCCCAAACAGGCCTGCTTTCCAATAAACTATCATCTGGATCACTTTTGTATAACCTTTCTATATCTATTTCAATCACCTTTCTATTCACCATAACACTAGTGTTGGGTCTGAATACTCTCTCCTGCCTCATTTCACAGTGTCAGAGCCAACCTCACACAGATGAGCCAAAACCTAATACCCGTCATCTGTCAAAAACCTTCCATGTTGTCCTGATCATGTGCCCTCTGGAATGCAAGGTCTATTTGCAATAAACTCACTTTCATTCACAACCTATTTATTTCCAATTCCCTTAATCTGCTGGCTATCACTGAAACATGGCTCACTCTATCAGAAACTGCCCCCTCCGCTGCACTTTCATATGGCGGCTTACACTTCAGTCTTATACCTAGACCTGGGAATAAGCAAGGTGGAATTGTGGGCATATTACTTTCTTCTCGCTGCAAATTTAACTGCATATCCCCCGTTCCCTCCCTCTAATTCTCATCTTTCGGAGTTCACACTATTCTCCTTTTCTCACCCACATCTCAGCAGGTTGCTGTGATCTATCAACCACCTGGACCATTCTCTCAATTTCTGGACCATTTCATTCTCTCCTACAACATACCTTGACTCTACCTTGATGATTTCAACATTGTCAATGACACCCCTACAGTCACAAAACTACTTCCACTTACTGCTTCCTTTGGCCTCTCACAATGGACAGAATCCCCAACTCACTGTGATGGTCACACCCTTGACCTAATTTTTATAAATTTCTGCACTATATCCAACTGTATCACCTCACTATTTCTGACATTCATCTCCTAACCTATACCCTCACCACACCTTCCACTCTCTGCCCCTCTTTACCCCCAGCTACCAGAACCCATATAAACCTACAACCTCTTCTCTAACCTCTCACAACCCTCACTGACATTGCCACCGCCCAATACAACTTGACTCTAACTTCCACCCATGGCCAGATTACCCATTAGGCCAATTAGGCAGGCGCCCAGTGGCTTCTTCCCCGTGAGGTGCGCTACTTTAAATACAAATGGATCCTGGCTTAAAAGAAATTAAATACTGCAGTTCATAGACTGGCTGCTAGGGGGAAACCACCTAGAGCAAGAGAGTTACAACAGGAAAAGGAACTTACACACACAGAAAAGGCAAAAATGGGTCAGTGCATACCTTGCATACTCACTCCCAGGGGCTCCTCCACATCACTGCCTAGGGGCTCCAAAAAGTTGGATCCAGTATTGCTTTCACCCTTGACACTCTAGCTTCTAAAATCACAGGCTGATGCTACATCCAGAGGTGCTCTCGTATTGCTGAGTGCATTTGGAGGAAATCTTGCACTTCAGCAGACTTCCTCCACAACAAGTCTATTCTACTCTCCTATAAACATGTCCCCAGTCTTGACAAACAGCACTACTTCTCATCATTAGTATCTAATTTGGCCTACATACCCAAACATTTGTTTGCTACATTCAACACTTTGGAGGGCCCTCCATTCTTTTGTAGTTGGATAAAATAGTTTTTGACTTGTACTTACTGTATATACTCGAGTATATGCCAACCCGAGAATAAGCCAAGGCACCTATTTTACCACAAAATACTGGGAAAAATTAGTGACTCGAGTATAAGCCAAGGGTGGGAAATGTGCTGCCCCCTGTGTCCCTCTTGTGCCCTCTGTGTCCCCCTCTTGTGTGCCCTCTGTGCCCCTTTCTTGTGTCCCCCCTCTGTCTCCCCTGTGTCTCTTCCCCCTCTCCCTCCTGTTCCTCCCCTGTGTCTCTTCCCCTCCTCTCCCTCCCCTGTTAAAGAGAGACACGGGGGGAAAGAGAGACACTGTGGAGTGATTCGAATATAAGCCGAGGGGGCCCTTTTTAGCCTTAAAAAAAAGGGCTGAAAAACTCGGCTTATACTGGAGTATATACGGTACTTTGTATAACACTATGGAAAATGCGGGCGTTTTACAAATAAAGGATTATCATAATAAAATGCAGTGGCGGCTGGTGACTTTTCAAGTTGGAGGGGCGACAGGGCGAAACATAGCCACTCCCCCTTTTTCAAACCACACCCATTTTTATAACTCCTCCCCCTGACGTCATAATGACCTTTATAAGCCCCGCCCAATGACCTTATGCTTGTAAAGCCCATTGAAATACATGATCTGCAATGCAGAAATGTCAAGAAGTAAAGTAACAATGTGTTAAATTCATTGGTATACAATATAGATTGAAAAAACTCATGTGACAAGACTACAGCAATATCATAATTGCACCTATACGTATTAACAGAAAAATTAAAGGAGTGACACCTACCATTAGTCGGCTCTTCTTCTCAGGGTATTCATGTTCATTAAGTTGACCAATGAGTAGAAACAAATCTGCAGCCACATAGGGTTTGCACCTGGGGTTGAAAGAAAACAAGCAAATCAATCAGACCATTCAAGAACAAAACCATACTTTCAAAACCTTAAAAGACCAAGTGGAACCATATAGGCCCCAAACATACCTTAGAAGACCAAGTGTGACTATATAGGCCCCAAACATACCTTAGAAGACCAAGTGTGACTATATAGGCCCCAAACATACCTTAGAAGACCAAGTGTGACTATATAAGCCCCAAACATACCTTAGAAGACCAAGTGTGGCCATATAGGCCTCAAACATACCTTAGAAGACCAAGTGTGACCATAGGCCCCAAACATACCTTAGAAGACCAAGTGGAACTATATAGGCCCCAAACATACCTTAGAAGACCAAGTGTGGCCATATAGGCCTCAAACATACCTTAGAAGACCAAGTGTGACCATAGGCCCCAAACATACCTTAGAAGACCAAGTGGGACCATATAGGCCTCAAACATACCTTAGAAGACCAATCAGCACTGCATAGGCCCAAACCAGTGGATCTTGGGATTCAAGAAAACAACAACATTTCACTTCTGTTTAGACCACACAATAATCAATGTCAAACAAACACGTTGAATTAGCATATGGATAACCATATGAGCAGTAACGCCACGCCAAGGCTTCAACAATTGTTACTGACCATTCACACACCTTTCATAGCTCCTTCAATATGCACACCCACACACCATTCATACTTTACTTACCACTAGTTATTTTTGGTAGTGAGGTGGTGCCATTTCTGAGAACTTTACGTACCCTTGAAGGTGCCTCCAATTCCTTCAAACCAATGCATTTAACCGCTACAGGGCCATGGTGCTTTTTAATTACTTTTTTGATCCTCTTCAATGTGGAGAAGCATCTTTCTGGTTCTTTAGTAGTCTTCGTTGTTGTAAGCAGGATTCCTTATAGCTTCACTCACTCTGTTAGATTATGTAGATTAAATTGATGCTAAAGTTGCTGCAGAGCAACAGCACTTGTACAGACATGGAATTCTTGCTTCCTGTACACAAGTGACAGCTACCCTTGGAAGTGCCTCCAATTCCTTCAAACCACGCCAAGGCTTCAACAATTGTTACTGACCATGCACACACCTTTCATAGCTCCTTCCATATGCACACCCACACACCGTTCATACTTTACTTACCACTAGTTATGTTTGGTAGTGTGAGGTGGTGCTGCTTAACGCAGTTTATCTTTGCACACCTTGGGGGTATGCATTCTTCTTTGCTTCAATCACTTGTATTTTAATTTTGCACGGCGATCTTTCAAAGAACAAAACTTCTCAATGGTTTTTTCATTGAAGTGTGGGATCTCGGAAATCAGTTGCTTTTCCATTGAGAGCATCGCCAATGCATTCAACCGCTCCAGGGACATGGTGCTTCTTAAAAAGGTTTTTATCCTCTTCAATGTTGAGAAGCATCTTTCTGATTCTGCAGTAGTCATTGGTGTTGTAATCAGGATTCTTAATAATTTTACTGTCTCTGTGAAATCATTCTGCAGATTAAATTGATGGAAAAGTTTGTGCAGAGCAACAGCACTTGTACAAGTATGAAACTCTGTCTTCCCATACAGAAGTGACAGCTCAGTGCGTAATTGTTCCTTCTTCAGTATTGGATATGCTTGCACGGTGTCTTCCAGAGCTTGGGTTGGAAAGCAAGTGCCATGGGTTTTATACAAGTCACTTTGAACAAGTTTGGCACTGACTAGGTGATTTGAAAATGAAAATCGTTCTTTTGCATGAACCACCACTATGTCACATACCTCTCTTGAAAGTTGTCTCAAGGTTGAGATCTCGGCACTCCTTCTGTTGACTGTTAGATCGCTTGGCAAACTTGCTTCTATCTCTTCCACAGAATTACGGATTTTCTGGATGCTGGCGACAAAGTCTTCTGTGACTTTTTTGATATAAACAGTATCCGTGTCTCGCTTCTGAAGCTGACTATAGAGGATGTCTACATGTGGCATTATTAAATGAAATAATTTAAGGAAGTAAAGGAACTCCCTGTCTTCCAGCATTCCAATGAAACTTGCGGCTTCCCGTATAGATGTTGGATCAAAGTTTAGACATGCTTCAATTGTCTGGAAACACTCAAGTAGCGCATCTCTGTTCTCGTAGATCACGTTCACGGTCCTAACGTTGAAGTTCCATCGTGTCGGTGCACCTCTTGGAAGTCTTCTACCAACTACCTCATCCAGAACTCCAGTCCTTTTTGGAGAGCGTGAAAAAAAAGATGGTATGCCGCCTATGTTTGAAAAAAAAACTCTAACTCTTCCAATCCTTGAAACTGCTTTCTCCATTATTAGGTTCAGTTGGTGAGCATAGCAATGGACGTAGTGTGCGTTCGGGTACACGTCTTTTATTTTTCTTTGAACTCCTCCTTGATCTCCACGCATCACACTGGCACCATCATAGCTTTGAGCTATGAGTTTCTTCTTGTCTTCTGGCTCTGGGAGAACAGTATTCAGTGTTTCCAGCACAACAGCAGCAATGGAGTCTGCATCCGTTGATTTCATTTCCGTGAAGCCATCAAATCTTTCCACCACTTGATGCTTCTTGTCAATGTAGCGATAGACTACAACGCACTGTGTCCTAGCGGAAATATCGGTTGTTTCATCCGCTTGGATTGCCACAAACTGGGCTTCCTTAAGCTCTTGGTGAATCACTTCCTTTATAACTTCATGCATGCAGTCCAGTAGCTCATTCTGCACGGTTTTGGACGTGCCCTTAAACACAGTTGCAGTCTTCAAATGCTGTTCCATTGCACTATCGATACTGCCAACCAAATCCACCAGGCCTCTAAACACTCCTGGATTTAGCGATGTTTCACTCTCGTCGTGTCCTCTTAATGCCAGTTCAAAGGCGCCACAAAAGCGAACACAATCAATTATCTTCGAAAGGATGTACCGGTTCTTAGCCACTTCTTCGTTGTGTTTTTGAATGCTGACTTGGTATCCTTGGTCCAGTTGAACAGCAATGTTCGCCTGTCCAAGCATCTCAAACTTGATCCTGTTATCCAAGTGAGCTTTAGAACTTTTGTGTTTTGCCAATTTGTCAGCTAGATGTTTGACGTCAGTCACTCCAGTTTTGGTCCAAGCAGCGTCACCACCAAATAGGATGCATGGGAAACAATATAAGGACTTCCTAGAAACGCTTCCAGAAAGCCAGTCGTTCTTCTTGTACCATTCAGTATTGAAATTACGGACATATTGCTTCCCTCTATCTCTTGCGATTTGCTGCAGATTTATCTCTGGTTGGTCAGCTCCTAACCGTTTTACTTCCACCTTCTCCTCATAGGTTAGGGTGGCGAAAGGCTTCACAAGTAGAGAGTCAATAGTATTCATTTCTGATATTGATACCAATAAAAGAAAGAGATCACGGTATATTAATTTATATTATGTCACAAAATTACTTAAAAATAACAGTGTGTTGATTTCATTGGTATACATTACAGATTGCAAACCCTCATGTGACAAGACTACATCACCATCAAATTTGCACCTATACACATGGACAGAAAATTAAAGGCAATGATACTCACCAACAGTTGACGCTCCTTCTCGGGGTATTCACGTCCAGTAAGTCAACCAACGAGTCCAAACAAATCTGCTTTCACAGATAGTTTGCACCTGGGGGGTGATAGAAAACAACAAAAAAAACATTAGAAATCTCAAGACCCAAACCGTAACTTTTAAAACCTTAAAAGTCCAAGTGTGACCATATACTCACCAACAGTTGACGCTCCTTCTCGGGGTATTCACGTCCAGTAAGTCAACCAACGAGTCCAAAGAAATCTGATTCCACAGATAGTTTGCACCTGGGAAGTTATAGAAAACAAAAAAAAAAACATTAGAACGTTTAAGACCCAAACTGTAACGTTTAAAACCTTAAAAGAGCAAGTGTGACCATATAGGCCCCAACCGCACCTTAAAAACCTTAAATAACAAATTGGGACCATATAGGCCCCAACCGTACCTTAAAAACCCTAAATAACAAATTGGGACCATATAGGCCCCAACCGTACCTTAAAAACCCTAAATAACAAATTGGGACCATATAGGCCCCAACCGCACCTTAAAAACCCTAAATAACAAATGGGGACCATATAGGCCCCAACCGTACCTTAAAAACCCTAAATAACAAATTGGGACCATATAGGCCCCAACCGTACCTTAAAAACCCTAAATAACAAATTGGGACCATATAGGCCCCAACCGTACCTTAAAAACCCTAAATAACAAATTGGGACCATATAGGCCCCAACCGTACCTTAAAAACCCTAAATAACAAATTGGGACCATATAGGCCCCAACCGTACCTTAAAAACCCTAAATAACAAATTGGGACCATATAGGCCCCAACCGTACCTTAAAAACCCTAAATAACAAATTGGGACCATATAGGCCCCAACCGTACCTTAAAAACCCTAAATAACAAATTGGGACCATATAGGCCCCAACCGCACCTTAAAAACCCTAAATAACAAATTGGGACCATATAGGCCCCAACCGCACCTTAAAAACCCTAAATAACAAATTGGGACCATATAGGCCCCAACCGTACCTTAAAAACCCTAAATAACAAATTGGGACCATATAGGCCCCAACCGTACCTTAAAAACCCTAAATAACAAATTGGGACCATATAGGCCCCAACCGCACCTTAAAAACCTTAAATAACAAATTGGGACCATATAGGCCCCAACCGCACCTTAAAAACCTTAAATAACAAATTGGGACCATATAGGCCCCAACCGTACCTTAAAAACCTTAAATAACATATAGGCCCAAAAAAAAAAAAATATATATATATATATATAAATATATATATATATATATATATATATATATATATATATATATATATATAAAAATTGATATCAATATATCACAATAAATAAATATATATATATATATATATATCAAATTGTTATATATATATATATATATATATATATATTTATTTATTGTGATATTTTGATATTAATTTATATATATATATATATATATATATATATATATATATATATATATATATATAAAAAATTACACATAAATATACATAAACATATACATACAACAATATATATTAATTGATATTTATTATTTGATTAATTGATGTTCTTTATTACATGGTATATTATATTGTTCATGCATTTCTATTACACTTTATTTGTTATACATATTACAGTGCTATTTTTTGGCTATACATGTTACAGGATATTATCCTGTAACATGTATATCACATAAAATAGCCCTGTAATATGTATAATACATACAGGGTCAAACAAGTTCACACTAACCTTTTTTACCCTTACAGGCTTCCATACCTGCTTGCTGATTTGCTAATTTTTTAAAGACTCTCATTGGTTGAAATCGATGTCAATCAAAAATTTCAGCCAATCAGAGTCCTTCAAAAATTAGTATATATAGCAGACCGTGGGAAAAAACCAATTAATCGCGGGAGGGGCTCCTTGTAGGAGGAGCTCTATTTAGTGTGTTGTTTTTTTTTTTTTAGAGCGTCGGTTTTTTTTTTTGGAGGCCTCTTTCAATGGGCCAGAATGGATGGATGGACAATGGCTTCAATCAAGATTGGATTATTTTTGATCATTGGCTTCAATCAACATGGATTATTTTATTTTTGATCATTGGCTTCAATCAACATGGATTATTTTATTTTTGATCATTGGCTTCAATCAACATGGATTATTTATTTTTCATCATGACTATATCCAGAGAGGACAGAAGGCCAACGCTGGAGGGGTCAATTTTACAGGTAAGTATGTGCTGTTGTTTATTTTATTTTTTATTAATGTTTGTTTAAAGCTGTTTATTTTTGTATACAATGTGTTATGTTACTAACTGTACTAACAATGTGTGTATGTGCTGTTTATTTTATTTTTTATTAATGTTTGTTTAAAGCTGTTTATTTTTGTATACAATGTGTTGTGTTACTAACTGTACTAACAATGTGTTTGCTTACTGTGTGTTTAATTGTAATAATGTTGTTACTGTATTTTTTTTTTCCCTTCCCTTATTTTTATTTTATCTTTAGAAGTGACATGCACATATACATGCCTGTTACTTCTAAAAATGGAATAAAAATAGGGGGGGGGGGGGGGGGGTTAGGTAGTTGGTTAATGGTTCATCCAGGGTGGGGTCGGTCACGGTCAGGCGCCCATCGGTCGCCCATAGGCCACGACCAGGGGTGGCACAGGCCTCATGGGGGTGAACATCCACCCCCATGTGGCCTGGTCAACCCCGCTCACTGCCCGAATACCCGGGGTAGCATAGGCCGCATCGGGGTGGTGCCGGGGGCCCGGTGGTGATCGGGCCTCGGGCGGGGTGGCATACATGGAGGTCATCAGGGGTGGCACAGGCCTCATCAAGGGGGTGATCCGATCACCCCCATGTGGGCCTGTGCCACCCCGCTCACCACCCGACTACCCCGATCCCGTGATCGGTGTAATCCGGTGGTGGCATGATGGCATAGCTAGGCTAGCATAGGGCAGGCCTGATCGGGGGTGGCACAGGCCACATGGGGGTGATGGCTGGGGGTGGCACTGGCACCAGGCATTGTAGGCCTAGGGTCGTCGGTGGTAGTTGGTGGGTGGCTGGGTAGGTGGCACTGGCAGGCCAGGCAGGCATAGTGGGGGACTGGGGGTAACTGGTCACCCCTAACTTTTATTAGGGGCTACTAGGGGTTTTGGTTTGGCCAGGGGCAGGGGCAGGTGCCAGGCAGAGGCAGGTGTAGACTTACTGTGTTAGGCAGGCAGAGCAGATGAGTAGATTCAGCCAGGGAGGTCTCTCAGTCTCAGCGTGACCAGGGTCAGGAAACAGAAAGGGGGAAGGGACAGGGAACTGGTGGTTTTATTGACTGTATCAGTCAATCAAAATCAAACTCGAGGCTCTATTTGCTGGCGGGCGCTCAGGGCTAACGGTCTGGGTGGGTTTAGATTGATCACTTAGTAACTGGACAGCCTTCCATCATTGATTGGTCAATGATGGAAGACTGTCATTTATTAATTGATACATTTATGACCGCCCATGCATATCGTCACTGTGATGGTGGGCGGCATGCATTAACGGTCAGTGGGCCAGGCCAGGACTCATTGAAGAGAAGAGAAGAGTCTAAAGGTTAGTGTACACAGTGTAACTATTGTAATTTGATCACACAGGGTGCAGGCAGGGGGCGATAGATACACAGCATTAGTTAATGTAGCGCAAGGGTTATTTTAAAGTGACAGTGTCCCTTTTCTAACTTTAATGCATTTTAATACTATTTAGACTTGAAATGATGATGTACACCTTATATTTATTTGTTTTTGGGTTATACTAATACATTGTTGTGTTTTTTTTATTGCAGGGTGAAGAAAATATTTGGGGGGGCGTTTGCCCTGACGCCCCAATGGACGGGCCGCCCCTGATAAAATGAGCCCCATATAAGTGTGAAACATTTTTTTTGTGTGTGGTTGTCTGGCACTATACCACAGTCTAAGGCTGAATGAGAGCAGTACCCATATGACTGAAAGATCCCAAAGATCCCATCTTAAGTGGGACAGAGGTAAAAAGCACATTTTGAATTTATCTAGAATTCTTAGCTGTCACAATCACAATCCCTCTAAATTTCAGAGCTGTACGAATGCACTACTGAATAGGCTAAAATGAGCTGCTCTATCAATTAATGTGACCTGCCACATTCAAATTAAAAGTCATTCCAATCTTTTTTAATGATGCTTCACACAAGTAACATACTATCCTCCCCAAACTTACGCTTACTCAACACAACCGCTAGAGACAGAAAAATTCCTTTGAAAAAGATCTGACCTTAAAACAGTAAAACACCTCAATTGAGTTGGATATACAGTGCCTTCCAAAAGTATTCACCCCCCTTGACTTTTTACCTATTTAGTTACATTACAGTCTTAAGTTCAATGTTTTATTAATCTGAATTGTATGTGATGGATCAGAACACAATAGTCTAAGTTGGTGAAGTAAAATGAGAAATATATATACATAAAACTATTTTTTAGAAATAGAAAACAAAAAATTGGCCTGTGTATATGTATTCGCCCCCTTTTGTTATGAAGCCAATAAAAAGCTCTGGTGCAGCCAATAAAAAGTTCTGGTGCAACCAAGTCACATAATTAGTGAAATGATGTCCACCTGTGTGCAATCTAAGTGTTACATGGTCTGTCATTACATATACACACCTTTTTTTGAAAGGCCCCAGAGGCTGCAACACCCAAGCAAGAGGCACCACTAACCAAACATTGCCATGAAGACCAAGGAACTCTCCAAACAAGTGGAGACAATGTTGTTGAGAAGTACAAGTCAGGGTTAGGTTATAAAAAAATATCCAAATCTTTGATGATCCCCAGGAGCACCATAAAATCTATCATAACTAAATGGAAAGAACATGGCACAACAACAAACCTGCCAAGAGATGCCAAAACTCACGGACCGGGCAAGGAGGGCATTAATCAGAGAGGCAGCACAGAGACCTAAGGTAACCCTGGAGGAGCTGCAGAGTTCCACAGCAGAGACTGGAGTATCTGTACATAGGACAACAATAAGCCGTGTGCTCCATAGAGTTGGGCTTTATGTCAGAGTGGCCAGAAGAAAGCCATTACTTTCAGCAAAAAACAACATTCCAGCAGGACATTGACCCCAAACACACTGCTAAAGCAACACTTGAGTGGATTAAGGGGAAACATGTAAATCCTCAAACAATCCATGTTAATTCCAGGCAACAAAACACAAAAAAATGTCAATGGGGGGTGAATACTCTTATATCGGACGCAATTGTGGGGTTAATAAGTGCAGCCTAATGCACTACATATCAAATATACTTGGAGATTTCATAGATCCCCCCAGTACCTCTATGAGTGCAGGGAATCCCTAGATTCACAGATTTACAGTACAGTAAATGGGGGAACCCTGGTGATTCCCCCTCCCATACTGAATGAAGAGAAGGGGATTCTCTCCTTCCATCGGCAGAAGGGAACCCCCAGGATTAACGTTTTGTGAACTGGTCCTTTTCAATGTGCAGCTGTGGTAAACAGTGGCTTGAAATCAAATAAGAAGGAACTGGGATATTAATGAGTAGTCGTATACAGTATATATAATATATTATTTTGAGGAACAATACTTGAAATTAAATAAAGTGTTTTCCGAGAATAAGTAGAATAAAAATATTAAGGATTTCAATGTATTACTTTTTATGTGTAATTATGCTGTAGTTGAATTCACAGTTTATAGCTTATAATTATCTACTTCCCCAGGTGGGTGGAAACTTTGAATGAACGTTAGCCATCTAAAATTGATAGTGCATTCATTAGAACTAATATAAAGTTCATTATTTTACAATGACACACCCTACTAAGACAAAATACACAAGGAGAAACCCACTTCCTGAGGTGAGAAGAGACTTTGAATGTAGATAAATCTTTTACGCTCCAATGGGAATGTGGTAGCTATAACTACCAGTGCTTTCAGAAGAACTATTGGAAAGCTTGTGGGTTTACAAAGACATACCCTGCTGAGAAAGAAGAAGAAATATTTTGCTTAAAAATTAAAATAGAACCACAAAATAAAGAATAAGTGCATATACAAGATGAAAACTTATAAATTGTGTTTATTTTCATAAAGATCTTGTACCCATTATCAAGTTTAGTTCAAATGAACATATGGGACCACAGTAGTGCTTTATGTTGTTGGACTGTCTGTCCTGAAGAAGAAAACGTGGGAGTTGTGTAGGGATAAAGTGTTTTTCTTTTTATAGATGCCGCCTCTTAAAAAATAAATTTTCTAGTGACCAACTTGTTCCGATAACAATTTTAAAGAAAATTGGGGATCTCAAAGGCACCTTTCATGCAAAAGTGAGGGTGATAAAAGACAAAAAGTTAGGGACTTAACAGAAGAAGATCAGATAAAGAAGAGGTGGCAGGAATACTTTGAAGATCTATACAGAAGGGATCTTAACAGCAGTGATGACCTCAATAATTTGTCCAATGAGCTGGAGCCAGACATTTTGGAGAGTGAAGTGAGATGGGCCCTAGGATGTCTTGCTGATAAGGCTGCAGGAGTTGATGGAATCCCAGGTGAACTGTTCAAAGTTCTACAAGATGATATTGTGAAATCCACAAAAAAGGTAGTACCAAAGAGTGCTCCAATTATCAAACAATTGCACTCATTTCACATGCCAGCAAGGTAATGTTTAAAATCCTACAAGCTCAACTCTAACAATATGTGGACCAGGAACTACCAGATGTGCAAGTCAGGATCCTCAGAGGAAGAGGCACAAGAGATCAAATTGCCAATATCCGCTGGATAATAGAGAAAGCAAGAGAGTTCCAAAAATCATTTACTTCTGCTTCATAAACTGTGGCAAGTTCTTAAAGAGATGAGAGTACCAGATCATCTCATCCTCCTCATGAAGAATCTGTATGTGGACCAAGAAGCCACGGTCAGAATCGGACATGGGACAACAGAATGGTTCAAGATCAGAAAAGGTGTGCGACAAGGTTGTATATTGTCACCTTATTTATTTTCAACTTATACACAGAATACATCATGCGTAAGGCCAGACTGGATGAATCCAAAGTTGGAATTAATATTACTGGATGTAACATCAACAACCTCAGATACGTGGATGATACTACTCTGATGGTTGAAAGTGAGGAGGAAATAAAGGAGCTATTGATATGGATAAAAGAAGAAAGTGCAAAAGCTGACCTGCTGCTCAGTGTTATAAAGGTGAAGATCATGGCAAACGGCAATCTCACTTACTGGCAAATAGACGGGGAAGAAGTGGAGGCAGTGACAGATTTTATTTTCCTGGGATTCAAGACCTCCTCAAATGGTGACTGTAGCCATAAAATTAAAAGACGCTTGCTTCTGGGGAGGAAAGCTATGGCAGGCTTGGACAAACGAGTAAAAAGTAAAGATATTAAACTATCAACATAAGTCAGCATAGTTAGAACTATGTTATTCCCAGTAGTAATATACGGATGTGAGAGCTGGACCATAAAGAAGTCTGACTGCTGTAGAATTGACGCCTTTGAATTTTGGTGTTGGTGAAAACTACTTAGAGTCCCTTGGGCTGCAAGATGATACAATAAATCAATACTTCAGAAAATCAAGACAAACTGTTCACTATAAGGTAGGATCATGAGGCTGAAGCTCAAATATTTTGGCCATATTATGAGACGGCAGGATTCCCTAGAAAATACACTGATGCTGGGAAAGATTGAAGGCACAAGAAGAAGTGGCTGAGATGGATAGAGGTGGATTGATGTAGCTCAGATGGGCAGTGACTGAGAGATATACCTGGTGAGCTGCAGTCTATAGGGTCATGGAGAGTCAGACACAAAAAAGAACGACTACACAACAACCTATTTTATTAACAGAACAAGCAGCCCATGGGCCCCGTGTGGCCCTTGTGCACTTCCCATATGGCCTAAAATGTGAATGGTGGAAGGCAGCATAAAACCTAAGTACACCCATGGATATTGTTTATACATTTAAGCTGACCCTTTCATTGTACCCCACTGTGATCCATTAAAATATAATCACATTTTCCAAATTAGTACTATGTGTGCAGGCTATGGCTAGGAAACTGATATCTTTACAAATCTATATGGTTTCACATTGTAATATAAATATAAAAAAAAAAAAGTTGTATTCAGCCACCCAGAACCCTTTGCGTCTTTTACATCAGTTACATAATAGTAAGTGGAAAGGGAATTAAGACCTTTGGCTTTCAGTCATATTTTACAACCAAATAAGAAAAATGTATTCACATATAATTAAACAGCACTATTTCAGTAGGGGCAGAGAATGAGGCATTAGGAATCTCCTCCCCATGACCCTATATTGCACTTTACACTTACACAGGTGAGCATGCAAGGGATGGTGTCAGTCATACACCACCCTCCCACCCTCCATACATTGCAGACAGGACCAAGCATGTCCTGTCTGCAATGTGTGGGTAAGCAGAAATGTTGAGAGGAAGTGTGAATCTCCAGAGGTAGACAGTCCAGTGCTATATATTCCAACATTTTTATGTCTTGATGATGTAAAGGTTGACAGTTCTACAACTAGAGAGACAATGCAGAGCTTGAGACGCTGACTAACCACCCATAAGAGATTTATATACCCTTTAAGACTCATTTATCAGATGGCTATTAAAATTCCCTCATACCTATACAACAAGTAATGCTATGCTAGAGTTGCTCCTGCCACCAAATGTACATGCAGATTATACATAACTAAACCTTGAGAGGAGTTTAAATAGGTGAAGAGTGACACCAAGTGGCTTAGACTGGAACGATGTGATAAAAAACAGCAATTTCTGATTAAAATATTAGGAAGTCAGGAAAATGCTGATGCTTTATTTGTAAAGCGCCAAAATATTCCGTAGCTCTATACAGGGGTTAAGTAAAAAAAAATTTTTTATAACACATTGCAAAAGCATGGAGGGACCTGTCTTTGAGCTTAGAATCTAACATACGTCTAAGTAGGATTACCGGGGCCAGATCATATGGTCTGGCCATATTTAAGCAAACCCGTAATTTACTTCTTAGACAGAGCCAATAGTAAATGAGATTGTCATCATGACATCAGTACAACATGGAAGTTAGTCTACAATCTGCAATCGGAGGCTAAGAATTAATTAGTGCCAATAACTAATATTTGCAGATCGAGCTCACATTCAAGCACTCTAGCAATTTATAAAATGCATCTGTTCTAGTCCATGTGTGGTTCATGATATGTATTAACCCCTTGAGTCCCGGGATCAATATTACTCACAAATAACAGTGACATTTTTCTTTTTAATTGCATATTTGTGAGTTTGAGACTGCTGTGCAATTAATTATAATGTGTTTCCATGCCATCCCATGCTAAATTACAGTATTGTGTGTTTAATTGTTGTTACAGCTCTAATAAGTGTTTAAAAAAGCCCTTGTGAGACCTATTTAGTACTCCTAATATTTTTTGACAGAAACTTGATACTTTTTTCAATTGCGGGTTAGACTTTATTTGGAAGCTAGCTCTACGGGTCTAATAGAATATCGAAGTTGTGTAAGTTTAATTAGTTAGTGCTAAAACCAATGGAGTTCTAAGGCCAGTTTTGCATCTTTGCCTGGCCAGAAGTGATAGTGGGCAGGGAACTTGTAATCAGATTGCGAGTAGCCAAAAGAATCTGTGGCAATATTAAGAGTGATTTTAAGTGTGTATAAATTTATGAATTGGACAAAGCACCATACAAGATTAAAAACTTGCAAACTTACAATCTAAAGCAGTGTTTCCCAACTCCAGTCCTCAGGGACCACCAACAGGTCACATTTTAGGCATAACCCTGCTTATACACAGCTGAGTTAATCGGAGGCTCAATGATTATGATTAACCACCTGTACTTAAACAATCAGCTCACCTGTGCATAAGCAGGGTTATGACTAAAATGTGACCTGTTGGTGGTTCCTGAGGACTGGAGTTGGGAAACACTGGTCTAAAGGCTTTGAGTGTCACACAGGAGGGTGATCCATGTGTTGCGCATAAGCTTCTTTAAAAGGAAGTATTTTTATTGAGTTTTTAAGGTTTTGAGGAAAAACGATAGGGTAATGGAGCGAGGCAAGGAGAATTCCAAAGAATAGAGGCAGCACAGAAAAAGTTTTGAAGGCTGGAATGAGAGGAGGTGATAAAAGAGGAGGAAAGAAGAAGGTCATTAGCAAAGCGAAGAGGGCATTTGAGTGAGTATTTTGAGACAAGAGCAGAGATATAAGGGGGTGCATTAATATTGAGGGCTTTATACATTAGTGTCATCATTTTACATTTTATTCTGGAGGCTATGGGAAGCCAGTGGAGTGACTGATAGAGAGGTTCTCTGTTAATTCTAATGCAAGGTAACATCTAAACCAGTATTGCTTTTGACTTGATAAAGAGAAAGCTTGTCACACTAAATAAAACATCTCTTAATAAAAAAGTTATCACTTTATACAGCAATACTCTGATTATCCAATATATATATAGAAACACCTTTATGCTTACCACATACAGACATATATTTATTAGCATACACAATTAAGTATTGGTGGTGGCATAAAGCACTGAAAAGGAAAAATAATAATTTTTGGTACTTATCCACTAAGCTGCCAATGAAACAGTCCCTAAACATATAAAAAGAGTAGTTTATTCTTATCTCTGTGACTAAAATCTTAGTTTCAGAGCTTTTGAAAACCCAGGTGACGAACCTTTGTGGTTGCTTGAAGTAATATAGGAGAAAAACATGTTAAATTCAGTCAATATAATTTTTCACAGTAGATAAAATATTCATTTTAATATTTAATATTTAATATTCAAGTCAATTGTTGATTTGTTTTAGCTTTTTGTCAGCTTTCACAAGGAATTCTGGGTATATTGAATATTTTATCCTATCTGGAGTTAAGAAATCAAATTAAATCAACACCCTTTATGTATGGTGCAACAGATTGGTGAAAAACATAGGAAATCGTGTTCCATACAAGGTATATATGGATAAAATATTTAAGTGAAAAATCCTCAGGGTTTGCAGTTATTAGCATGTCTAAATAGCAGTGGATAAAATAGTTTAGTGAAACTTCCTCAGGATATATATTTATTAATGTATTCTACACATATACATTACTGACCAATTATATATGTTCAGATATTCCCTCAAACAATATATATTACCATTGTTTCCTCTTTATACGCACAATTTCTCAGCTAATAAATAATAAAAAAAATTGATCTTGCTTTTATTTTTGATCTATGCTTTTTAATCTTTTTCTCCATAACAACACTCATTCTCCTCACTTCATTTATGAGGGATAGGTCATGTCTAACAAATCTGATTAGTTTCTATGAGGAGGTAAGTATGTAATTTTGACCAAGGCAATTCAGTGGTTGTAGTCTATTTGGATTTTACAAAGGCTTTTGATACAGTGCCACATGTAAGGCTGTTGCACAAAGTAACACATTCAGGAATTGCAGTAAATAGATGCACAAGGGTTGAGAACTGGCTAAAAGATAGAAAGAAAAAAGGGTTGTTGTAAATGGAACATACTCAGATTGGACTAATGTGGTAAGTGGGGTTCCTCAGGATTCAGTATTAGTTATGCAAGGAAATGTTATCAGAAAATTATGTATTTTCACTGCAAAGTAAATTATCTGAATTAGAAGAACGGGGAGGAGCTAAATGGCAAATGAGATTTAACATAAATTAATGTAAAGTTATGCATTTGAAAAGGAAAAATAAGCATGTAACTTATGAAAAATGTAGAGGTATCAAAGAAGGAAAGGGGATTAGGAGTGGTTGTGGACAACTACCTACATAAAAGTGATCAATGCAAAGCAGTAACTGCAAGTGCAAGTCAAATATTAGCATGTATTAAGTGGGGTATAGAAGCAAGGTGCTTCTGGCACTATATGAATGCATGGCACCCTACATTTGGAAAAGGCGGTACAATTTTGGGTACCACAAAAAGAGACTGTAAAGCTGGAAAAGGTACAATTAGGGAAATGGAGGGATTACTCTATGAAGACAGATTTACAATAAATGTGTCTAAGAAGCAATATGATTACCTTGCATAAATACATTCATGATCAATAAAAAAAATTGGGGGGGGGGGGGGAACTTGTTGTGCCAAAAGGTTTTCTACTGAGAAGTGAACATCCCTCGAGGTTAGAAAGAGATAGAAATTGCCTGAAAGAATGAAAGGGCACACAGAAAGGACAGTCAGGGAGTAATCTGATTGCCTGTATTTGCCTGTATTTGGGACCAGGAAGGATTGTTGTCCCCATTATGAGACAACTGGTAATGTTTCAATTATGGACTAAAATATTTTTTTCAGCCTTGATTACTATTTTACTATCTTACTATTTTTTACTTCCATTGTGTTGAAAGATTCACTTCTCTCCTACCCACTGCATTGAAAGATCCACCTCTCTCCTATAACTAATCCCTTATTCACACAATCTACTTCAGCTTACTCCCGCACCCTGTTTCTCGGTCTCCCCAGTATAAAGCAGTGAAGGGTTTATTAAGCATGATTGACTGAATATCGAAAATAAAGCATGTTGATAGTAGGCTTTAGTCAAGATCCACTTTTACTTGTAGCAACAGAAATGGGGGTTAATCCACCTACTCCCCATCATTATGTGCTGTACTCTGTGCCTGTGCACCATGTCTGAACTCCCTAGAAGTACAGTGTGTCACCCCAGGGAGCAGAAAGCATCAATCTTGGCAGAAACAGCACAGTTATAAAAAGTGTTAATACGTCTTGCTTCATTATTAGATACTAAAGACTTTTGCCTATTCCAATCTTCAGCCTGCATTGTTTATAGTCATGCCTCTTGTCAGTCCCTGACCAAAAGTTTGGATACTAAAAACTAATTGCTAACCAAACATGGACCCTGGTTTAAGGGCTATTTTATCATCTCTAACTATGGTAACCACCAGAATAATAAAAAGGTAATAAATTCCTCACTTCATGCGGTAGTTAATAAACCAAAGGCTGCAATTATTTAAACTTTCCAAAAATATTTTATCAATGATTAACTTCAGTTCTACAGAAGTACATATTGTAAATATGGAAATTCCAGATATTCTTGGAACAATGTGACTTTCAATCTAACAAGTTCAAACAAGACTTTGCAGAAACTGAATTTTATATCAACCACAAAATCAGAGTCCATAATGCTTCAATGTGCTGTACAAATAAACCTCTGCTCTATAAATAACTGCTTTCTTTGTCACTCAAGAAGATAGATGGCTTTGAGTTTGACTTCGCCCAACTGTGCTTCTTTAGCATTGAGTAAGGCACATGGTTTTGAAGTCGGCAGTGATCACCTGAGTGAATTCAAGTTTAAAATTATTTTGATATCTCCTATTTCTCATCAATTCAAATTGTTTCTCTTAAAGCTGTGATGCAGTCTGCCATGTTTCAGACTACAAATAGTTTCCAGTTTTAGCTGTGACAACAGAGATCCAGAAACTGCTTCTGGTTGGGTGACAAGTATGAAATGTGGTCAGCATTTAATAATATGACTGGAAACTGAAGCAGCTTTACTCAAGGTAGTATTTGCTAGCACTTCATCAAATACTCTTGTGTACACTGGCCCATATTGTTGGCTATACATTCTGTTCAGGGATAGCAATCATTGTTATTATTGTAGAAGATTGGTGTGATGGTGTCTAAAATGTATTTGAAAAAGTACAACTCATTAATTTAATACAGTATTTTAGAAAAAACAATATAAACAAAAAGGGCTTACCTTCAGGCATAATAATACTGCCGGGCATGACAGACCCATCTTCCATTCTACCAAACATAACACTTGCCACATACCGTAACATAATATCCAGAATTAGGTAATTGAAATTGAAACAAAAAAGAATATATCCAACCTAGAATTCCTGTCACTATAAATGATGGTCACCCAGCGGCCCTTACCTCCTTGTATAGCATCTTCGGGTACAACTGAACTAAATTCTAGACCATTAATTGTGCACATGTTCACATCTCCATCCAATTCATGTTACACTTGATGTCTTCTTTGATGCTATCTCTCACTCCAAGACACAGCAGTTCCAGTACCACCATTGGTACACATGTTTTTGCTTGCATGAAGCAGTGAGCATACCTATTCAGAGTGCCAGCAAATGAGCTTCTGCAATTAGTGCTTGGCCCCTTGCAGCATCTTGGATTTCTGGATTCCTAGTTGTGATACTAGATGTGACCTTGAGTTTACTTTCTGGACTTCTCTGTTACCTGGATCCATGATAGCTATCACCTTTCCTTTGACCCTTGGCTTCTTTGATGATTCTACTCTTTGGCTCCCTGCCCTTTTACTTTTATTATGATCTGCTTTTCGGCTGCCGATCTCAGTTTCAGAACTGAATAATATTTTATATGTGCCATTTATATTAATTAGTGTAGTGTGATTCCCTGCTGTGTTACTGGGATCAAGCTTCATACCTCCAGTAGTCTATGTGATTTTTTTTTTTTTTTTTTTATTACATTTTTATTTTAATATCAAACACAAGACATTATTAAATTCCATCAAGCAAATTACAAGTGATGATGCATATACATTATACATTACTAAAACAATAAAGATTACTTGACAGATTTTGGGAATGACTGAAATATAACCAAATGAGGAAAAATATTAAACCATTCTGTCTTTGTCCACTCATAACTATTTGAACCTATTACATTTTTCATCGAGGCACATACATTGAGATATACCTCACATAAACTTGTCATAAAAAAAATTAAGATTTGTCTTGTTTGACTTTTAGACAACTATATAAGACAATAACATAAACCATAACCAAATTACAGACAAAAAACATAATCAAACAACATATCCAGCACGAAGAGAGGGCAGGAAGAGATAAGGGGGGAAACCCACCAAGAGGCTCAATCATTTTAGATACAACATTTACAATGAAGCATTTCCCAAGGTTTCCACAATCAATTCTTGAGAAATATATTTTTCCCAACGGGACCATTTAGATCTAATCTGTGGCTTAACCCTAAATTACAAAAGCCATAAAGTAGATAAGTTTTCTCCAACTTTTCTTTAAGTTCCAAACAAGATGGACCTTCAGCTGTTTTCCATCTAGATACCATTAAATATTTTGCTACCATAATGAAGAGCAGCACCATTCCCTTTACTGGCGCAGACAAATTATCCAGGAGAAAATGTAATACTACTATTTCTGGTACTGGTTCTATCTTTATTTTACAAATCTTGGATAGATGTTTAAAGCTTTCAGACTAAAAATTCTGTATGTGAGGACATCGCCACCATGTATGAATATGTGTACCGATCTGCCCACAGGCTTTCCAACAACATTTTTGTTCTTTATCTGCCCCAGTTTCAGTGGTACTATATACCATCTATTGATGATTTTAAACTGTATTTCCCTATGTGATGCATTCTTGATATGTCTAGCTGTTAAAGAAAAGTCTGAGTGCCATTTTTCAATAGATCATGAGGAATCCAATTCATGTTCCTGTAGCCTCCAGTTAAAGGGTTTCTCCTTTTGGTACTGTTTGTTCTTCTGATAATAACAAAACTTCAAAATCAGTCAACTTCCTTAACTCCTCCATATAAAAGTGAGATGATATTAAGGAATTTTGTAATTTAATGTAGTCAAACCAATAATAATTGGGGATTGAAAAGTATTAGATAATTCTTGAAACTTCATTACCTTCTTTTCACCATATAAATCTTTTAGACGATGGTGACCATTTCTTACTAGTAGATTAAGAAGCCTTAAATCAAATAATTTGGCCAATGATGCCAAAGAAGTAATAGGACTAGGTTGGAGAATGAGGGGGGGAAGGGGGGGAAGTGTTTATTTTACACCACCACTTATGATTTTTTGCTATCTAAAATTCCCCCTGCCTCTTTTCCTTAAATTCCGCTTCTGATTGAAAGAGCAGTAGAGTTAAATGCCCAGATTCTAACTAAATTTTTTCAATTTCAGCTCAATTAAATAGATCAAAAGGCTGCGTCCATAATACCAAATGAGCTATTTGTATAGCCTGATCAGATATGCAACGCCTCCCCGGTAAAAGTCACACATCATGTATGTTTTCTTTATTCTGATTCTTTTGTTATTGTGAATATATTTATCTATTAAGATCTGGAATTTGTCTATAATATAAGCTGGGACCCATATTGGGAAGCTACGCAGTAAGTACATTATTTTTGGCAAGATACACATCTACACAGCCGCTATTCGCCCAGGCCACGACAATATGCTATTTTTCCAAGCCTGGATATTATGTTTTATTTTTATATATAACTCTTCAAAATTCTACACAATTACTTGTTTAAGGTTTGCATATATATCAATTCCCAGATGCTTGATCTTATTCTGCCATTTATATTGAAAAATGTCTTTCAGACTATCTATTTCTAAGGATGATAAGTTAATAGGCAAAGATTTAGATTTCAGAATATTTATTTTATAATTAGATAGTTTGCTAAATTCCTCGATGGAGCGGCCCCAAGGAAACTTATCGGATTATCAACTAAAATCACCATATCGTCTGCGAACAAAGATGTTTTATGTATGCTTGAACCTATCTTAATTCCCTTAATTCTTTCTGAACTTCTAATTTCTCCAACCAAAGGTTCAATCAGTAGAGAAAATAGAACTGGAGAGAGAGGGCACCCCTGATGGCCCAGTTATGAAATTTCAAATCTCTCTAAAACAAATCCTAGGCCCCTAACAGAGGCGGATATGTGACTTTTTTCATGGCCAACCTAATATGTTTGTTTCAGATCCAATAAAAAGCAGAATTTAATGCCTTTGTATCTGACACTCTCTTTGATGGTAATGGTGATTATGTAACATTGACACATTTTATAGTATTATGCTTACTAACAAAATGAAAACATTATGAGAAAATTACAACTCACGTCCTATAGCATTCTTAGCAAAAAATCTAATTAGGTGGATGACCTAAATAAAAATGCTATGGTTACATGTAATTTAAATACAATATAAAAACTATTCATAAGCACTGAATACATTTTGGTCTGCTTTAACTTGCTCCATATTGGTCCAATTATATTATAATAAATGAGAGCATCGGTAACTTCTTTTGAGGCATTGGGAACTTCTTACATACTTTTCACCTATGAGGATGTATGGAGGCAAAGGATTGTGGAATATTCTACTTTAGTCTGTTTTTTTTACATGCATCAGGAATACCAAAATGAATACACTGGAGTACCTCCCTTTGAATTTTCAATTTTTTCAGTTCGAGATACTGGCTCACATTTGCGATTTAAGGTATGTAAATTTACTGCACTCTTCGGACAATATGAACATCCATTGCCTTACGAATTGAAACATTGGATTATACCTTAGCCATTGTTTGCATTGGGAGCACCACAATTAATACAGTGATATTTTCATGGCACTTATTTTCATCTAATATACCAGGATCATCAATTTTACTGTGTTTTTGGACAATGTGAATATTTATAGCTTGACAATTCATGCAAATACAGGACAAAATAAAATATACTTTATTTAAGCGTGAACACCAACATCACTGATTTTTGATACTTTTGTATTGGTACAATTAAAAGTTATATTTTAATATTTATTTACTAGTCCAATCCATGAGTGCACTTTTCTAAGGTTTTTCCCCTCTTTTTTTGTTATTCAAATATTACTTGCATTAATCTCAGTGCACCAATATTCACAGGTACAGAAACAGGCTGCTTGCATCATAAAATACAATAACTGTTCACCAGAAATGCAAACAACTCTCTCACACACCCAGCTTTCACCAAAGTATCATGGATGCCTCCAGAGTCATGCATATTTTTTTCTAATTAAAAACTAGTTTTAATACCTTTTTCCTGTATAATTATTCTCTTAGTCGGGCTCAAAGTTTTAACCATATATCACATATATAGTTGTGGATCTTGCAATGTTGGTGACGTTTGCGATGTTGGTAAAGCATTTGCGTCCCTCGCAAAGTGAGGCGAGCCATTGACGCACGCACAACTTTGGCTGCAATGAGCTCCGAAGGGGCTCATTGCACTGCGAGCCTCGCAAAGCAAGGCGAGCATTCAAGGCACTCGTGTCTTAGGCTGCAATGAGCGCTGAAGGCGCTCATTGCACTGTGAGCCTCACAAAGGCGAGGCGAGCCGTTGAAGCACGCAGGGCTTGCAAAGGGTCGCAACTGCAAGCCAAGAGCGTAATAAAAAAAAAAAAAAGATAAATAATTTAACAAAAACACACAGCACAGGGGGAGAGCCAGGAAGCCTGGGAGTGAGGTTGCAAGCGAATTTAAGCCATATTCAATCCAAAATCGTCTAACTGAGGGGCTCGCGATGAGCTGCAAAGGTGCTCAGAGGTACAAAAGACTCACATTGTGTGCCAAACAGCATTGCCAGCCTTAAAATGTTATTCCCGTCATTTTTGATGGGCAAGTTCCTAGTATATATATATATATATATATATATATATATATGTAGATATATATATATTTCATTGTGAAATGGTCCTTCAACCAAAGATGTATCAAGTCCAAATCATAACCTTTTCTAAGAATATAAAAATCTGATAATGGGACAATTAAGAAACCAGGGACACTTGAGCGTCTTGTTTTATATAATAGTGATTTTGTTTAAAAAGATTGCTCAAAGTTAACTCTGTAGTGCTACACCCAGTCCCATTCTTCCTTCCATACCAGACTCTCTATCTGAAATACAGAGCCCCTCCCCTCCTAATCCCTTGTACCTAACAAGCAAAAACCTGTATAAGGACTTAACTGGTAAGAAACAGATCGATTTCAGTATGCTTAATGCAATTTTTATTCTTACCTGCTCACAATTAGGGTAGTGTATAAGATTCTTCTGCCGCTGAACTTACAGCATTTGTTTACCATTTTATACTATTCTTTGCGTTATTCACATTGTTTTTTCCTTCTTCTCTGGTTTATACATTTTTTCTCTTTTTCTTGTATTTTCTTGTATTTTTTAGGTATTATATATTTTAATCATTTAAGACAGACAATGTCAGACTTTATTATATAACTGAGCTAACTTCTTGTATTTTTTAATTTATCCTATTATTGCTTCTCACAGGCGCAACTACTGCTGGTGCAGGGTGGAAGTAAATGGGGCTCTAAATTTATTACAGAGAGGGGCTGATATTTATTTTCATAGAAATTGATCTGATCCCCCTAGGGGTAATCTGATAACTTACATATACTATTAGCTTTTATCTGACCCCTACAATAACCTACCTTGTATAGATTGGTTGTAATGGGGTCCTTCATTTATTTTACATTGAAGCACCACAAATTCACTTGTTTTGCCACTGTTGCTGGTACAGACATTGAATGATAGAGAGTGAGTCATTGTGTTCAGCCCATTAATACGTTCTTAGTTATATTCTTGTGTGCCATATTCTGAAATCTGAACCTCCTCAAGCAGATTCCAACTGTTTCATCAGACATAGAACAACTGCAGGTGCAAAACATAGGGACCCACTATGGGATAAAATGGGATTCAATTATAAGGGGAGAGGAAAGTGCTAGATTTTTTTTTACTGACTCTTATATGAGTTATGTATATATGGAGAAGTTGTGAGGGGGCACAAGGTATTTTGCACTGGCGCCCTCTTTTCACTAGTACTACCACTAGTTTGTACCTTTAGATATACCACAATCAACTCTGTATTTGGTGCAGTAATACCTGCATATATCTCTTTGCTTTTACACTTATGTACAATCATACACAAGCTACATTTACACATTTTTGTACACACACATTTATACAAATAAGTAGCCACAAAAAATATATGCATAGACATCCCTGAATGCAAAAGATTTTAATTTACAGAAAAAAAATTTGTAGCAGAAAATATGTTGTATCTTTAAGCTGAGATTGGAATCACAAAGAGAATGAAAAAAACATGTCTACCTGAATCCATCCCAAATATATCATCATAAACAGTAGCTCATTTGCAATAAAGGAAGGGTTGGAGTTGAGAGAAAGACAATTCAAAGGAGGAATGAGTATGGTGATAATAGGGCAAAATCAGCAACATGGAATGCAAGGCAAAGCAAAATAATATGTTTGACAGGGGTAATTGGTGTGTTTGTGACTGTAAAATAACAGAGGGTCTGTAGGTACCAGGCAGAGGAACCACATTTTATGGATGTGAAAGGCAGAGTGATCATTGTGCTTCTAGCTAACAGGCAGAAGGATCACACTGTGTGGATGGGATGGGCAGAGGGATCTGGAAGTGCCAGACAGATGACAAGTAGGCAAATCACTAATTCACTAAGCATCACAAGGGCTGCAAATTCATTTGCTGTGGATATGATTAGTGTGAGTTTTTGTTTTCATGTGAAAGCCTGAGGTCTTAGTGTGTGGAGGTGACAGGTACAGAGGTTATAATGCAGAACTGACAGGTAAATATGTCTCATAGTGTATGGAGATGATGTATCGGGTTCATAGTGTACAGGTGCCTGGTAAATGGAACCGTTTTATTTGTTTGTGTGCGAAGGTGACACATCAAGAGGTAATATTGTGAATGTGGAGGTCCTGGGTAGAGAGATTTTGAGTTAACAGTTTGATGGTATCACGTTGCATAGATGACAGGTATCAGGAACACACAACATTAATTTTCAAGCCCAGTACACAGGGAGATCCCCACACAGTACTCTTATAGTTGTTCCCAGCATGGAGCGGTCATTCACAGGCTGCAGAGGATTATTTTCACTTTGTCTGACAGCATCTGAGCCGACCTAAATTGAAAAAGACACATTAGATATCCTGGCTGTTTTTAGGTTACTCTCAACCCTGTATATACCTCAAGCACCACAACACAGTAAGCAATGGATATAGATTACTGTACAATGTGCACGTGTGCATGTGTATATATATATATATATATATATATATATATATATATATATATATATATACACATATATATATATATATATATTTATATTTTTATATATATACATATGTCCCAGTATCTATTGATTTGATTTGATTTGATGCCCACAATGTCCATCAGTCTCATTGCTTGTCTTGTAGATTCCCTATGTGTGTCTTTTGGTGTCTGCTGTTGTTTCTCTCTGTCTGGTGGCCTTTGGTTGCCTCGTGTTGTCCCAGTAAATCTCCTCATATTCCCTTTAGCTATGTCTACTTGTGTCTTGTATCCTGTAATTCCTTGTGTCTGGTCATTACGCCTGCATGTCTTGCTTTATAGAAGTCTTCCTGTGTCCTGTATCCCCTGTTCTTTGTGTATTTGCCCCTTGGTATCTCACCTTGCTCAGCATGTTCTCTGCTATGGTCTCCAGACTTTGAACATGGTCAGTTTCCATACGAGTAATGTAACATGAGTGTCCTGGACGGGGGCGAGTACAGATTAGCAGCTGGGGAAAGAGAGGGCCTGTTTAGTTAAACAACATTTCTTCTTTACTATTACCTTTTCTTTACCAGCCCCCAGCACAGCATCAATAAACAATTTGTACCCAGAGTCTAAAGATCATTGTGATCCATACCTTGCTGTAGTCATACACAACAGTGGCTGAGGTATTGATCCCTGTGTCCAAGTGAAAGGTTGCAACTCCTGACCCTCTCTGCCCAGGGTCAGCCCCATCCTGCAGAGACATCTGGAAGATCTAAATGAAATACAGGTATAATAATTAGTACCAAGGACCAATGTAATCCCTAAGACATACATTTAATGATGAACAACTGAAGGAGAAAAATAAATACTTTAATTATTATATATTAGAAGCAACTTTGCAGCAGTGGCAGACACCATTTTTGTTTTCTGCTGATCTTCTTATTCAGATGATGGGAGAACCAGAATGCAGAGAAGTGTGCGGTTACAATGGAAATGTTTGAAACATCACTGTTTTGATTAAGACTAAATAGAATATCATTAGTTTAACATAATGATAAATAAGCTAAAAAAACAATGCAATAAAGGCAATGGCAGATCCCACTGTAGCACAATTGTGCACAATGCATGATAAATGAAAGGCTCATTTATTTACTCTATAAACATTTTTATAACATTTTGCCATTATATTAGTTGTTCACATTAAAAATACGGTAAATATGGTCTTGGGTGTCCTATAACATAATTTGTGAAGTCCAAAAGAGCAATGGGAAGGAGTGCCTTAAATGGACAAAAATAATGACACAAGTAATATGAATGATTCAAGCAAAATAAAGATAAATACAGAAAAATGAAAACACCAACAGCCTTATTAAATTGCGATTCAGTACATTTAAAAGGGCACTATTTAACCACACAGCATATTTTATTTACAGAAGTTTTTAGTTAGTGAAGACCTTGCTTTTGGATAGAAGTTGACTAACTAAAAACGTCTGTAAAATAAATATGCTGTGTGCTTAAATAGAGCCCTTTTAAATCGCAATTTAATAAGGCTGCAAATGTGGACTAATGCATTATAATCAGTTATAATTAGAGTATCTTTTCCCAATAAAATCAAATTATAGACATACTAAAATATAAAAAAAATAATTAGATGAATAAAATTTGGATGTGTTACCACTATAATTCTTTTTTTTATCTCCACCACAATTATTACTTTATTTTCATCAAAAATGTGTTTTTGTACATCTGTATATTGACTAGTAAGTATACTAATCTATGGTGATGTATATCCAGAAGTCATTTGAAATTATTGATTAGTTCATTTCAGCTTTTGATTAGTACTAACGAGCATTGATTAAAGTGCTTCATTATTCATTGCATACATAATAACAAATATTTGTTAAATCATTCTCTCAGTGGAACCTAAGAGTTCCATAAGCATTAGTAAACAGTTTTTTTTCACAATTCTTAGATCATTTAAAAATTGTACTATTTATAATATCTATTTTATCGTATTCGTTATTGAAACCAACTACATCCAATAAATCCTGTGTTGGTTTCAATATCCAAGATTCCCATAGCGGACACATAAGACCATAGATACCAGATGTATGTATATATATATATATATATATATATATATATATATATATATGTATATATGTATATATATATATATATATATATATATATATATATGTGCTTGTGTGTGTATAGTAATTAAATAAAGGGTGTTTTAATTGACTTTCACTACCTCAGTGTAATGGTTGGATGCTGTTGATCCCTGGAAGAGTATTGGCTCCTACTGTTTTGTATCATTATCATATCAACTAATTTACGAAGAGTCACATTTATTTTAATTGAAAATAGTCTATAATATTCTATGAAAACTATTTATTCATTAAGTGATATTACATTCTTTTTTTCCTTTTTAAACAACAATGAATAATCAGTTAAAATATATTTTTGAAAAAGCAGCGAATAATCATTCTATAATACATCTGACATAAAACATTTCCAACAACATATAATATTACTTACAAACTAAATAATAAAAAAAGAAAATAATGTTACAAAAGTGTAACAATTTTATTTCATTTTGTAATTATAAAAATGTATTTTAGAAACTCCTTAGAATAAGGAGAGTTACCATCGTTATGTCATGTAAGATAAACAAATAATGTTGGTGATTATGAGCTTTTTGGTTAGGTGTTAGTTTGTATTGAATAATTCATTATACTTTGATTCTTACCGTCTCTGTGTGCTTTTGACTCATGTGCAACCCCATCAACAGGACTCCAAGAAGGACCACAACCAGGACAACTACCACCAGAACCACACACAGCAACTTCTTAAAGCTACCCAAACATGGGATCTTTGGAAGTGGGAATTCAGAGTATACCTGTAAAAAAAGAGAGCTGGATAAAAATCTACAGACATAGTTGTGCCATCACTGGATTAACACCTCCAGTGCCTGAGATCTGTTGAACATTGTTAAAACGAGTCCACCCAACAGGCTCTTGCTTCATAATGTCATTATTATTAATTTTTTGGTAATGCAACAGCATATTCAATAGCACTAGGCGAACAATAAGCCCAACTGACAATATAAATAAGATAAGACTTCACATTTGTATGTATACATTGGTACAGGAGGAGATAAGGACAATGTTCTTCTTTAACTTACCGGTGGTCCCTCCATCAAGACGGCTTTGCTCTGATCCATATCTCCCAGTGTTTTCTGGTATAACAGCTGTATGCTTGGCACAGGACTGATAAACTGCATATATACACATAGAAAGAAGGTGGGGACTTGAAGAGGCCCACACACCCCTTTCTCAGAGTGTTTGCTCACACTCAACTTGTGTTTAAAGAACAGAGAAACTTTAAGGGTTTTTAAGATGTTTGAAGTATGTCTGTTCCAATAAACCCTGTGCTCCTAGAGATTTTAAGCAAATATGTCCTTTAGTACTACCTGGTATAATATCTACCGAGTATTCACCTGTGCCATAACTATTGTGTGATCCTCACTGGGGAAAATAAGGTTTCTTGTATCCTTATACTGCAAAATCAATTATTGTAGGTATTTTTTACTATACTCAAATTATTGGTGCATTTGCAAACTTTTTGGAACTCACTGTTTATGGTGATATTATTTTCTCTGTAATTTTAGTTGGATAGAAGTGGTGGAACTGCTGGTGCAACAGATGCTAAATACTGAGGCCCTTAAAAGGATAGGGCCCTCTGCTGGTGCAACAGATGCTAAATACTGAGGCCCTTAAAAGTATAGGGCCTTCTGGTACCTGCAGTAAAGTGTAATTCTTACTTTATTAGGAAAGAGGATCCAATACTTATTTTTATCTGTGGTGATTTGACCACCTACATATATTTAGATTTGTTTTGGGATGTTTTATTGTCATTTACTGACACCTGCCTTGTATACAGTGGGGGGAAAAAGTATTTGATGCCCTGCTAATTCTGGACGTTTGTCCACTGATAAAGAAATTATCTGTCTATAATTTTAATAAAAGGTGTATTTTAACAGTTAGAGACAAAATAACAAAAAAAACAAGCAAGAAAAACGCATGTCAAAAAAGCTATAAATTGATTTTTAGGTCAACGAGGAAAATAAGTATTTGACTCCTTCATCTTATTACTTGGTGGAAAAACCCCTGTTGGCAATCACAGAGGTCAGACATTTCTTGTAGTTGGCCACCGGGTTTGCACACATCTCAGGAGGGATTTTGTCCCACTCCTCTTTGTAGATCCTCTCCAAGTCATTAAGGTTTTGAGGCTGATGTTTGGCAACTTGAACCTTCAGCTCCCTCCACAGATTTTCTATGGGATTATGGTCTGGAGACTGACTAGGCCACTCCTGGCCCTTAATGTGCTTCTTCTTGAGCCACTCCTTTGTTGCCTTGGCTGTGTGTTTTGGGTCATTGTCATGCTGGAATATCCATCCACAACTTGATTTTGGTCTCATCTGACCACAACACTTTCACCCAGTTCTCCTCTGAATCATTCAGATGTTCATTGGCAAACTTCAGACGGGCCTGTACATGTGCTTTCTTGAGCAGGGGGACCTTGTGGGTGCTGCAGGATTTCAGTCCTGCACAGACTAGTGTGTTGCCAATTGTTTTCTTGATGACTATGGTCCCAGCTGCCTTGAGATCATTAACAAGATCTTCCCGTGTAGTTCTGGGCTGATTCCTCACCGTTCTCGTGATCATTGAAACTCTATGAGGTGAGATCTTGCATGGAGCATCATCAGACCGAGGGAGACTGGTAGTTATTTTGTGTTACTTCCATTTGCGAATAATCGCACCAATTGTTGTCACCTTCTCACCAAGCTTCTCGGCGATGATCTTGTAGCCCATTGCAGCCTTGTCTACAATCTTGTCCTTGACATCTTTGGACAGCTCTTTGGTCTTTGCCCATGGTGGAGAGTTTGATTGATTGATTGCTTTTGTGGATAGGTGTCTTTTATACAGGTAATGAGCTGAGATTAGGAACACACCCTTTAATAGAGTGCTCCTAATCTCAGCTTGTTACATGTATAAAAGACACCAGGGAGCCAGAAATCTTACTGATTGATAGGGGATCAAATACTTATTTCCCTCACTGACCTGCAAATCAATTTATAGCTTTTTTCTTGTTTGTTTGTTTTTGTTATTCTGTCTCTCACTGTTAAAATACATCTACCATTAAAATTATAGACTGATCATTTCCTTGTCAGTGGACAAATGTTCAAAATCAGCAGGGGATCAAATACTTTCCCCCCCCACTGTAGTAAAGTTGCAACACGGGGCCCCACATTATTTTGCACTAGGGCCCTCCATTCACTAGCTCTGCCACTGGCTGCATGGTCTGTTTTTTAAGTTCTCTACAAGTATCCTGCAAACAGGCATATTTCTGGTTGCATTGATTATTCTAGTCTCAACTGGGTAAATTCACTAAGCTTACAAATGAGCAATGTACCCCACAGGAAACAGAAATTTTAGACTTGCCACTTGACAAAAAATAAATAGCAAAACAGCTCCTAGTTGGAAAACCCTTCCCTTCAGGCTAGATGTCCACTAGCAATGAAATATAGCAGCTCCTACAAAACAAGCAAAGGGTCCTAAATGTAATTATCTAAATCTAAAAGTATCATGGCCTTTTAATTTGTCTTTCTTATTAAAATAAACATGTATAAATTGTAATTGCATTAATTAAACACCAACACTAAGGTAATTAATTTCCCCCTAATGTTATGTGTCTATTTTATCTATCTATCTATCTATCTATCTATCTATCTATCTATCTATCTATCACACAATACTTTACATAAAGGTAATAATACAATTGAATACAAAATCCAGTCATGTTGCAATCTTAGGCAATACGTTTATGCAAATTTCCTATCCACTATAATAGTTATGAGCTTGTGACGCCTGCGCAACTGCGCATCTTATTTGAGGGTGGGGGAGAGAGGAGGGAGGAGACAGAGGGAAGGAGACAGAGAGAGAGTAAGAGAGAGAAAGAGGAAGAGAGAAATAGGAGTGAGGCAGAGAGAGGGAGGAAGGCAGAGAGAGGGAGGGAGGCGGAGAGAGAGGGAGGAAGGGAGGGAGGCAGAGAGAGCGGGACACAGAGAAAGGAGGGAGGCAGAGAGGGAGGGAGGCAGGGAGAGGGAGGGTGGCAGGGAGAGAGAGATGGAGAGAGGAAGAGAGAGGAGAGAGGGAGGCAGAGAGAAAAGGAGGCAGAGAGAGAAGATGTAATCTTTTTTTACTTTTGATATATATATTTTTCTGTAATTAATTAAGATTTTTTTATTTTTGATAATTTAATGTTTTTTGTGGGGGGGGTTTTGTATGTTATTAGACCCCCATGGTAAGGGGTTAATTATTAGATGAGATTAATATTTAGATGCCAGGACCTCCATGACATAGGGGTTAATGATTTGTGCCACAGGGATCTGTTTGGGACCCCTGTGCTTGGGGTTAATATTTAGGTACCATGGGGGTCCTTTAAGAACATCCTTCATACTGGGTAAATATTTTATGTAGATCAGTGATTGTGTTCATTGGGGAACAAAAGGGTCGGATGAGAGTGGGGAAAGGGGCGTTTGGGATTGGGCGGGGAAGGTGATCCCGGGGATTACCTTCACTGCGTGCATGGATGGAGGGAATCCCCATTGATTCTCATTGGTGGAAGTGAAGATTGATTAACGTAATTTTGCACAGTCTCCGCATTTTGCGCAAGCTCATGTCTTGTGCTTTACTGACAAGACATGGTTTTACGAGTTGCTGGTGGGATCAGTATTATTACAGCTGAGAGATATTGACTATTTGTGTAACTTTACTGAAAAAAGGTCCTGCAGCTGAAATTTGGTATCTTTGCGAGCTATCCAATTGAAAGAGGCTTTAATTTGTAAACAGCCAAAATGTTTTTAAGATTGTAAGAAATAATACATCCTTTTATTTTTATATCTAGTCTGTGCAATAATAGTGCAGTGGAATTTATCATTTTGGTTTATACTAATCAACTTCCTGGGAGGGGAAGACTGAATGTCACAAAGCCTCTATCTGCACAATTGGAATCTGACATCTAAAATTGCCAGTGCTTTCAACAGGATTAATGGAAGGCCCATTAGTTTACATCCCTCCCTGAGAAAGTAACAACTCACTTGCCCTTCTTAATATCTCCCAAGACCCCTTACAATGCAGCTCACTTCCCCCCAAGACTCCCTCTCCCATCCACGGCCCCTTTTTAATACCCCCAAGACCCCTTCCCAAAGCAGCTCTGTTCCACCTCAAGACCCCCTCTTCCAGCCACTGCCCCTCAAGATCCCCTCTCCCAGCCCCTGCCTCTCTTAATACCACACCAAGACCCCTTCCCAAAGCAGCTCTGTTCCCCCTCAAGACCCCCTCTCCTAGCCACTGCCTCTTTTAATACCCCAAGACCTCTTCCCAAAGAAGCTCCGTTCCCCGCCCCAGGACGACCTCTCCCAGCCACTGTCTCTTTTAATATCTCACCAAGACCCCTTTCCAAAGCAGTTCCCCTTAGCTTCCTTGCCACTACTGCTTCAATGACCTGGCATATGTAGTTTCTCCCGTCTAGGGTAGAATTACCTTGCATTTCGGATCTGGATCACTCTTTTGAGTTAGACCAAACGGAAATGCTGTAGGGATTTTTTCTCTATGAAGGGCACAAGTGAGCTAAATGAGTGCTGCTCTATGAGTGGGTTATCATGCCTATAGAACAAATCTATTATGGTTTGCTCGTTCCCAGATTGAGCGATTCTGTCCTTGTTTAGATTAGATTCATTTTACACAGATTTTTTTTTTACAGCTCTTTCAGTAAACAGAGGGATACCTTTACATTGGTTCCAAAATTGTTACTTTTAAAAAAAAAATATAAATGTTATATTTTCAATGAAAAATAAAAAGTGGTCATAAAAAAAGCCAGTCAAGTGATGAGCCATGGTAGATGGCAGAGATCTCATGTTAGGAGGGGCTTAGTCTTGTAGTATGGGCTGTATTTTAGCTATAGGAGGTTCAAGTCAATATCTCTCCTGTGCTCTTATAGTTGATCTTGACTAGTGAAGATATAACACTGTACAAAGGAATGCACAAAAGAGAAAAAAATATAAAAGGCAAAAGAGATAAGGAAATAGAGAAATGGGGGGTGGGGGATTGGGATTACCAAATCAAGGGATATGGTCTTTCCCCTCTTGTCTGCTCTCTCAGTGAGGGTATTTTATTGTAGTTGTTGTTTGGCCTGAGCCCTCCTTGTTGGGTTGTTTCTGAGTTGGGAGTTGTTGTGAGGTAAAATCTAGTTAATATTTTGTTGTTTGTTTCAATGACTGCCACTGACGAGTGGGAGACCGAAGGGTATATGGTCAACTAACCATCTGGATCAAGAACTGTGCCTATCAACCTTTCCAAGGCCATGGAGTAGTTGTGTTTAATGGTGACTGACGGGCAGTTTAGTAAGCTATATAGCGTGGACAGAGAGTTTTGTGGTGAGGGTGTTTCTAGATGTTCAAGTAGAGTCAATTGTCTTAGTAAGTCGGTGGAGTGAGGATGAGTAGAAAGGAAGTGCAACATTTGCAGTTTATATTTAGATCAGAATAGGAGGCCATTAGGTCTAATCTGGAAATACATTTCCATGGTGTGTGGTGTCTGCTTCCTAGTATTTCGGTTTGGGGTTGAGAACTGGTGGCGGATGTTACATAGCTATCGAGGGGAGAGTATTTATTTTGAGTGAAGGGGGTGAGGGAGTAGTATGGGTTATGGATGGCAGTGTTGCGTAGTGTGTGGTCCCATGTGTGGATTACAGTTTGGATTAAAGAGCCATTTACCATTGCAGTAATTGCTCTGGAGCATGTTATAGAGGAAGTTTGTTAGCAGAGAAAAATCCAAGTGCAGGCTTGAAAATCAGTGTAGCAGCAGAGTGACAGGCTGTGTTTGATTGATGAGTTTACACCGTGTGGTCGTTCCCCTCTGTTCCTTCCCCACAGATTATGAGAAGGTGTGTGCGGCACAGCCAATGGCGGGCCACAATGGCCGCTATATGTCTCAGAGCGGCGTGTCTGGAAGAGGAGCTACTGCAGCACGGAGGGGAGAGAGAGAGAGAAAGAAAGAAAACAAACTTCTCTGATCTGGGTAACGCTGCTGCTTTCACAAGCAGACTCTCTATCTCACCTTACATGTGTAGTGGAGAAATCACTGCTCTGATATGAGAAATGCTGCACAGTTTTTACAAACACAGAGGAAACTAAACTATATGTAGGAGATCAAGTCTCTAGGCATGATGTCACAGATGTGGTAGACACACACACATCCTGTCAATCAAATCATCCCTATTTAGTTCTGTGCACACACACCCTGCAACCTGATTGGAGGACGTCACTTAGGAGGAGGAACAAGACACTGTCTGAGATGCTAGGTCTGGAGAAGGCGGTCTCAAAGAGGTAAACACACAGAAAAGCATAGTTTTTTTTTTCAGGTGACATATCTTTGTCAAAAAGGCATGTATTTCAAAAATTCTAAAACTATTTCAACCTGTCTTCATGAGAACTTTCCACTGGTGCTGACATTGTGCTGAATTAACTGACCCTTTAAGGTGGAATCAGAGAGGCCATGGTGTCTTTGGTTGTGGGGGATTCAGCATTGTGTAGGGAGGGTAGAACATTGGCCTAGGATTTTATTAGTTTTGACCAGTCTTTACAGTTTACATTGTGTTGCCATTCTAGGAGATGTTGGAGATGGATGGCTAAATGATATTTTTCAATCCAGGCTTTCTACTTTTTATTTAGGTATAAAATATCTCTTTTCACTGTAGCTTTTCTTATGTCAGATGAAGGTGTATGTGAATTGCTGTAATTATGCAAAAAATGGTGGAGATGAGGGATTTATTTTAACTGTGTTGGCCCGGCCAAGACAAGATAGTGAAACAGTTTGCCACTTGTATACCATAGATTTAGAAAGTTGTCTTGAAATATTTGTAATTCAGTTTTTGAGAAGAACACATCTAAGTATTTTAGCTTGGAGGGAAGCCTAGCAAAAGGGAAAGACCTGAGGAGAGAGGTACAGTTTGCCTAGGCTAGGCCTGTGATTTTGATATATTGAACTTAAAGTCTGACAAGCTGCCAAATGTGTTTAATTCTTAGGTGACTCATGGAAATAGTGGGTCATTGGCAGTTTGTGTTCCATATATCCTATATGGAAGCCTGTGATGAGAGGGTTACACCTAATCTTGGTGGCCAAATCCTCCATGATCAGTATATACAGGAAAGGGGAGAGACGATAACCTTGTCTTGTTCAATTGGAGATCTGTAAGGGGAGTTCATGCACTTGACCCTGGCGGTAGGAGAGTGAAATAATGCCAATATGTTAGCTACAAAAAAGCCAAAATGTTGTGTGGAAAGGACCAATTTATTCTGTCAAATGCTTTTTGGGTGTCTGTTGATAATAGGAATAATGGTGTTTTCATTAGCCAAGCATATTCAATAATACATTGCTCTTTAATGTTGTTAGCTCAAGCCTCACTGCCAGGGGCAAAAAGAAGGTTCACCAGGAAATTACTTGCAGTTTTAGGTTGTTATTGAGTAGTAGTTGATATGGGCTGATGTATTTCTCCTCCTTGTGCAAATCTATGATGTGAGCTTCTAGTGGGGTGATGGACCTTGGCTCTGGATGAAATTAAAGAGGCTTATTAGGTGAGGGAGGAGTGTGAAGTGAAGAGTGTTATAGTAAGAAGCTGACCTGGGATTTTGCCTTCAGGGCTTGTTTAATGGCCAGTTCTGTTTCTGAATTGGTAATGGTGAGTCCAGGATATCTGCATCTTTAGTTTTTCACAGCTAGAGATAAATAGATGGAGTCACTGAAGCAATGAACATGAGCTCAGAGGAGCAGTGACTAACAGGTGTGTCTGGTGTGCTGCGGTCCATAGGGTGGGACCTGACTGAATGACTAAACTGTAAAAACAAGTGAAGAATTTTGAAGATAGGAATTAAATGAATCTGTGTTTGTGTCTGGCTTGTCTGTTCTTAAATTATATAATTGATAGTAAAAATCTCTGAACAATTAGGCTATATCATGGGAGGCTAGAAGTGTGTGGCCTGATTCCTCTCTTATGCTATGTATTTGGGCTCTTTCATTTTTTTTCTGCAAGGTGCTGTATCTGCCTAGTTTGTTTCCACATTTATAATAGGTTTGTTTCAAATGTGGGAATTGTCATTTTGTACTGAAAAAGAGTAACTGCTGCCATAGCATTCGACAATATGTCATCTTTCCTTCAAAACTGGTTACCATGGCATACATTCATAGATTTCCAACTCTATGTCAAACCGTTATGGACTTTTTCTGAGTAGTGTTATTCAAGCATAGAGGGGACATAAGGACGTGGATCAATGGTATTAAAATGTAGACGCATATGAGCACAACAGTAAACCAAATAATTTCTAGGAAAAGCTAAACTGACCTGCATGCCATGTTGATTTCCTGACTTTCCTCTGCTTTTTCATTCCTGATATGTTGCTTTATAGCTTTGTAACTTACATTTAATTCACCCTTCTTATTGCTATTGCTGTTTATTTCTGTATGAAAATCTTTATTTGAGAAACTATTGTAACATGTAAAACTGAAAAAAAGGGATATACTAAAGAATAGAGGAAGAGAGTAAGTAATGACTATAGTTTCATTTAAAAACATCAAAACTTGACTTTGACTAACCTTTCACTGAAGTTTTCCATTTTCTGTAATTTATAGGGGGCTCAACATCTAAGGCCTTGTCCAGGATGGCAAATCAGTTTGTGCTGGCCCTGCAGTATATGAGAAAAATTAATTATTGAGAAATATCTGAGATAAATTGAGGATATGCAAGCTTGATAAGGATGTTATTGAAAAGAGAGAAAATGTGATATAGTTATGTGAGAAAAAGGAAGCATATGGAATGTATAACAGAGAAATATATAATACAAAACCAAGTGGTACAACCCTTTAAACTTAAATTGGATTGCATGAACCATGACTCCCACCAATTCACAAATGTCTTATATTATAAAAAAAAATACCTGTGTTTGCAATTCTTATTTATAATATATCTTACATTAATGATAAACCAATCAGTGCAATATAAGTATTGTTATCGTTTTGTAACACGCCCAAATATTCAGTAGCGCTAAGTATATTTTAAATATCACCTATTTATGATTTGTACTCTAACTTTAAAATCTGTAATCGCTCTTCAAAACAAACAGAAAAAACAACAACAAGATGTGACACTTAAAAGCGCTCTCAGTTGCTCTGTCTAGTAAAGTAGAAGCAAGACTCAGAATGCAGCCACAGAGGGTCATCACTGGTGAGAGCCAGGAAGACTCCACTGTACATCCAATGTTGGTTGGTGTGGACCTTTAAGATTCATGCAGTGCTTGCTGCTGGCGCTCTATGGATAAGAGGTTTTACCTACTATACAATGTAAACAATATTGCACTAAATCTTTTCTTGATATGTTTTTGAGGCGCCAGTTTGATTTGAAGAAAACAAAATCTGTCAGGAAATGAGCAGATTATTATTTAGTATCAAGTATTCTTTTTATTTTAATGTTAAATTAAAGCACAAATTACTGATTATTGATATACATATATTGCACTGATTGGTTATCACTAATTTAGTGTATTTTATGAATAAATATTGCAAGTGCAGGTGATTGTAATAATATACGACAGAGAAATAAGGAAGGTCTGGCATTTTAGATTTATTATATATCTGGCTAAATAACAGAAAAGGAAGGAGAGCTAATTATGAGAGACCCAAAAGGTTAATATGTTCCCAATATTTTTTTTAAGAAAACTTTACTTGCACAATGCTTGAGACTGCTAAGTAGAAACCGCATAAGTGTTTTAATGCTCCCATAGTGCAATACTCAGGTGGGTCTCAATTATGTTTACCAACCCCTAGCAGTGCTCTTCAGAGAAACACTCCCTACACTCCAGTGTTGAGAGGTTGAGGAGTGGGAACAAGACGTACAATGCATTGCTAGCCATAAAAAGTGTACCAAAGTGATTTTGGGACACAGTTTATTTGATTTGGAGTCAGTCCCATGATTTGGATAGTCTGGTTTATTACAGTTTCTCATTTGCAGCATTTTTTCTAATCAGGCATCTGTCTTAATGATTTAGGATCACACATTTATCTGGGATAGTCTAAGTAATTTAGGGTCACACTCCCCACTGTGGACAATCTTCCTTAAACAGTTTCAATAATCTGATTTTGAGATATCAGGTATGATCTGTGATTTTGAGACATGGGATATTAACTAAGCATCTCAGAGAGTGTGGAGTATGTTGCAGTGCTTTAATCTGCTCTGCTTCCTAAGGGGAAAGTCGACGGCTCTTTACACAAGTTTAAAACATCTGTGATAGTTTAGTGAATCTAGCCCTACTCCGGTTTGAGGAATATTGATTAGGACACTTACTCTGATTGTAGATCACAGTTTCTCTGATTTGGGTCACAAAGATTGACTGATTCATTTCATGTTACTCTACCTAACATGAGATCAGTGATACTGGTATTAATTCAGTCCCACTATTTTGGGAAATGTTCTCTTATCACTATTACTATGTTGAAATAAGCCTAAATTATATAGGTTTTATTTATTTTTCACCATTTAGGACAGTTTTTGTGCACTGAAGTCAGTCTCACCTATTGGATGGCACGCTCTAATTTGAGGTTATTATTACAGGGTCAGTGTTAGTCCTGTGCTTTGCAAAATTAACTCTGAATTAAGGTTCCCAACATATTTCTTTGATTCTGAAGCAGCCTCTGTGTATTGGTCTCACATTTTGAACAGTCTCACAGATAAAAGTTATTTTTTTTTAAATTGACCATGTCTGACTTGTTTGATTTGAGATGGGTTAGGGACCAGTCTCTATGATTTGGGAATAGTATCACCGATTTAGACACTAGTGACAGTCCCTAATGCAAAACTTGTGATTTTGGAACAGTTTATCTGGTTTTAGCTTTAATATCTGTGCAGTATAAAATAAGGCCAGTCTTAAAGTCAATCCCTCTCATTCTGGGGAAGTCTCTCATTTATCTGCAAACTATCAGCCTCATTAAATTGGGGCTACGTTGTAGAACGTAGCCCGTAACTCCAAATTTATGGGTTACGGGTATTAAATTAGCTCTGTAACGTGGCTCGCAGCGGACTTGCGTGTTAAGATGCTGGACGGCCGAGAAAATCCTTTGATCTGTCCAGTCAGTAACCGCTACTTGTTCCATTCAGCTATTAAATTGCAATGTAGTCACTTGCGAGCAAGCATGTAACACGCAAATGGATCCCAAAGCCCAACGTGTGCTTGAGAGGACTCGCAAGGAGGTAAAGAACAATATGTAGCACTTGTAATGCAAATAACAACACTTTACTGTACATTTATTATAAGGGAAAGTGATGTTAGGTCTTAGAATTAATAGCACAACATTCTCAAGCCTGCAAATTGGCCCTGAAAAATACTTTATTTCATGTTTACATTTTGTGTTATATCAGTGTGTTAATACATATACTGTAACTCGCATGCAATAGAATATCATATTTATGGCTTTATTAATATTGGATTTTATTTGGAATATGGGTCCAATCGCAAACTGTAATTGAAGCACGTAGGACTTCGAAATCTACCCTCCCCTTTTTCAGTGACGTAACTCTTTTTCCATTGGCTACGTTTGAACCCGTATGTACGGTCTACACTAATTGATTGTCCGCATGGCTGCAAATCCAATGTTCGACAGATGATTTACGATTTTGCCTCCCCGTCCCGTAACTCACAGCAGGTTCCATTTTAATAGCAACGTAAGTAGGCAGAATTTTGAGCGTTCAGCCGTTGCGGGTCTCATGTTGCACTTACGGGCTTGCAATTTAATGAGGCTGAATATATTTGTGAACAGACTGTAATATCATAGACAGGGCCAGGTTACCTTCTCTGGAGCCCCCTAGGCGGAAACTTCCAAGCTGTAGTATAGGATTGTGCCCACACCACTGATATCTCTTGTCTGCATTCGCGACCAGCAAGTCCTTGTGCACAATTTTCTGAGCAACACATTCTGTGAGTGCAATTTAAAGGGTCACTGTCATAGACTAGTGTTTCATTTGTTTATTTATGAACTGATTAGCAAAATCAGTAATTACATTTTCGATTTTAAAACTTACAATTGAACTTTAATGTTGCAGAAAGTAGTATAGCTAATACTCTCTGACCATTTTTCATTTTTCAGGTAAATTAGAGGATCTTCCAAGACAGTTGTCCAAAAATGTGTATTGCATTATCTAGAGTTGCCTGCGGTTGCCATTGGAAAAAGAAGGGGAAGATGATGTTATCGGAAAAGCCCCATAGGGCAGATCCTGCCCACCTCTTGATACCTGATAGAAGGTGAAAAGAAGTAGACCCTAGACCCTGCAAATGTAAGTTTTCAAAGATGCACTGTGTCACAGACCCCTTTCCAGGGCCTGGATTTTAGCCCATTAAAGGACAGACAGCTTGGCTCCAGCCACTGGATTATGTATGTAAACAACTCCATTGTATTTTTAATCTGTTTTGTCCAATTGTTTGCCAGATAAAGTTAATCACATCTGATATGTGTTAGAGATGGCAGGATGTGTATTGGAGGTTAAGCCTATTGCTCTCAGGAAGCTACTGCTAGACCCATGTGGGGTCATCTCCTGTAATTGTCTGCCACACATTATCATTGTTATATTGTGTACACCCCGTCTTTATTGACTATAAATATTGCTGACTTTTTTTTTAATAAATCAGTTCGCTTTTGAGGCATATAGAAATTGTGTGTCTCTTATTTTACTCCAGGTCTCCTAGATGGCTGCAGGGAGGTACTGAGAGACTCTGTAGAATCCTGCTGGGGTAGGTTTGGCTGTAACAAATCTTATCAAGCCCCCTAAGAAGAGGCAGATCTATTGGTAGCCTTGAAGTGCTGGTAGCCTTGAAGTGCTGATTTCTGATGTGAGGATCCTGACTGATACAGAAGGCAGATATCAGGGTGCTGGTGCTGAGATTCCCAAGAACCCCACGGTCCTTGTGGGTAGGTAATCTGTAGTCTATAGCAGGTGGCCCTGGGCTTGTATAGCCCCTAACCTTGGATCGTCACAAATATTGATGTTATTGCTGAACAGTTACTGCACAAATTAAATCCTATTTTATGAGCACTACAGTGGCTGTTTGAAGAAATAAATATTGTCAATGAGGGCACTCTTCAAATACAGTGTCAGGGTACATTAATACAATTTACAGGATACAATTTCATAATCCTGAATGATATAAACACTCTTCAGAAAAATACATATGATATACATATGATATAATCATCTCAAACACAATAAAAAAATAATTCATATACAATACACATTGGAAATAATGTAAACTATATATTCATATACATAGATAAATCAGTAAAACCTTTACAGAGCATAGTGTTGTAAACCATGCTGGCAGCCAAGGTAATCTAATTTAAGAAGAGTATACCTCCACTTGAAATGAAAGATAAAATAAAATGTTTAAAACCTTAAAAAAAAATCCTGCACACACATATATGCAAAATAATATAAAATATCATATAAAATAGACATATTTATTTACACACATGCAAATGATATATATATATATATTATTTAAATGTGTGTGTGTACATGAATATATGTATTTTATTTGTATTTTGTGTACTTTTAAAGTGGTGTGTGTGGCTTTAAATACTTTATTTTTCAGAAAACAAGACATAGTTCATATATACCCACATAATTAAAATTGTGTATCTTAAACTCACACATCCATATATTTGACATCATTAACATGGATTCCACATCATCACTCTTAACCACTACTTACATCATCACATGAAGCATGCTGACAAGCACATGCAGAAATATTTTCGTTTAACTCAAAATAAGGCGCCCCTCGCTGAGGAGCGCCTCTAGGCGACTTCCTATATCTCCTTACAATAAATTCGGCCATGCTCATAAATATAGGACAGTAGTCCTCAAACTTGCCTCAAGGCACTTTAACAGGCCATATTTTGTAAATATACATACTTGCACTTTACCAAATTACGGTGGTTCTTTATTTATATTTTAGCAAACTTGAGTTTGCGTGCTTGGGTGTAATATTTGGGGGGATGAGGGGGACAATTTCCAACCAGATTTTTCAGTCTTTGTATGTTTGTGTTTAGATGTTTTATTGAGGTCTGTAAATACAAAAAGCTGTATCCTCCCAATAACTTTTTGGCTCTTACACCCTTACTCAGGTAAAACATCCATAAAATCTGGCCTGTTGGTGAGCCTTGATGACATATTTGAAAACCACTGGTTTAGGGTCTTTCTCAGATATTTGTAAAAGTACTGATTTGTTACACAGTGTGATTTTCGTTCCATTGCTATTGTATTACTTTAGTCTGATTCTAAGACAGTATCTCTAACCTGTAATTTTACTGATCTGTTAGTTTCACTGATTGTTTTCTGATTTCGGGGCTGTATCTGGGTACAACATAACACATTTTCACGATTTATGGATACAGTTTCAGCAACGTATCACTAGTCTGTAAAAATTCTTAATGTTTATGCCAGTTACATGATGCATGTCTTTGATTTCGGGTTAGGCACACTAATTGCTGTCATGGTAAATGTTTGTATTTTAAGAACTTGTTATCAAATAGTTTATTGATAACAAAACTCAAACAGGACCACGTGACCCGCTCGCCCCACTGTAGTCCCTCTATCCATATCATCTGATTAATGATACCTGTGTTCTCATCCAATATATATATATATATATATATATGTGTGTGTGTGTGTGTGTGTTGCAGCATTAATCTTTTTGATTTTTATTGGATGGACAGATGAGTAATGTTTGTTAAAGCTACTTAATTAGGAAGAATGCCACTGAGTGGTGATTACCTATGAAACGATAAAGTATGCAATATTATTATACTTGGAAGTAAAGATAGTTGGCATAGAGTTTGTACTCCATGAAATACACTGCCACCCCCTTGTTGCAGATATTAGTGTGTTCCTTTGATAATAGCCTCTTCAACATGAAAGGCATCAAGTATTGCCAGTTGCAAAATATTACCTATACAAACTCTAGTTTAGCTGAAATAATTTACTAGAAGTGTTGTACTGCACTGTAGCAATATTTGTGAAAGGCTCCCTTATATGTACAAATTATGAACATACTATAGCTCCACTGAGGGGGGCAGTGATAATAAATACAGACATACAGCCCCATTAAATTCCCCCAATGTGTAAAACCGTACAGCCTTATTAAATTGCGATTTGGCCAAATGAATAGGGCTCTATATAAGCACAGAGCATATTTTTTTTACAGAAGTTTTTAGTTAGTGAACTATCCAAAAGCAAGGTCTTTACTAACTAAAAACTTCTGTAAAAAAAAAAATGCTATTTAATAAGGCTGGTCGCCCGCAAGACTTACGGCTATTAAATTGGCTTCTTACAGCTACCCGCAAATGATCTGCAGCTTAGAGGCGGAAAAACCCTATGGGATGTCGAAATCGGAACTCTCTATTAAATTGCTACAATTTCCCAAAGACACCCTGTCGTTTAAATCCGTAACCTGCAAATGAAGGCAAAAACATTAAAAGCTCCATGTAGGACCCGCAAAGGGTTTACAGACAAATTCTCAACACTGTAAAAGACAATATAAACACCCCAGTGGACTTGAAATATGGGAAAGCATGGAAAGGCTTTACTGCACAATAATCCCCAAATAAAATGAGGCATTTAAAAAATATTTTATTTCATCATAAGTTGAAATGGTCATGCATATGCCAATATGAAAAGCCATCTGCAACATGCAGAAAGCACTGAAAGACACACTACCTGATTAAATTGCAACACAAAACATGCCATATTAACCCTTTCTTACCCACAGAGGCTCTAATGTGGACCCTGGATTATATATATGATTGCATATACATCTCGCTCATCACATCTACATTGGGAAAACAAATAGTGGCCAAATGATATTGCCACATCACATACTGTATCTCAAGTACCAGGGGAACATTTTATTATTTGTTGTTCAGTCCTACAGTTGTGTCCGACTACCTGTGACCCTATGGACTGTAGTACATATAGCTAGGTCTCTTCCTGTGCTGTTCCACAAGGTTTGCATGCAAAAGGTGGAGGGCCCTGGCGATAGCCTCAGTCTTTGAAGGAGGAGCAAAGTGGGTGTGGCTGGAGGTTCGTATTGTGACATCACCAGCCATATTACATACTCCGAACCAGGGCCCTCGGGTCCGCTTGTCTCCTCCTCCCCCTGCGCCGGATCCCGCTGGGCTCCTCCACTTCCTGCTCAGATGGAGCAGACGCCCCTGCCTCTGACTCGCCACTGGACCCAGACCTCCTTGATGCTGAAAGAGAGAAATTAAAGGTATATGTCATTAGTATAATGAATAATATATTGCTGTGTGTGCATTCCTAACTATCTGACATCTAGGCTTGAACCTGGATGATACTACTAATTGCAACTCAGATTAGCTATCATTTGCTAGCTGTGATCTATTATTTGGCTTTTGGTCTTGATTGTTCTTGTCTCCTAACGCTATCTTGATTCCGGCTGCAGTCTGTAACTGCATAGGCTTCAGTGGGCACACCAATACATGGACTCCATATTGCTTGATCACTGTTGTTGTGCCCAGGACTGACAGTGATTTGTCAGCTTCCTGGATTTAATGATGCATCCATCTATCCCTTGTTAATTCCATAGAGCTGACATGTCAGTGTCCTTGTTGGGATCATGTACATGTATAGTGTGTGATGTACATGTGGTGCCATGTTGGTGTATGTGATGTTCACCTGACATGGAGGCTGAGTTCTGCTGGACCACCAGGCCTGAAGCGCCAGCGGAGAGCACCTGTCAATATGAAAAGCCATCTGCAACAGCACCAAGGAGTACCATATTTACCTAATGAGAGAATCTTTTGACATTTCAATATTCTATGACTAGTATTCCTATAATATATTAATAGTTCAAATAAAGTTAAAGGTTTCATATTATTTTTTTGAATCCTCTTTGTTTTAAGGATCTTCTAATAGACATGAATTGTAACCACATATTTTTATTTAATTTATACTTATCTTGGATTTGCGACCAAATTAGCAATGCACCACCTCCATATAGGTCATTTATGTAATTAATACTGTTTGTTTTCCACTTCTCTAAACTGACTTTCTCCTGGCTCAAATTCAATATTTCTATTGGTGTACCCAATGAAGGGTATTCTGATCATTTCATTTTAGTCTTAATTTTCATCCAAAACTTCAGTAAGGACTTAATATTTCCTGGAAGAAACTTATTTTTTACTTCATCTAAATTGGATATACATATTAATAGATAAGTAGGAATGTTCTCCAAAAAGTTTTCCTCCATTTGATTCCAATTAGAGTTTTGATATGGTATACTCAAAGACATGATTTTGGATAACGCAATTGCTGTATAGATATCATTTATACATGGAGTAGCTTGGCCTCCTGCCTCAGTCCTCCTCTTGGTAACATCCCCAGATATCCTAGCTTTTTTCCCCTGTAAAAGTCTATACTTTGTTGAGATGTTTTGAACCAATATTCAGGAGGAACCCCAGGTATAGATCTAAAAATATACGTTCATTTAGGGATAGCTATCATTTTTGTTACAGCAATTCTTGCCGACCATGAGAGATGTATTGTTCTCCAATCTAATAGTATTGCTGATATGGCTCTAAATATGTTAGCCATATTGTTTTTCAAACAATTTTTACTCTAAAAGAGAGATGTATTCCCAAGTGACTTATCTCTTTAGCGTTCCAATTATAAGGATACAGATCTTTTAGTTTAGACTTTGATTCTAGGAATAATCCCCTAGTAATAATATCTGTTTTTTGTCTGTTTACCTTAAAGTAAGATATTCTGCTACAAGCAGTTTATCAAGGTTAGATAGCGATTTTTTTCTGGGTCTGTAAGGGTTACAATCATATTGTCGGCATATATAATCATTTTATATGCTCTAGTACCTATTCTAACCACACTAATATGTTTTGCCTTTCTTATTTTTTCTACTAATGGTTCGATAAAGAGAATAAACAATAGTAGAGACAGGGGACACCCCTGTCTCATTCCGTTTGTAATAGAAGAATAATCTTTTTCCAAATTTGTACCCACAATTTTTGCTTTAAAATTACTGTAGAGAGCTTTTATTGCTTTACTGGCAAACTCTCCCATTCCATATTTCTTTTTAAAAAAAATATTTTTTTATTAAGAGTATCAAGGTAATACAATAATACACATGTTTCAACGATAAAACAAGAATGATATAGACAATGTCCTTGAAAAATATAAACATACAAATAAATAACCTTTTAACTTCAATTATCGACTTTTTGCTTTCTCTCTCTTTTTTTGTTTTTGTTATATGAATTCAGATTACTTACATATAAAAATACAGGTTATCGAATTTGTAACATAAAAACAAAGGAAAAAACACGCCTAGGGTAAAGGGAAGGGGGGAAGGAAGAACAGGAGAAGAGAGGGACATGGAAAATCAGGATCCACACCCTGATTGTCCTAAGAATTAGAGAACTCTGTAACTTTACCATCCGATCTTAAGGATCCAGATGTCCCAGCATGAAGCCCATTTCTTGTATGATTGATTCAGGTCAGCTGAGATAACGCTCATATCATATATGAACTTAAGCTTACGTAAAACTTCACTATATGTGGGTATTCCCGATTTCCAGGCTTTAGCTAGAGTAACTCAAGTTGCCAAAAACACTTGGTGTGACAAAAGTTGAGCCTGGTTACTAAGGCCCTCTATGAGTAGACCTAAAAGAGCTTCTTCCGGTTTTTGGGGAATCCTGCAATCCCAGAGTTTCTCCAAGATATCATATGTCCCCAGCCAGATGTGGGCAATCCTAGGGCAATCCCACAGGACATGTTTAAGAGTACCTAAATCAGTACACCCCCTAAAACAATTACCTTCCAAAGAAGGATTGGAAAGCTTCAACCTAGCCGGTGTTAGGTACCACCTCAAAATAGTCTTGTGTGAATTTTCCCTCAATATTACGTTCAATGAGGAGCCTGCCGCCTGTTTATGTATTTTATTCCATTGAGCCTCGTTTAAGTCAATGGCAAGTTCCGACTCCCAAGATTGTTGATGATGTAATTTAGGTGGTGTGGTCTGGTCTGTTAGGTAGTTATAAATAATAGAGATATTCCGTCTGCCAGTCGGATTCTCAAGGCAACATTTCTCAAATGGAGTAGTCCTGGCAGCGGCATTACATTTGATTACTTTGGAGATATTGACATGTATCTGGGACAAATTAAGCCATTCCCTTAATGGTAAATGGTGTTCTTCCCTAAATGCTGTAATAGACCACTGTCTATTACCCCTCAACAGATCAGCCACCACCGTAAATTTATTGTCTATCCACCACTTAAATTGCGAGAGTCTATCAATTAGTGCCGTTCTTTGGTATACCCACAATGGGGCTATCCATGAGCTTGTTTCAACCAGTGGGATTCTCTTGTTTGTCTGAGTCATAACTGCCAGAGACTGGACGATGCAGTTAGTAAAGGCATTCCCCAACTTAGAATGTAAGCTAAGCCAAATAACCTGTTTAATGTGGAGGCCACAAAGATATTTGTTTCTATTTCTACCCATATTGGCACTTGTTCTGTACTTGTTCTTGTTCCATTTAGTGATTTGGGCTAATCTAGTGGCTTTACAATATTTCAATAGGTCTGGGAGGCCCAGCCCTCCTCTGGCCTTTGCAGCCTTCATGGCTGTCTTATTTATTCTAGGTCTTTTACGGTCCCAAATGAAGCGAGAGATTGCCCCCTGAATAGCCAAGATATCCTTGGAACGAACAGCCGTTGGAATGGTACGGAAGAGATAGAGGAGCTTGGGCAAAATATTCATTTTGATAGCGTGAATCCTCCCTAACCACGAAATTTTGTATGAAGACCACGTATTTAAATCCATAATTAATTTTTTAATGAGCGCCGGGAAGTTTGCTGAGTACGTTAGGCCAGATTGTCTGGGGATAAAAACCCCTAGATATTTAATGTGGTTTTGGACCCACTTAAAGGAGAAGTTTCCTGATAATTGGGCTTTCAACTGCTCTGGTAAGGAGACATTTAGCGCTTCACTGTTACTCAAATTAATTTTAAAGCCAGAGATCCTACCAAAAAGTTCAAGAGCATGGAACAGGTTAGGGAGACTGACTAATGGTTCGGAGATAGTAAGCATGACATCATCCGCGAAGAGGCTTAATTTATGTTCCGTCTCTCCCACTCTAACTCCCCTTATATTCATATCCTCTCTGATGGTTACCGCCAGAGGTTCAATACACAAAGCAAAGAGGAGAGGAGATAGAGGGCACCCCTGCCGCGTCCCTCTCGTGATTTTACATGATCGAGATTTAAACCCCTGGTATGCAACATATGCTGTCGGGGCCGAATATAATGCTAAAATACCCTTCACTAACTTCTCGCTTAGGCCAAATTTATGTAGTGTCTCAGCCATATACACCCAATCGATCCTATCAAAGGCCTTTTCCGCGTCAAGGGATAACAGCATTAAGGGCGTATTCTGGAATGATGGTACATCAAGCAAGTTTATGATCTGTCTGGTGTTGTCTGGTGCTTCACGACCCTGGATAAACCCAACCTGGTCTGGATGTATTAGGCTCGGCAGCACCTGAGATAGCCTGTTCGCTAAGATTTTAGAGTAGAGTTTAACATCACAATTGATCAAGGAGATAGGTCTATAACTTTTACATTGAGATGGGTCTTTACCCTCCTTAGGTATTACTATCACTTTGGCTTCCAGGAATTCTGCCCTCATAGGCTTACCAGACAAAAAATCATTAAAAAGCCGCTGAAGATGGGGTGCTAACGTATCTATAAATTGCTTATAATAAAAATTTGTAAACCCATCCGGGCCAGGTGCTTTATGAGCCTTGGTCTCTTTTATAGCTCTCTTAACTTCAGTTAGATCTATGGGCCCATCCAGCAGATCTGAATGTCCGGCATGCAGTTTTTGGAGTTTAATGGAAGACAAAAAAGTGTCTATTTGGGTCATATGATCAATCGAGCCCGACCTAGCAGGTGCAGAATACAGATTGGCGTAAAATTTTTCAAATGCCTCCGTAATGTCACGTGGCTTATAGATAATTTTATCATTCTCCATCTTCAGTTTTGGAATAAAAGAGTTTGCTCGTTGCTGGTTGAGCTTTCTGGCTAGCATTTTATCTGGCTTATTCGAGAGTGTGAAATACTGAGATTGGGTTCTTTGCAGTAGTGTTACCGCTTTTTTACGTAAAATCTCCTGCAACTGTTGTTTGAGTTTAAATATTTCCGCCTGGGTCTCAGGTGGTCTCCTAGAGAGGGGGATTGCTTGAAGGGTCGAAATTTTTTTGCTTAGTATATTTATTTGGGCTAACTCTGTTCTTTTAGAGCATGCACCAATCTGAATGCATTTACCCCTTATCACTGCTTTGTGTGCAGCCCAAACTCCATCTCTCTCTACCTCACCCTCACCATTTAGATCAAAATAGTCTGTTATGGCGCTATGTATTTTATCTTTCATGACTACATCATTAAGTAGAGCTGGATTAAGTGCCCACGAGGGGGAGCACCCTTTAGGCAACAGGTCATTTAAGGAAATACATACAACATCATGATCTGACCATGCAATGGGCTGGATTTCAGCATCCTGTAGGTTCGAAGCTAGCTGTTGCTGTATTAAAATATAGTCGATGCGAGAATATGAGTTATGTCTAGCCGAGTAGTGAGTGTACTCCCTATCATTAAAATGGGTCATTCTCCATGCGTCAATAAAACCGTGGTTGTTAAGTAAGAGTTTGAAAGACTTTGTTGCGGTAGGAATAATCATCGGGTCTGAATAGCCCGATCTATCCTTTGCTTGGTCCAGGACTGAGTTCATGTCTCCCCCAATAATCCATGTTGATTGTTGCCAGTCAGACATAATGTCTGAGATTTTATGAAAAAATGTAGCCTGTCCAACATTCGGGGCGTATATATTTAGCAGTGAAATCTGGCGTTCGTTAATAGTGCCCTGTACGAGGATGAATCTCCCTTCTGTGTCTCTGCGTGTGGATATGTGTTGGAAATTTAATCTCTTGTGTATTAAAATGGACACTCCCCTTTTTTTTCTGGGGCGGTAGAATGAAACGTTTGCGTGAAGCATTTCCCCCAATATTTTGGGATAGAATTCTTCTTAAAATGGGTCTCCTGTACCATGACAATATCTAGCCCCATGCGACCGTACTCCCCTAGGGCAATACCCCGCTTCACCGGCTCATTCAGCCCCTGAACATTATGAGATGCTATGCATAAAGCCATTACTCACTACTTGTTCTGAGCGACACCCAAGAGATAGAGCTTCTGATGAGTAGATTATCCGCTGAAAGCAGGTGACCTGAGGGGTGTTCTTCACTTGGACCTAATGATTCGTAGGGCTCCACACCAGGCTAGAGTAAATAGATCAAGTATAGAGAGGGGGAGGGGAGAGAAAAAGAAGAGAAGCCGGAGGGAGGGAGGAAGGAGGCGTCTAAAGGAGGAAGCAAAAATAAATAAAAAGAAATATATATATATATATATATATATATATATATTTATATTAAAGCAATGTATAAAAATAACCGTGTTGTACAATACAGTACGTAAATCTAACCGTATACAAGTAAGTAATTACAAAAGATATGTGTATAGTGTTTGTATGGGTATATTAAGTACATATCCAGATCAATATACAATTTACACTGAAATGAGGAGAGCAACTCGCTGTCCTCCTATAACCTATGGTGAAGCACCTGGAATCCTTGCAGAAAGATATCCAGGCGACTCGCCAAAACAAAAACCAAAATAAAGTCAAAATAGAAAAAGTTTACAAAATTAACCCCCTGTGGGGCACAGCTTCAGAAACATAACATTAACAATTAAGTGACTATAACTATGCAGATGAAATCTAAACATTAGATAGCTGCTGTAGAGGACCCTGAGCTAATATTAGAGCCGGCACCAGGTGAAAATAGATAAGATCAAACATATACATACACATACATATATCTACATACACATATATATATATCTGTATATACATACCTCCATCTATACATATCTACCCAGAAAACTAGGACTAAATTATCTCAACATTGTCGCTAAATTTAGCCTGGAGGCTGTGCCTTATGTAGATAAAGCTACAAAGTCCCTGTTCTACTGTCCACAGTTTTATAGGGTGTATTACGCATTGAGAAATCTTTTCCTTTTCCCTTTAGTTTTTCATCCTTCTAAATGTAAAAGATTATTACAGCCTTAGGTTCTTTGTTGCAGCCTAGGGCATCTGTAGGGTCTGGCATCCAGGCGTTGGGCCGCTTCCCCTACTTCTGGTAAACGAATGTTCCAAGACGAGAGCAGCGCCATGCCCTCCTCCATTTCAAAAACTGGGTAAATTCTTCCATCTCTCACAATGTTCAATTTGAAAGGAAAGCCCCAGGTATACCTCCATCCTTGGGCCAAAACGATCTTCAGAAGAGGTTTGAATAATCTCCTCTTGTACAAAGTGGTCGGAGAAAGGTCAGCAAAAATGGTGGGCTGCCCACCTGCAATCTCTGGAATACCAGGTCTCGCAGCTTTCATAAAGAGCTCCTTGGTCGTGTAGTAATGAAATTTTGCAATAACATCTCTAGCTCTCTCTCCAGCAACAGGACGACCTGACAGTGCTCTGTGAATGCGGTCTATTCTGAAGGCTTCCTCTTCTAGGTTTGGCAGCAAAAGTTTGCAGAGATCCATCATATAATTTGGGAGATATGTAATGGATTCTGGGAGGTTACGGATCCGAATATTTTGACGACGAGAGCGGTTTTCCAGGTCTTCTTACACGTATTGGAGTTGGCTTTGTTCATCTCTTAAGGTTGACACTTCTTCTTTCAGTTGGGAGTGTGCTGCTAATAAGTCATGGTACCTCACTTCCAGGTCGGTCACTTTAGAATCAACCGCTTTTATTTCACCAGTAAGTTCTGCAGCCACTTTCTTGATTTCTCCAGTGATCTCAGTTCTAAAAGAGGAGATTAGATCTTTTAGATCCTGTATGTCTGTTTTTGTACTAGGAGCCGTGGATTCCATGGTAGCAATTGGGAAACGCTCGGGAGTTGAGGCTGGCTGTCGGGCAGACTGCGTTGGTGTCTTTGTTGTACAAAAGTCCTGTATAGTTTTGGTTGCCCTTTTTGTTGAGATCCCAGCCATTCCTTTTTTGTAAGAACCGTACATAAAATGTAGTTGTCAAAGTCACTTCACCTTGAGTTGTGCCACCACACCGGAGTATGGGGTGCGTTTACATAGTGAGCATATTCTTATCCACTTGTGTCAGTAAAATAGGCCGGTTAGGCATCCTCAAAAATATTGGTGTATTTTGAAAGTCTCTGATGATATATTCCTACAGGTCCACTAGGTGGCAGTGCAAAATAGTTTGGTTGCAGCAATTTAGTAGATACCAGTTTTGTCCACAAGATGGAGCTAATCACATATATTTGGGAAATAGCCTCCTGGCCACCAGGTGGCGACGTTATAATGTGCTAGGCCTGGCACCGGCCAGAGAAAACTTTATTATTGTGCAGATGATGGACTTTGATCCTCATGTACAGGGTTTCAATAGATACAAACTCTGAAGAGGTTTATGTTCATAAGGCGTGTAGTTTTTTATTTTTACTATTTCTGTACACAAATTGGATTGGTGCCCAGGGTTGTCATGTAAAACATTCAATGCTGTACACTATTCAATCTTTGTGTAGGGGCTTAACCTACTGAGTTGATGTTTACCAGTTAGGCAGCTTTAGATTGTCCCTGTCAGGGGGTCTATCTCTGGGGCAGGTGATATGGTGTTTCAGCTATTGCTATTGAAATAAGCTCACCATTTCCTCCTAGCAGGCCTCCAGCAACTGTCCAGGTTAGGGCTTCAGACTGGTCTCTCTCCTTCTACTGTCCCCTGTTGCCCCACTGTCCAGTTGTCCCTCATCCAGTCCACTTTGCCAGGGGTAGTGGAAGCACTGATATATTTATAAGTCTGGGCATGTCATTTTCGTAAGCTGCCACTTGGTGGTAGTGTTGAGCTGTCCTTTATACAGGGCGTAGTCAACAGCAAACTTATACAACAATCACACAGGGGAAGCCGCTCCCTTTATCTCATATAACATAAACAAGTTAAGATGATAAGGGATTGAGGAAAAAATTCCTTGTCTTAAACAGTTCATTACATTTGGCTGTGGCAGTTTTGCTTCAATTGCTTTGCTGATTAGAGTCCAGCACCAATTAGGATTTAATAAACAGAGCTTTTAATGATGGTTGCAAACACATGAGTCTCAGCAATGAGATGCTGTAAAGGTACAGTCCCTGGGGTGTGGGAGTACAACTTCACTTGCTCCTTATGATCCCAGATTGGTGTAGAAGTTTTTTTCTATGTCCACCAGTGTCTGTGTGTAGTTGCAGCGCTATTGCTAGCTTTACCCTGTGTTAGCTTTCAGTAGTAATTGATATAGAGTGCTTGTTAGTTTTCCTTCAAATATGAAGTGAAAAATTATATGTTGTACTCCACTTTATATCTCCCATCAAGAGGCCCTTCCCTGGGTAGGTGAGCTGGGGTCTATCTGGGGTAGGATGACATAAGAGGGTCCCCTTTTGGGTTTAGACTCACCAGACACCTTCCCAATAGTTGTTGATTGTGCCCCATCCAGTATCTTTCAGTCCAATAGATCTGTGTTAAAGTGAAGTCCAAAAGTTGCTGCACAGTGCCAGAGCAATCCAGACTGTTCAGTCACTGCAACCTGGTCTTGTAGATCAAAAATAATCCAAAATGCTTGGTATTTTCATGTTGTTTTAAAGCCTTATTGCAGGGAGCTCTGTAATTGTGCTTCCTCTCTGTTTGCTGCTAGCCACACCCCTCAGCTTGTGATAAATGTTAATAAATAAAAACATATAAACTGCTAAATAGTTTCCCTGCTGGAGACCATCTTTCTCTTGAGGTCTTAGAGAAAACAGCAAGAGATGATTTAAAGAAATAAGGCTGAACAAAAAGAGAGAAATTTCATGTGAGGTCAAATGTGTAAATTAACCTTTATTCTCCCATTCCATATTTCTGAAGAACTATTTGTAGGAATCCAAGCTGACCCTATCAAACGCTTTTTCAGCGTCTAAAGACAGAGCCAGCATGGGACCTCCTAATATTATCACTTTCCTGGAGCGATCTAACGAACCTTACTTGATCTGGGTTTATAAGTCTAACAATTATTAAGTCAAGTCTGTTCGTTAATATTTTGGAATATATCTTTAAGTCAAAGTTTACTAGGGATATTAGCCTATAGCACTTTCTATCGGCAGGGTCTTTACCCTCCTTCAAAATATTTATAATTTTTGCTTCTGTCAGCTCGGCTAAGATATTCCCACTATTTTTAATTTAATTGAACATCTTAACCAAAGGAGCTTTCAAAATATCTAGAAATATTTGGTAGAAAAGTTTATCCAACCCGTCTATTCCAGGTGCTTTGTTATGTTTGCTTCCCTTTATCACATCTTCTACCTCCTTTACCGTTATATCATTATTTAGAATATTCAGTTCTTCCTCTGAGGCTTTGGGAAGAGTGATATCTTTTAGGAATTCTTCCATTTCAGTTAAGTCTGATTTGTGTGATTCTTTCTGCTGTTCTAATTTATATAGCTTAGAATAATATTGGTAAAATGTATTACCTATTGCTTTGGGATGCTTATGTAAAGTACCACCCTCTCCTCTAATCTCTTGAACAGAATGTCATATTTTCTGTTTTTTCATTTAATTTGTCAAATATTTTCCAGTCTTATCTTCCATGGAATAGTTATTTTGTTGCATCTTCCAAATTAGTCTGTCTAATTTATATTGTTCGATCTTTCTTATCTGTTGTTTAATTTCATTAATTTTCTTTAAGATTTCCACATTTGAAGAATTTTTATTCAATCTATTTTGTTCCTCTAATTCGATATATAGTGTTTGGAGTGTTTTACCTCTTTTGTTTTTTTAATTCTATTGTTTTTGAAGTTAATATGCCCCTTATATATGCTTTTCTAGAACACTAGAGAATTGATGACGATTGAACTGAATTCGTATTTATATCTAAATATTTTACCATAAGCTTTTTAATCTCATCTACCTTTATTTTATCTTTCGATATGATTGGTTCTCTTCTCCAGTTTCTATTTATTGAATAGTTTCCAGTAGTTTTAAGTACTAAGCCTATCAGGGCATGATCTGATATTGCACTAGTGTAGATGTTTGTCATATTATTCAAAATAGACCCATCTCCCAGAATGTAATCTATTGTTGAATACGTATTAAACCTCTAATATTTGTGATGTTTGTCATATTATTCAAAATAGACCCATCTCCCAGAATGTAATCTATTGTTGAATACGTATTAAACCTCTAATATTTTTCCTGAGGAAACTTTATTCTCGAACAAATTCATGTCTATCAACAGCTCCTTTATCCTTCTTGAACTAGATACTATGGATTTCTCCAAGTTTCCCTTGAATCTACACAATCTATCTTTCTCTGGATCCAACGCATAGTTGAAGTTGTTGTGAATATATTCCACCCAGATAATGTATCGTCCAGCATCGTCAATTTTCTGAAATTCATCTTTCACCAAGAAATCTTTGCTGAACAGTATAGACACACCTCTAGCTTTACTGCCAAATGTTGAATGTATTCTGTGTGAGAATCTCTTATTTTTTAACAGATATGTTTATTTTTGTTTCTGAGATGTTTCTTTTAAGCATAAGATGTTCGTTTCCAAATTGGCATATTCTAGTTTCAATCTTTTTATTAAAGACAAAGACAAAATTACAACAATATAAACAGAGATAGCAGGTCAACAGGTAAACAATACACTAATGAATTGTCCAACAATGTGGAGTCATACAAAAATAAAGATCTGTGACCTATAAAAACAATTCTTGGCATTTCTTCTTTTTTTTTTTTTGTGCCAAACATTAGCAGCTTAACATCCAAAAGTCAGTAGATAACAAAAATAAAAAATAAACAAATGGAAGGAAAAGTGGGGGAAAGGGGAAAATAATCTGGCAAACTCTCCTATTGAAAACGCTTAAGAGTGAAAAGAACGTGCAATTGTCCGGATCCGCCCAAACTCAGCACTTCCAAATCAACAGAATCATCCATTTCACTAGCCAGTAGCTATATTAAAATGCTATGAGCGGAAGCAAGCCAAGGGGTCCATATTGTTAGGAACTGGGGGTACGTGTTCATCAAAATGTGTGTAAATTTTTAGTTGATCATAATATAATTTATTTTTAAGATGACCTCAGTGGGACTTAGCGTAGGGGATTTCCAATTATTTACAATATAATGCTTTACTGCCAAAACGAAGTATTGCCAAAGTTTATTCTGGTTTCCGGATAGGTTGTCTACATGTAGCCCTAAAAGACACATTTCAATTGTGGGTACTAAAGGGATATTCATTATTTGTGAAAATAAGCCAAACTGTTCCTCCCACAATCCATGCACCAGCGTGCACGTACACCAAATATGAAGGAAGTCCCCCCCTATCTTGGCATCCCCTAATACAGTTCTCACTAAGATGTGGATTAAATGTATTCATTAATGAAGGAGTGTAGTAAGTTCTGTGTAATACCTTGACTGACATTTCCAATAAACTATATGTAAAAGATCCCCTCGTTAGACTAGAGCAGATCACCTTCCAGGTTGTTAGAATCTAGTTCCCTGCCTAGATCCTGTTCCCATTTAGACTTCAAGGTTGTTTTTTGGTAATTTGGCATATTCTAAGAAGGCAATTTTCCATTTTATTTGAGCATTTATGCCATTAATATTATGAGAAACTATTCTTAGAGACATCTATTATACTATATTAGTTAATTGTTGATCCTCTCTCTTATTCTCTGAATTATATCCCATCTTGTTCCTGATTTTTCCTACCCAAAAACATTCATACTTTCTTTTAAACTTTTCCTTCACCAACACTTTCATACTATCTTTCAAACCTTTGACTGAATTAGTTCTTCTATACAATCTTTAAACTAGGGTATCTTTTGCCGATTTTCAGAGATGATTGGCGTTAATCCATGGTAGTGGAATTAATTTGATCTAAAACTTTCTCCATTGCCTATAAAGCCTGTTATCTAGGCTTTTACCTCTCCTCCTGTCCCACTCCCCTCCCCCTCCCATTTCCTCACTTTCTTTTCAAACAAAAATATTTTTAAAGTGCATTTTAGTGCATAATAAGAATGAAGAGGAGATTAGTGCTATATTTTATCTTTATATTTTACTGTTTCCTAATTTCTCCACCTCCTCTCCTCTAACATCTACCCTTTTCTTATCTACATTAGTGTACCCTTAATTTTCTACACTTCTCAATTTAACTATTACTGATAATTGCAATTATTACTTTTAACCTGATAGATTCCAATGACGTGATAAAAGAGTGAATTTTCCCTTTCTATATAGTTCAAATATTTTAACACAAATTCCCAAACATTATTTTAAAGTGCAATCTAATAAACAATTACATAGTAAAAAAAGTGAATGTTCCTTTCATACTACTTTCTATATAATTTAAATATTTAAGCAGCAACACATAAGCAGCCATTTAAAGTGCCATCTAATATACAATACCATAATAAAAAGAGTGAGTTTTCCTTTTCATACTACTTTCTATATTGTTCAAATATTTTAGCACGAATACCCAACGCTTTATTTTAAACTGCAATCTAGTATATGGGAGAAAGAGAGTGAGGAGCAGTTCCTATCTATTAATATATTGACTCATCCTTATTTTAAAAGCAAAGCAGTATGACCAGGGGGAAAAATGTCAGGAACATCACCAGGACGAAATGTTATCACAAAATCCATATATGGTTCAGATAAAAACACTACTATTGTTGCCATCCTGGAACTAGCAGAGTCACTTTTTGCGTGAGGATCAACTGGCTCTCTACCTCTATATTCCAGGTTTTATCAAATCTTCACCTTTTTTCGTGGATTTGATTTTGTACCATCTAGAATCTCTGTTTATAAGTAGCCCTACAGGCGTAGTCCATCTATATTTCAACTTTTCTCTTCTCAAAGATTCTGTGATTCTTGAAAATTCCTTATGTTTACTCAGAATGAAAGCTGAAATATCCCAAAAGATTTTTATATTTTCATAAGGTGTCTTCATATCTTTCACCTGAAAACTGGCTTTGATTATAGCATATTTCATTGATACATGATGAATTTACAAAATTACATCTCTTGAAGCTCTATTTTTCATATATGGAGGAATCGGAATCCAATAAAAGGTATCAATTCTGTTTTCTACTTGTGAAAAGTTTGGAACCATAGACGAAAATACATTTTAAAATCTAAGATGGTTTTAGAAATTCTTCTAATACGGAGGTTATTTCTTCTAACTTTATCATCTAAGTTAGTGATTTCATTATTTAAAGTTGTTACTTTCTCTTCCAAATCTAAATTCTGTTTTTGAAGTGTGTTATAATCCAATATCAATTTATCTATTTTGTTCTCTACCTCCAAAATTCTGATATTTACTGCTTTAATTTCTTGTAAGAGTATTTTCATTTTTGCGACTGTGAGTGGTTCCTCATTCTGTATAATTGATTCTTTACTGATAATTCTTTCACTTAGGCTTCCCATACTCTGACTGTGTTTTTTTTAATAAATCTGGGGAAACTGGGAGAGGAATTTCCTGTGGTTTTTCTTTACTTTTAGGTGAAAAAAAGTACTTGACTTTTGATGGTATGATTTTTTTATTTTTTATTTTTGGCATAATGAGCTTTCCCTTGTTTTCTCTTTTCGATATACTAATTCCAACTTCTTTAATAAACCTTTCGAATATGTGAACATAGGGAAGATAAATAATGTTTCCTACAAATATAAGCTCTTACTTTTATCCTTATTCACGAAATGTTATCCTATTTTGCCTGCTATACAATGTGTAAGGGATTTAGTTATATGCTCAGTTTATAGAAATTCCTCAATTTTTAGTCTTCCTCCTGTTATCCCCTTTTCCATATAAATCCTTTTTAACATATGCCAGTTGTTTTGGGGCCTTTTAATCAATTACTATCAATGTCCTTTGCCAAATCACCAAATTCAAAATCCCAAGGTTCACAATCCCAGTACATAAATAATGCTACATGTCTTCTATATATACATGAGTATTTTGTTTAAGTTGTTATGTCACTTTGGAGTTGACCTTAGGCATGGGGGAGTGACCGAAAATGGTGCTCTAGCCGCGAAGTTCGGCAGTGAGCGGGTAGAGATGTCGTTTGTGGGCTATTGACGGCGTTTGTGAGCTATCAGTGATGGTGTGTACCGAGCGGAGAGCGAGGGTATAGTCTCCTGGAACGCTGTGGATTCGCGAGCGTGACCCGTGGAGTGAATGAAAGGGGCCCCAGGTTGGAGCTTGGCATCAAGAGGCAAGGTACTGACAGTCCCGACGGAGGTTGCGACCTGGAGCCACGGGGGACGTCTGTGCACGGGGGAGACTCGGCACGGACGGCGGAGGTGCAAGGGAGTGGAGGACGTTGTAACTGCTGGGGTCACTGCAGAGGGCTGTGGCGCTGGAGAGACTGTGCAGTCCCGGGAACATAGAGCCCTACGACACAAGCAAAGGAACACTAGAGCACAGACTATGTAGCTATCGCGGAGCCAGTTTCAAGCCCGACGGAAAGCAGGAGACAAGCCTCAAGAAAGATAAGTAAAATTTTACTTTCTTCTTTTGCTAACAAGGAGAATCCAAACTGGCATTTGCAATATTATATGCCAAGTAATTTGGTTATTGGGCTACAAACCCCACAAAGGTATCATACAAAGCAACATTGGCAGAGGGGTACAGAGGTTTACACTGTAATATACAGTGTTACTTCAAAAGGAATTTACAACCTCCAAGTCTTTAGAAAGGACTAATCTTAAAGACTGTTCACACGGTTAAGGAAATCACCTGTATGGGTCAGTAAACAAACTGCCAAAAGCAATTTGTTAAAAGTGTATCAATCCCCTTCAGACTGCTAAGAGAATACATGATTATCATTCTCAGTAGATGGACCAATTTGGGGAACATATAAGAGGGGAAAGGAAGGAAAGGGAGAAGGAGGATTAAAATTCTGTATCCTAAACCTAGAAGGTCAAAAGAGGAAGAAAAAGAGGAATAGAAGAAAGAGGAGAAAAGGGGGAAAAAAAAAAAGAGAGGGGGAAACCAGAGCATTGTAAAGTAAAACAAGATGGCTACGAAAAATAAAGCTAAAGGGAGGAAAAGTCTAACCTCAGAACCATCCTCCTTTTTTACCCTTAAAAGCTCAGCTAACTCGGTGCAAAAACAAACTTCGAAAGAAGTGTTAGATCAAAGTATTGCTCTTCCCTCTACAAATTCACCTAGTAGAGAATCTGAGGGTCAAGAGGAGAACCTTCTTACTATAGATAAAATGAAAGAGATCTCAAAGAACTTCCAATCAGAATTTCTTGCAGAGATCAAGGTCCAAATTATGGAAAACGCCAAATCAATAAAAGAGGTGAACAAAAGATCTGCAGACTTGGAAGTTAAATTTGACAAATTAATTATGGATCATAATATGCTATTGGAGCAATCTTCAAAAATGGCTACTCAAATTACAACTTTGAATGATCAAATAAATAGGATGGAAGTTAAATCACGGAAAAATAACCTCTGTATAAGAGGAATCCCAGAGGGCAAAAAAAAAGAAGATCTCTCAACATATCTTAAAGACCTGTTTACTAATATTACCCCTGCCTTCTCACAACTGGATCAGAAATTTGATACAGTTCATCGAATTCCCTTACCAATACATTTATACAATAAAAGTTCCAGAGACGTGACTGTTAAAATCCACCATTTACCAACAAAGGAAGCAATCTCTAAAGCAAGTTACATAAAGAAGACATTTGAAGCTCCATATGAAAAAATACAAATATTTTTAGATTTTTTCGAAAGCGACAATCAACAGAAGAAAGGAATTTAGTCCCATAACGCAAGGACTAAGGAAGATTAATCTCATTTACAAATGGACTTTTCCAGTAGGTTTACTGGTTCTACAAGGATCTGTCTGGCATACGATCAATTCTATTGCAGAGGGAGAAACCTTTTTGAACAATTTAAAGATTAATCCACATGATCTGAAAGACTCTGAGACTATATTGAAAGTTCCAACACCAGAGTGGCAGAAGAAATAAAATTTGATGAAGAGACAGAAAAAGCAGAGCACCACTTTATACGTTTATCTGTATTGATTATTTTACAGTTTGACTAACAAATTTAGGGTCTGTTTAAATTATTTCCTAACTGGGAACAGCCTAAGTAATGACAGCATTAATAGACAGACCAGCCCAGATTAATCTCTTATAGTTCTCCTCTAAAAAGGAAAATAAGGAAAGGAGATGGGAAAGGAAGGAGAGAGGAGAGAAGTGAAGAGTGAAAGGGGGAAAAGAGAGAAAGGACTAATTTTGCATAAAGAGAGGGCATAGAGGAAATATAGTAAACAGTTTTAACACACTAAGTTAGATATAATATGAAATAACATAAGGGAACCACAAGAGATATAAGATATATGTTAAATTAAAGGTCTTTCTCTAGCAATAACTTAAAAGGAAAAAAAAAGGGGAAAAAAAAGGAAAAGAAAGAGGAAGAGAAAGAAGGGAGAGAAGAGGTAAAGTCACTATTATGCTCTGCATATACACATGAAACAAACCTTTAACACATTAATAGAGGTACACATTAACTCAAAGAATAAACCATCAAAAAAGGACAACATTTCACAATCAAATGACACTAGACACAAGAAATAGAAATATGGTGTAAAGAAAAAAAAAAGTGCTAGAAAGTTAAGCAAAGGTTATTGCCATCTCCACATTGCACCGATAACCATTTCGGAACAACGGCTAAATCCCTGCTGAACAGAATTGGGAAAAGGCTGCAGCACAGCCCCATCTGTTCTCATAGTATGAATGTATGTATGAATGTTAGTAAGAAAGGTTTTAGATTCTTGGTTTATAAATCCATAGCAAAGAATGCATCTCCAGATAACTGTTTGGCAAAGAAAAGTATTGTTAAAGTATTCTCCCAATGTAAATGTCTTTAAAAGTATTTAGTTGGAATGTAAGGGGTTTAAATTCACCCAGCAAAAGGAAAACTGTTTACAGACATTGTAAAAAAGAGAAAGCAGACTTGATATTTCTCCAGGAAACACACTGGGGGAAAGATAAAATACCTGGCTTTGCGGAAGGTTGTTTTGATCTCAGATACCATTCAACAGGTGTTAAAAAAAAGAGAGGAGTATCAATTTTTTTCTCTAACGACCTAGAAACATCGGAAGTAATTTCAATTATAGACCCAGACGGACGTTACATTTTATGGAACGCCCAAATTAATAATCAGAAAATAACACTGATTAATATTTACGCCCCCAATGAGAAGCAAATGAAATTTCTAAAACAAATAGGCAAGCTAATTAAGAAATTTGTACAGGGCCCGTTTATCATTGCAGGAGATTTCAATATGGTCTCAAACATAAATTTGGATAGGTCTAAAACACTGGTGGATAAAAATTTAAAAAGAGTTAGTAAGGCTGCTCAAGTATTTACAGAATGGATTATTAATAATAATTTATTTGACGCCTGGCGAGTTCAACACCCAAATCAAAAAGAATTTTCATTTTATTCAAACCCACATAAAATGTACTCACGAATTGATTTAATATTAGTAAATTCTCAAATAATTGATAAAATTTCACACACGGAATTAGGTAAGATTGTTATATCTGATCACGCCTACACTACATTAATGGTTGAAATGTCTTCTATATATACATATGTTCCCCAGGAAAAAAGAGAAAATGATACCTTTCCACATATGCAAAGTTGTACTTGGGGCCTTTCAATCAATTAATTGTCAATGTCCTTTGCAACATCACCAGGTTTAGAATCCATATATTCACAGTCAAGGTACATAAGTAATGTTGCGTGTCCTCTTTATCTGCATATGTTCCCTGAAAGAAAGGGAAAATGTATAGTCCGCTCTACTGTACTTGTCTCTCACAGAGCTTTTATATATTCTGGAGTATCCAGCTTACATCATATACAATTGATATTCGCAGATCTTGAACTTTTAACCTTCAACTTTTACCCAAAATTGGGAGCAGAAAAAGGACCAATATAAAAAATCAGAAATTCAGTTTAGGGATTATATAGGGTATGTATTTTCCCCTTTGCCAGCTTCACACTTTTCAACATATGCTATTGTAATTAGGGCCTTACAGACCGTTAGTTTCAATGACCTTTGCCAAAAGGATCAGTGGAGATTTCATGGACTAGCTGTATTTGCCTTCCCACATGCGCTGTGCGCTCTCCCCTCTCCCGGGTATGGTATTACCAATTGTCGTGGTCCAGTAAGCGGCGGCTCTGGAAGCATTTGCTCTCCTCATATTGATGTCACTTGGGGTCTGAGAGACGCATGCCGGCGCTCATCCCGTTAGCTTGTGGTGAAGCAGGCAGCAGCTCCCTATGGGCGGTCCCAGTGCTTGACATTAAATTTAAATAAATAAAAAATGAAAATAACCTTTATTAATCTCAAAAGTACATAGTAGCACGGCGCATTAAAAAATTGGCCGGCGGGGAGGCAGCCCAGGCACGCCGGGTCTGACGCAGCGCAGCGTGACCCGGCGGAGCCTGGGCGCTCATGATTGGCCAGGGGTTAGAGGGAGGTATTTACGCCTGGTTTGCGGGCTTTCCCCCTCTGCGCCGGCCATTGCCCAGATAAGCTGCTCACGCTGTGCTCCAGAGTACATACACAGTCATACCTATACCCATACTAATAGTTTCCCATCTTGTGTGTGTGTGTTGTGTGTGTCTTGCAGTTTGTGTTTGTACCCCTGCAGTTGGTGCTTGTTGTGTGTGTTGCATTTTTTGGCATGGACCCTGGGGACTTAGAAGCCTTGCTAGCCATGGTTAGAACCAGGGCTTTAAGCCATGGAGTTAGGTGGGTCTAGGATAGGATGGACTCAAGGGACTTAAACGGGAAGGGTGCGCCCGCCAGGGCTCAGGCATGGCCTGGAGTGACCGGTGACCTGGGCCCAGTGGGTGACCCCTTTAGCCTAGACAGGCCCATTAGTCCCACGGAGCAGCGTACCAGCCTGGATTTGGGCAATAGGGCCATGGAGAGTGTGGGGGCCACGGATAGGTTTTTTGAGAGCCAAGAGCTTATCCCCCTCACTGCAGAGAAGGCAGTGCCAACGGGAGGTGCAGACGAGGGCCTAGCCATCCTGCCACCACCCAGCGACTTGCCCCAAGGCCTGCAGCAGACCTCCGGTTCCAGCAGCACCCCTGCTCATTGACCCTCCTAGGCCCTCAGACCAGAGAGAGACTTTACAGTATAGAGCCACTGCAGTGGCGGAATCTGAATACTCCTCTGGAGGGGAACTGACTGCGCGGTCACCGGGGCACAGACACAGGAGATCTAATGATTGTTCCTCATGCATCCCCAGACCCAGAAGCAGATCCAGATTGCGGAGTGGAAGATCGTGCGCCTGCACCTGCTAAGGAGGTGAGCAAGGGGGCTCTCAGCGAACAGGACGGGCAAGGACCCCCGCTCGCTCGGATCAGCAAGGCCTACCCGGGCTGGCAGCTACTCCCAGACGGGGAGAGTCAGGTGAGAGAACCAGGATTTCCGGGGGGTACAGGCAGATGGAGGGGGGACATCTCCCAGACCTCCCTAAAATCCCTCATGAAGACTCACAACATATTCGTTTCCGATGAGGAAGTCAGGGAGTGGGTAGTCGGTTTGGCTGGAAAAGCATGGTCGGAGCCATCTCGCCCCACAAGGCCGGTCCACAGCAGCGGCATGGTCGGGCAGAGCAATAGCACAAGCTGGGGGAGTTTCTCAACAGGTTAGCAAGAGGAGAGTAGTGGATAGGGACATGAGACAGTCGATCGTGTGCGGTCAGGATAACTTGCGGGCACACTTACCTCTAGAAATCAAAGAAAAAATCTGGCGCAGGGAATTCATAGAATTATTTTCTTTGTTGCCAATGTCTCAGTTGTCGGATTCACAAGAGCAGTTTCCTAGGGAGAGGGAAGACAGGAGAAGTCCCCATAGGCATTTTGCGAGGACTTTTGACAACTGACTACAGGCATTTGCAATAATGGCCTGTGTAATGGGGGAGAGACACCCGGAGCAGTGCTCGAGCTTGTTTGTATACAAGAAATTGTATAAAAGAAATTAGAAACGCGTATCGGACCTATGGAGGGAGGCAGGGTGGCGGTATGATGAAGAATTCTGCCAGTACATGTCTTCCAGACCGTCAATGGCATGGAGTGATAAGGCAGTGGCCTACTGGCTGAACATAATGACTCTTATGCGGGTTATGCTGCTCTTTCGCGGGAACCCAGGCGGGGCTAGAGCAATGGGCCCAACAGGCCGTGGGGTATGCCACTCCTTCAACTAAGGTAGCTGCAAGTGGGCACCGAACTGCCGATTTAAACACGCCTGCTCGAACTGCGGTGGCGAGCATGCTCTCACAAGGTGTAATAGAGCGAAGGACAGGGTCCGAGCAGGAGAGCCCGTTCCAAAAGGGCCGGACACCCATACGGTTGGACGCAATGCTGCTGTGGCTAGAACGCTACGGTAGGTTGCCTGGAAAGGCAGGGGCGGCCGCCCTGCTTCGGGAGGGTTTCCGGGAGGAGTTTACCGCCGATTCAAGGCTCAGGAACCTAAAATCTGTAAAGGAGTTCCCAGGGGTGGAGGCTGAACAAAATACGGACGGAAGTGGAGTTGGGAAGAATGGCTAGCCCCTTTTCCTCTCCCTCGTTTCAGGGCTTAGTCATTTCTCCCTTGTACAAAGTGAAAAAGAATGAGCCTGAAAAATTCTGGCTGATTCAGCACCTGTCTTATCCTTGGGGTGGATCAGTCAACGATGGAATTGGCAAGAAGTACTCATCCGTATCCTACGCGCCATTCGATCGGGCCACAAACCTGGTCAGACGGGCGGGCGTCGGGGCTATGATGGCAAAAGTGGATATAGAATCAGCTTTCTGGTAACTACCTGATCATCTCCTGAGCCATCACTTCATCGGCTGTTTCGTAGATGGTAAATATTTTGTGGACCTTTGCCCGCCCATGGGTTGCTCCATCTCGTGCTCCTATTTCAAAGCTTTCAGTACCTTCCTGCAGTGGGTGGCTCAGACAGAATAGGGTTATCACGGGATCACGCATTATCTCGATGATTTCCTTTTCGTGGGACCGGCACGGCTAGACAGCTGCGGCTTTAGCATGGAGACGTTCTCGAGGATATGTCAGCGTTTCGGGGTTCCCCTGGCGGACAAGAAGACGGAAGGGCCTATAGCTGAATTGACGTTCTTGGGGATCCAGATCAACTCGGAGGCAATGGAGTGCAGCCTACCACCGGACAAGGTGATGGACCTATCGATTGAGCTCATAGCTCTGGTGGGCACAAACAGGGTGTCCCTGCGGCGGCTTCAATCAATCCTGGGGAAGTTGAATTTCGCATGCAGGATCATCTCCATGGGCCATATCTTTAACAGGAGAATGATGTTAGCAAGGGCGGGCGTTCGGCGTCCTCACCATTCATAAAAGTGTCAGGAGCAATGAGGAAGGATGCCCTAGTATGGATAGCATTTCTTCGGGAATTCAACGGCAGCACTTTGATTCACCCGGACAGTGTGTCAAACGGGCAGCTCGGTCTATATGCAGGCGCGTCCGGGTCGATTGGATTCTTGGATTCTTTAAGGGGTCATGGTGCTCTTCAGCATGGCCTCAGTTGTGGGTGTCGGCAGGTCTTACAAATGACTCCGCAGTTGTACAGTTGTTTCCCATTGTCACGGCAGTACACCTGTGGGGTCAAAATTTTAGAGATCGGCTAGTGGTTTTTCAATCAGGTAATGTGTTTGTGGATCAGGTGATCAATAGTCTGTCGGCGTCCTCTGGGCCGGTGATTTGGCTGATACAGCATCTGGTTCTGCTCTGCCTTCGCTCTAATATATGGGTCAGAGCAGAACATGTTCCAGATTTAAGCATCGGGGTAGTTGATGCCCTTTCTCGGTTCCAGGAAGCCCGGTTCCGAACCCTGGCCCCGGCGGCAAAGGAGGAAGGCGAGATCATCCCTATGGAACTTTGGGAACTTGGAGCAGCCGGGTAGCCGGGTACATCAGGCAGTCATTGGCGCCAAGGACATGGTCAGCCTACCGGAGAGTCTGGAATGAATGGAGTGATTTGATGGAGGCCACAGGAGGCATGTCATCTGAACAGAAGTCGGTAGGGGTCCTGCTATGGTTTCTCATGTGGTGCGCAGAAGAGGCGATTCCAGGGCTGCGGTGGGTCGGCAATTAACAGCATTGGCCTTCAAGTTCAAACTTGCAGGGCTGAAGGACCTAACAAAGGAATTTGTGGTTCGCCGAGTGGTGAAAGGAATATTTATGGGTGAACGGAGGATGGACAGGAGGCGTCCAATCACATTTTCACTGCTGTTGCACCTAGTGGAGGCGTTGGGTACGCTATGCAGGGACTCTTTCGAATCCCCGATATCCGTACGGCTTTTTCCCTTGCGTTCGGAGAATTCAGGATAGGGCAACTGGTCTCGGCAAACAGGCACGGTGCGGGAGGGCTGCTAGCAAAGGACACCTGTCTGGAAGGTGACAGGTTGTTGGTGTGGTTAAGGAGGTCAAAAACGGACCAAGGTGGAAAGGGAAAGGAGGTGGGCCTGTACAAAGTTGGTACTGAGTGTTGCCCCTATGCGAGTGCGAGGTTGTACCTGGAAAAGTGGCCAGCGGGGCCAAGCCCTCTGCTTTTGCATGCCAACAGCCAGGCGGTGTCTCGATTTCAATTTGAAAGGATGTTGAAGAAGTCATTGCTGCGTGTGGGTATGGACCCAGCAGACTTTGGAACTCACTCGTTTCGTATTAAGGCCGCTACGGAGGCGGCGAGTCTAGGCTTACCGGAAAGCATGGTCAAAAGGATTGGGAGATGGGAGTCACAGCGTTTTCGGTCCTATGTGCGACCTGGACGTGTCATTTAAAATTGACTTTTTGTGTTTTGCAGAAAAGAGACAGCTGTGTATCGTCTGCCATTCCTACATGTATTGGGCCCACCGGTTGGCCTCAGTTACTGGAAACAACGTCCAACTGGGCATAACGGAGACAGACCTACAGGTACGATGGCTTGGGTTCCAAGGCTTTAGATGGACACAGGTGAATGGCCTGTTGGAGAGCACCGCCCATCAACACGGTAGACCTCATATACTGATTGTACAGATGGCTAGTTTCATTTGAAACTTGTGTTTTATTACCATTAGGCATCAAGAATTTTAAGGCGCAGATGCCGATGAATTATTTCGTCCCGATAAGGTTCACTTAACGGAGATAGGTCTACAACTGCTAACTTTGAAGCTTAAGGAGGGCGCAAAACGGCCTTAGCTTTATTGAGCGACAAGGGGGTATCGCAGCTTCAGGAGGGGTCCCTCGTCTGATCAGTGGCAGGAGGTGAGTTGCCCGGCCCACAGGCTTAAGTGGGCGTTGCCCTGCCTCATGGGCAGGCTTTGGAAAAGCATGGGGGGGGGCTCTGGGCGCGCCCAGAGCGTGAGGTTACTGACCTGACCTGGCCAGGCTCCTCCTCCGGGACGTTTATTAAAGAAATTGTGTAGGAATGTTAATTATGTTAATTTATGGTTATATAATATGGTTAGTTTAATAAAGCTGTGGCCCGTATTTTTCCCAAAGTCTGTAGTCTGTCTGTTTATTTGACAAAAGCCAAATGGATCATGCCAGGGTCATGGTCTGATAATAGAAGTAAGGTTCTTGTTCAGCCAAACATTTACTTTATAAGTATGTGTATGAGGAAAAAAACACTTGACTCACAACTCCAACTGCTGTAAATACAGTATATACAAAAGTGTAATGTGCATCAATAGAACAACTCACCAGAGGCTGAACACAAGTACACCTAATACCAAATTCAATAGTGTATTTACCAGACCAAGAAACCTTATAAAAATATAACTCACAACTTGATATAAGCAGGAAAACAAATCATATGTCTCATCTCAGAGACCTCCTGTCTGAAGGGCTATGGTGTGTCCACAATCTAGCTAAAGATCCTTTTAATCTAATGAAACATTTAAACAATGATCCACAAGGAGAATACCCAAATGCAAAAGTGGACCATGGCATGTAACACAGTGTATCTCACAAATAATAATAATCTAGGAACCTTAGAGTTGTGAGCATGCGGGCTGTTGCTAACGCTTGCAGGCCCGCGCAGCGAGCCTGCGGCCCTCGCGAAGCGCTCCTTGCCAGCAACTGAGGCCCTCGCGAAGTGAGGGCCTCAGTTACTGGCATGGAGTGACGAAGGCGCTCCTTGCCAGCAACTGCGGACCTCGCAAAATTTCCGTACTTACAAAAGGAAAATACAAGACATGTTACAACCCATTCCGACCTCGCAAAAATCGTCCGAAACCCACGCACATGAAAACATGAAAAACACAATAAATACACACAACAAATACATAAAGAGCTTACCTACAGCAAGGGGGGGCACCCAGGACCTTGAAAACTGAAGTTACACCTCAATTTAACTCCAAATGAAAGAGTTTAGACACTCAAAAATCCACTAAGCAAAAGAAAAAATGGCCGCAGAAAAAAATGAAAACGAGGCTACAGCAGTCTAAAGACGCAAAACACCACCAAACACCTACAGATTTCCCGAAAAAGACATATGAGATCCGAAAACAAGGAGGCAACCCACGCAACCCCAAAAACATTACAAACACAATAAATACAACAAATACATAAAAAGGTTACCTACAGCAAGGGGGTGCACCCAGGACCTCTGCAAGTGAAGTTACACCTCGATTTAACTCCAAATTTAGTAGTTTAGACACCCGAAAATCACCTAAGAGAGAGAAAAAATGTCTGCCGAACAAAACGAAAACCAGGCTAAAGGACCCTAAACACGCAAAACACCCCCAAACACCTACGGATTTTCCGAAAAAGTCGGACGACATCCGAAAACAAGGGCGCTAAATCATCCACAGCCGCATACCACACATTAGGCGCCATTTTAGAACAATAACTTATACAATCCGGAAGGCTTTGCCTAGCGCACGCACACTATTACACTAGCGGATGAAAAAAACAAAAACGAGGCTACACGACCAATAAGCACGTAAAAACCCGCCAGACACATAAGACTTCTACACAAGACCGTCCAAGGTATAAAATACACTATTAGGGAGGACACAAAATGCTCTACACCCGCGTAACACATACACAATAGCCGCCATTTTACAACACTAACTTGCAACTAATAACATTACCATTCCAAAATGCAGAATTACACACCTAAACAAACGCTTTCGCTCGCGCACACAGCCTTCTTATACTACACAGGCTACACGACCAAGAAACACGCAAAAAAACGGCAGACACATAAGACTTTTACACAAGCCTGTACGAGGTATAAAATACACTATTAGGGAGGACGCAAAATTATCCACACCCGCGTGACACATACACAATTGCTGCCATTTTACAACACTAACTTGCAACTAATAACATTACCATTACAAACTGCAGAACTGCACAGCTAAACAAACGGTTTGTGCTCGCGCACGCAGCCTACTTATACTAAACACTTCACACATTGCTGACACTTACACCTCAGCTCAGCAAGAGTGCAAATGTACATTGTATGCTGCAGGAACATCAAAAAAGATTGTTATCTCTTCAGGATTTTGCTTGATGCATATACTGTATTAATTACAAATAGGTAAAGTATATTAATTTATAATTGTATTCATTCATTAATTATCATAAAAAAAATACATATACAGAAAAAAAAAGGACCAGGCGACAGGATCCCAATAAACGCTGAAGGCGTTCAGTGCGCGGCTCACAATGAGCGCCGAGGGTGCTCAGAGGAGAAAAAGAACACCAGGGGAGAGGCTCGCAATGAGCTCCAAAGGCTCTCAGCGCGGCCCTTTCAATGAGCGCCGAAGGGGCTCAGATGACAAAAAAATCACCAACCGATAGGCTCGCAATGAGCACCAAAGGCGCTCAGCGCGAGGCTCGCAATGAGCGCCAAAGGTACTCAGACGACCAAAAGATTTACTTTGTGTGGCAAACAGCATTACCTGCCTTACAATGTTATGACCGTCATTTTTTGACAGGCAATTCGCTAGAATTTATATATCAAGTCTCAAGCAATACTACATGAGATGGAACCCTCAGTTTAAATAATAACAGCAGATGCAGATAGAGTGGAAACAGCATCTGACATCATCAGGTAAATACATATATGGGGAATAAACACAACATAGCAAAATAAACATATATACACATATTATATACACATATACATCAATATATACATGAAAAAGCAGAGCACTGTAGACCACAGTGATATATTTCCTGTTGGACAGACACCTCACTAAGAGTGCCAAGTCTGTTATGGTATAAGATGAAAAAAATATCACATGAAATTCTGATAATGTGTTAGAAAACCCAAATCTATATTAAATCCTGTGTTTTTAGTGTTGAAGAATGTGATCATCTTTATTTCAAATGCTTTTCTTTCTTGGATACTTTTAAATTTTCCTCTGAGTATTTTAACTTTTAAGTTTTGGATGGAGTGATCATTCTGGCTAAAATGGTGTCCTACTGGGCTACAATAACTGTCTTCATTATGCTTTCTTATTGAATGCCTGTGTAAATTCATCCGTAAATGCATTTTTTGGCCGGTTTCTCCAATGTACATGAATATGATCCTTTGTTGTTATAGGTCTTGTTATGTGTGGCTGTATCATCATTACAAATGTGTTGGCATAATTTACAGGCACGTTTGTTACAAGGTTTAGTTAAATTTTTTGTATTCAGTTGTTCTTTGGCCAATTTTCTGCTGACAAGTTTTTGTTTCAGGTTTGGTGGTTGTTTAAATGCAAGGATGGGAGGTTTTGTGAATATATATTTTAATTCAGCATCTTCAATTAGTAATGGTTGTAAATCTTTGATTATTTTCCGAATTTTCTCTAAAATTGAATGGTAGGTGGTCACTAGAGGTATACGTGAAGTAGTTTCTTTTGTTTTGTAGTTTAGTAGGTGTTCTTGGGGTATTTTAATAGCAGTGGTTATTTTTTGGGTAATAATACAGGGTTTGTAACCCTTTTGTTTGAAAGATTCAGACGGTGTTTTTAAATTTGTATCACAGTCTCCAGTGTTTGAGCAAATCCGATGGTATCTAATAGCTTGATTATGGATGATGGCTTGTTTGGTGTGGGAGGGGTGGAAACTGGAGCTGTGTAGGTAATTACATCTGTCTGTAGGTTTCCTATATATAGATGAGTGGAGAGTGCCATTGGTGATGGATATAGTAGTGTCTAGAAAGTTTACCTGTTCTGTGGAGAAATCCATTTTAAGTTTTATAGATGAATGGAAGGTGTTGATTGAATTATGAAAGTCTCTGAGTTTGCTTTCCCCTGAAGAATTCTTCTATGTCCGAGTATAGTTGGATTTTATCTAGTTTTATGTCTGGACAGAAAGACAATACTTTGGAGGGAACAGAGGTCTCTGCTTGTGATAGTCGATGGTCTGAGAGATTTATAATTCCTGTGTGTTCTGTATATTTTTTAGAAAAACTATTCATTTGAGTTGGTAGGTTTTTAGATGTGTTGTTAGTAGAATTTAGGGCTAAAGTTGGGTCGTTTCTTCTCTCTTCCTTTCGCTGTTGTATGTTGTTTTGCTGGAAGAGGCAGCTGAGTTTTTTATTTTTATTTTTTGTAAATTCATGTTGTTGTTTCTTGTGAAGATGTTGTATTTCTTTTTCTACATGTTCAGCTTCTTATATGTTGCTCTCCTTTAGTTTGTTGAAGGATGCTTACTCTTTGGTGATTTACAGTGGATATAAAAAGTCTACACACCCCTGTTAAAATGTCAGGTTTCTGTGCTGTAAAAAAATGAGACAAAGATAAATCATTTCAGAACTTTTTCCACCTTTAATGTGACCTATAAACTGTACAACTCAATTGAAAAACAAACTAAAATCTTTTAGGTAGAGGGAAGAAAAAATATAAAAATAAAATAATATGGTTGCATAAGTATGCACACCCTTAAACTAATACTTTTTTGAAGCACCTTTTGATTTTATTACAGCACTCAGTCTTTTTGGGTATGAGTCTATCAGCATGGCACATTTTGACTTGGTAAGATTTGCCCACTCTTCTTTGCAAAAACACTCCAAATCTGTCAGATTGCGAGGGCATCTCCTGTGCACAGCCTTCTTCAGATCACCCCACAGATTTTCAATTGGATTTAGGATTGGGCTCTGGCTGGGCCATTCCAAAACTTTAATCTTCTTCTGGTGAAGCTATTCCTTTGTTGATTTGAATGTATGCTTTGGGTCGTTGTCATACTGAAAGAAGTTCCTCTTCATGTTCAGCTTTCTAGCAGAAGCCTGAAGGTTTTGTGCCAATATTGACTGGTATTTGAAACTGTTCATAATTCCCTCTATCTTAACTAAGGCCCCAGTTCCAGCTGAAGAAAAACAGCCCCAAAGCATGATGCTGCCACCACCATGCTTCACTGTGGGTATGGTGTTCTTTTGGTGATGCGCAGTGTTGTTTTGGCGCCAAACATATCTTTTGGAATTATGGCAAAATGCAAAATGTAGCCTGGCTTGGATGTTTTTCTTCGTAAGAAAAGGCTTTCGTCTTGCCACTCTACCCCATAGCCCAGACATATGAAGAATTCAGGAGATTGTTGTCACATGTACCACACAGCCAGTACTTGCCAGATATTCCTGCAGCTCCTTTAATGTTGCTGTAGGCCTCTTGGTAGCCTCCCAGACCAGTTTTCTTCTCGTCTTTTCATCAATTTTGGAGGGAGCTCCAGTTCTTGGTAATGTCACGGTTGTGCTATATTTTCTCCACTTGATGATGACTGTCTTCACTGTGTTCCATGGTATATCTAATGCCTTGGAAATTATTTTGTACCCTTCTCCTGACTGATACCTTTTAACAATGCGATCCCTCTGATGCTTTGGAAGCTCTCTGTGGACCATGGCTTTTGCTGTGGGATGCGACTAAGAACAACCACATTATTTTGCTTTTTTTTTTCTTCCCTCCACCTAAAAGATTTCAGTTTGTTTTTCAATTGAGTTGTACAGTTTATAGGTCACATTAAAGGTGGAAAAAGTTCTGAAATGATTTATCTTTGTCTAATTTTTTTACAGCACAGAAACCTGACATTTTAACAGTGTGTAGACTTTTTATATACACTGTAGATGATGTTTCTTTGAATAAAGTTGATGTATTAGGTGGTTTCTTAGTTTTTCACTTGTGCGTCTGCATACATTTTCAGCATATACTGAGTTATGTGCAGATTTTAGTGGATTTTTGATTTTAAGTCCTTTTGGTATAATATTCCTTTTCTTGCATTGTGACAAAAAATAAATGTCCCTGTTAAGTTCTGTTATTTTTGTTGTTATTTTAAATAGTAGTTTCTTGATTCAGCTAAATGCGGTATCTTCCATAGTAATTGAAGAGTGAAGCAGCCGTGAATGTCCAGTAATCTAGTAATTTAGTAATTAAGCATGTGTTCAGTATCATATCCAGAGGTTGTCTTTGGGAAACAGACATAGGAGTGCTGCCAGCATTGCTGCAGAGGTTGAAGGGTGTCTTGCCTACAGTCAAGCATGGTGGTGGGAGTGTCATGGTCTGGGCGTGCATGAGTGCTGTCGGCACTGGGGAGCTACAGTTCATTGAGGGAACCATGAATGCCAACATGTACTGTGACATACTGAAGCAGAGCATGATCCCCTCCCTTCGGAGACTGGGCCTGCAGGGCAGTATTCCAACATGATAATGACCCCAAACAAACCTCCAAGACGACCACTGCCTTGCTAAAGGACCTGAATTTAAAGGTGATAAACTTGCCAAGCATGTCTCCAGATCTAAACCCTACTGAGCATCTGTGTGGCATCCTCAAACGGAAGGTGAGGCAGTGCAAGGTCTATAACATCCCCCAGCCCCCTGATGTCATCATGGAGGAGTGGAAGAGGACTCTAGTGGCAACCTGTGAAGCTCTGGTGAACTCCATGCCCATGAGAGATAAGGCAGTGCTGGAAAACAATGGTGGCCACTCAAAATATTGACACTTTGGGCCCAATTTGGCCATTTCCACTTATGGGGTGTACTCACTTTTGTTGCCAACTGGTTTGGACATTAATGGCTGTGTGAGTTATTTTGAGGGAACAGCAAATTTACACTGTTATACAGGCTGGACACTTACTACTTTACATTGTAGCAGATTGTCATTTATTAAGTGTTGTCACATGAAAAGATATAATAAAATATTTACATAAACAAGCATATTTATATACACACACACATATATACATATTTTTTATATATATATATATATATATATATATATATATATATAGTTCACCACAACAATCATTTATAATATGGTGGGCGAAAGAGTGATAGAAGCCCTCCACCGTACAGTAGTACAGTAAATAAATAGTACATCTGTGTTCTTTTGCCCACCATATTATAAATGATTGTTGTGGTGAACTACCTACTCATAAGGTCCACTACACAAGCTGAGATCCCGCCCCACACTGATGATAGCCATTAACCTTGAAACGGCTGTGTATGGGTAGGATTCCCAGCTTGTGTATAATCCATCCTTGGCTTTGCATAAAAGCTGTGTAATGCAGCGGCCATAAGCTTAAAGGAAGCCATGTTTAAAATGGTCATGGATTGAGGAACAAAGCGTTTGTGGGCACATTTGCATGTCCCAACTCAGTTTCCCAGAATGCAGTGTAATAATTGTATTTCTCTGAATTCTGAGCTGGAAGCAGTTTTTTTTTAACTTGTTTTAGACATTCAAATGTGAACACAGAAGTACTATTTATTTACTATATTATATACATACACACACAAATAATTAGATACGTATATATATGCAATTTACGGTAAAACTCCAGTTTAGGTGCGTAAATTATTTTGATGGTTTGTTGTTGTTTTCCAGTCTGGTTCTGATGCTGAGAGGAAAGTTACACAGGACAGGATGTTAGAGAGGACTGGGGTGTGCACCAGATAGGATGTGAGATAGCTGGGGGTATACACACGGTGAGGAGAGGACAGGGGTGTGTGCACAGGATAGGATGTGAGAGAACTGGGGGTATACACAGGACAGGGTGAGGAGAGGACAGGAGTGTGTGCACAGGACAGGATGTGAGATAGCTGGGGGTATACACAGGGTGATGAGAGGACAGGGGTGTGTGCACAGGATAGGATGTGAGAGAACTGGGGTTATACACAGGACAGGGTGAGGAGAGGACAGGAGTGTGTGCACAGGACAGGATGTGAGAGAGCTGGGGGTATACACACGATGAGGAGAGGACAGGAATGTGTGCTTAGGATAGGATGTGAGAGAACTGGGGTTACACACAGGACAGGGTGAGGAGAGGACAGGAGTGTGTAAACAGGACAGGATGTGAGAGAGCTGGCGTATACACAGGACAGGGTGAGGAGAGGACAGGAGTGTGTGCACAGGATAGGATGTGAGAGAGCTGGGGGTATACACAGGACAGGGTGAGGAGAGGACAGGAGTGTGTGCACAGGACAGGATGTGAGAGAGCTGGGGTATACACAGGACAGGGTGAGGAGAGGACAGGAGTGTGTGCACAGGACAGGATGTGAGAGAGCTGGAGGTATACACATGACAGGGTGAGGAGAGGACAGGAGTGTGTGCACAGGACAGGATGTGAGAGAGCTGGAGGTATACACATGACAGGGTGAGGAGAGGACAGGAGTGTGAGCACAGGACAGGATATGAGAGAGCTGGGGTATACACAGGACAGGGTGAGGAGAGGACAGGAGTGTGTGCACAGGATAGGATGTGAGAGAACTGGGGGTATACACAGGACAGGGTGAGGAGAGGACAGGAGTGTGTACACAGGACAGGGTGAGGAGAGGACAGGAGTGTGTACACAGGACAGGATGTGAGAGAGCTGGGGTATACACAGGACAGGGTGAGGAGAGGACATGAGTGTGTGCACAGGACAGGATGTGAGAGAGCTAGGGGTATACACAGGACAGGGTGAGGAGAGGACAGGAGTGTGTGCACAGGACAGGATGTGAGAGAGCTGGGGATATACACAGGACAGGATGAGGAGAGAACAGGAGTGTGTAAACAGGACAGGATGTGAGAGAGCTGGGGATATACACAGGACAGGGTGAGGAGAGGACAGGAGTGTGTGCACAGGATAGGATGTGAGAGAGCTGGGGATATACACAGGACAGGGTGAGGAGAGAACAGGAGTGTGTAAACAGGACAGGATGTGAGAGAGCTGGGGATATACACAGGACAGGGTGAGGAGAGAACAGGAGTGTGTAAACAGGACAGGATGTGAGAGAGCTGGGGATATACACAGGACAGGGTGAGGAGAGGACAGGAATGTGCGCACAGGACAGGATGTGAGAGAGCTGGGGGTATACACAGGACAGGGTGAGGAGAGGACAGGAATGTGTGCACAGGACAGGATGTGAGAGAGCTGGGGGTATACACAGGACGGGGTGAGGAGAGGACAGGAATGTGCGCACAGGACAGGATGTGAGAGAGCTGGGGGTATACACAGGACAGGGTGAGGAGAGGACAGGAATGTGTGCATAGGAAAGGATGTGAGAGAGCTGGGGTATACACAGGACAGGGTGAGGAGAGGACAGGAGTGTGTGCACAGGACAGGATGTGAGAGAGCTGGGGATATACACAGGACAGGGTGAGGAGAGGACAGGAGTGTGTGCACAGGACAGGATGTGAGAGAGCTGGGGGTATACACAGGACAGGGTGAGGAGAGGACAGGAGTATGTGCACAGGGCAGGATGTGAGAGAGCTGGGGTATACACAGGACAGGGTGAGGAGAGGACAGGAATGTGTGCACAGGTTAGTTTTCTTACAATACAGAGCTTTTAATGCTTAAAATATGTTGAAAATAACATCAAATAATTTACGCACCCAAACTGGAGTTTTACCCCAATTTACTTTATGTCAGTCTGTATTTAATTATCATAATTACTTTCCATAACTTACTCCTATATCCCATAATCAGCGCTGCTCTGTGGCAGCTCATGAGTTAATAATAACCAGTATTATTGGTATGAAGCCCGTGGCGTTACTATGGTAACCTAGCTCAGACACAGCGGGCGTGGCTTCACGCATCCACTCATTGATTGGCTGCCATTTGTTTTCTTCCAAGTTTGAGTTGCTGGAGGCCTTCCTACCGGAACCGGAAGTGCAGTGAGCGGAGTGAGTGTGGTCAGGAAGATGGTGTCCTGGATTATCTCCCGAGCTGTAGTGTAAGTAGAATAATCGGTGCCATGTTCACAATCCTGGGATTAAAATAAGATTGTGGTACACATATAATAATATGAATCACACCACGTTATCAGGTTGGACAGGAACAACTATATAATATAAAATAACACGACATTCTTGTATGGTGTGATACACAATATAATACCACATAACACAATGTTTTTGTTTGATGTGGTACACACATAATAATATACACGCAATTTTGGCACACTCAGACACTGAAACACAATCCTGTGTTAGTTATACACACACAGATGACATCACTTTGTAACACAACATAATGACAGAATCAATCGCAACATTATTTTGTTTCTTTGGTTCGTTGTGTAATTTAGTATGAAACAGCAACTCCACTTTAATATCTGTCAAGTATAGTGTCTCTTACTCTGTATACTTGTTATTAAAGGGCCACTGTGGGGATCAAACAATAAGGTTTCACTCATTTATTTAGTTGTTGTTCAGTTGTGTCTGAATCTCTGTGACCTTATGGACTGCAGCTCGCCAGGCACATCTTGTATCTGAATGTGCTAATCCATAAGGTGTTCATGGCAAAGATACTGAAGTGGGTTGCCAGTTCCTTCTCCAAATGAGCCGCGTTTTGTCTGACCTGCCCATCTTGGGTGACCTTACATGGTATAACTCACAGCTTCATTGAAGTACACAAGCCCCTTCACCACAACAAGTTAGCGATTTAGAAGGTTACTGAACAATAACAAAAGTATTTAAAGAAAATAAAAGCTGTGCCACACTCCGTGTTCTTTAGTATCGTTGTGTCCAAGAATCTGCTCCATCCACTACCTTTTAGGGGTTGGGGGATAAAAATGATCTGCCCTGATGGTTTTTGTCAACCTGGCAAAGACCCGCAGCACCACGCTTGGCTGGTTGGAGAGCTGGTGAGAGAGCCTAGGGACAGCAGTCCGGACCGGGTCACTATCTAGTAAGTATAGGGCGATACATACCTAGGGACAGCAGTCCGGACCGGGTCACTATCTAGTAAGTATAGGTTGATACATACCTAGGGGCAGCAGTCAGGACTGGGTCACTATCTAGTAAATACAGGCCGATACATACCTAGGGACAGCAGCCAGGACCGGGTCACTATCTAGTAAGTACAGGGCGATACATACCCAGGGGCAGCAGTCGGGACCGGTCACTATCTAGTAAGTACAGGGCGATACATAGCTAGGGGCAGCAGTCAGGACCGGGTCACTATCTAGTAAGTACAGGGCGATACATAGCTAGGGGCAGCAGTCAGGACCGGGTCACTATCTAGTAAGTACAGGGCGATACATAGCTAGTGGCAGCATTCAGTACCCGGTCACTATCTAGTAAGTACAGGGCGATACATAGCTAGGTGCAGCATTCAGGACCCGGTCACTATCTAGTAAGTACAGGGCGATACATAGCTAGGTGCAGCAGTCCGGACTGGGTCACTATCTAGTAAGTACAGGGTGATACATAGCTAGGGGCAGCAGTCAGGACCGGGTCACTATCTAGTAAGTACAGGGCGATACATACCTAGGGGCAGCAGTCAGGACCGGGTCACTATCTAGTAAGTACAGGGCGATACATACCCAGGGACAGCAGTCGGGACCGGTCACTATCTAGTAAGTACAGGGCGATACATACCTAGGGGCAGCAGTCAGGACTGGGTCACTATCTAGTAAGTACAGGGCGATACATACCTAGGGGCAGCAGTCAGGACCGGGTCACTATCTAGTAAGTACAGGGCGATACATACCTAGGGGCAGCAGTCAGGACCGGGTCACTATCTAGTAAGTACAGGGCGATACATACCCAGGGGCAGCAGTCGGGACCGGTCACTATCTAGTAAGTACAGGGCGATACATACCTAGGGGCAGCAGTCAGGACCGGGTCACTATCTAGTAAGTACAGGGCGATACATAGCTAGGGGCAGCAGTCAGGACCGGTCACTATCTAGTAAGTACAGGGCGATACATACCTAGGGGCAGCAGTCAGGACCGGGTCACTATCTAGTAAGTACAGGGCGATACATACCCAGGGGCAGCAGTCGGGACCGGTCACTATCTAGTAAGTACAGGGCGATACATACCTAGGGGCAGCAGTCAGGACCGGGTCACTATCTAGTAAGTACAGGGCGATACATAGCTAGGGGCAGCAGTCAGGACCGGTCACTATCTAGCAAGTACAGGGCGATGCAAAGCTAGGGACAGCAGTCAGGACCGGTCACTATCTAGTAAGTACAGGGCGATACATAGCTAGGGGCAGCAGTCAGGACCGGTCACTATCTAGTAAGTACAGGGCGATACATAGCCAGGGGCAGCAGTCAGGACCGGTCACTATCTAGTAAGTACAGGGCGATACATAGCTAGGGGCAGCAGTCAGCAACGGTCACTATCTAGTAAGTATAGGGCTATATATAGCTAGGGGCAGCAGTCAGGACTGGGTCACTATCTAGTAAGTACAGGGCGATGCATAGCTAGGGACAGCAGTCAGGACCGGGTCACTATCTAGTAAGTACAGGGCGAAATATGAGATGGGATAAATTAAGTTACTGCGGCACCAGTGGGCGGTAAGGAAATCTTACCATCAAAAGTGGGCGCTTGGTATTAAAAGGTTAAAGACCCCTGTCCTAATTGTTTTCTGACCAGTGTATGGAAGTAGACATGTAGGACGATACATATAATCTATTATCAGGACAGTTCCCATCTAGATCGCTACATTGTCATGCTGAGGGGACTTGTCTACTTCAATGAATCTGTGAGTTATACCATGTAGGGTCATAGCAGAGAGGTCAGACAAATTGTGGTCCACTGGGGAAGGAACTGGCAACTTACGCCAGTATTTTTGCCAAGAGCACTTTATGGTTAAGCACAACCAGAGCCATAACTTTATATATGTGTCTGGCGAGCTGCTGTCCATTGACTCCCAGATAGTCAGACATGACTGAATGACTTTAGAACAACAATCAGGACAGATCCACCCCCACCCCATGGAGGTCTGATAGGGGTGCAGAGATGCAGACCTGCTGATGTCTAAAATGTAACATCCAACTCATGTTTTCTTCTTTTTTGGTCTTCAAATACATATATTGCTTTTATTGCTAATCGGGTATTAAAGAAACAAATGAGACCTTACTACAAAAGAGAGATATAATTACACTGCTTTCATGAAGAGCTATTTTAACCAATGGCCAAACGTTTTCATGATGTAACACAACAATCGGGCACAGTAATGAAACACAATTTATTTTGTGTCATTTATATACACAATGATGTCATGACCGTGTAACACATCATAGTGGCAATGTCATGTGAGTCAGTGCCAAAGTTACTTGTTTCTGAAATTCACTGTATAATTTAATATGAAACAGCAACTGCTTTTTCCTGTCTGTCTGGTATAGTGTCACTCACTGCGTCCATTTGATGGTAAGAGAAATGCCGTAATTACACTGCTTTATTATGAGTTATTCTAACCAGTGACCAAGCTTTTTTTTTATTTCAAACAAACAAGAACTAGGTAGAGAAGGCACAAATTGTTTTTGGAGTAGAGCGTAACCTAAAATAATCTGGCTATAAATACAGCTGTAAAAATCTGTATAGTGGACATTAGTTAAACAACCTATTCAAGAGAGCAGTTTTACCTGTTTTGTGTCCCGTCGGTGTGTACGTGGCTGTATAATCCCTTATAACTCTAGGCCCTAAAACCTTGCTTATTGCTGCTGCTGCTGCATAAATGTTTAAGGAATGTAGGCCGCAAAAGAAAACCAAGAAACAATGTAACCAGCTAGGGGCCACATTCTTTGGAAAGTCACAGTATTTTTAGAAGCCATGTGTAAAATAGTAGCAGGTTCATGTTAGTAGTGTTGCCATGAGGTTTCCCTACAAGTAGGCCTTTTTCACTCAGGCACATCCCATGCAGCCCCCCGCCCAGCCTGTTCTCTGGAGTGAGAAAGCAAGTCCCTCTTTAATGGTATACAGTCCATAATATATCTCTAAAACTATCAGACATTCACAATTCTACTCCCACATACTTCTCCTCATTATTTATACCTCCGTTACCAGATTATTCCTTTTCAACAAAGATTTTACCATTTCACGTTAAGTGAAATAAAAAGGTTTAAAGCATAGTGAGACTCTCTTAAGGATGAAGGGGCAGCAGATGAGGCCCTTTTTTGTAGCATGAATTATTATCTGTTATAAAAAAAACATTTCTATAGTGAATCTATCCTGTGAGATTCCATGCAGTTCCTGCTGTATTTATATGCTAATGAGTGGCTCACACATATTGATTAGCTGCTTTGATATCTAATTAGGATTACAGTCTTCTTATCTGTCTATGCAGTGACCCTCAATGTTATCTGGAAGTTAGACTCTTCTCCCACCATTATCAAGCTCTTTGAGCCCCATCTTCGCATACTGGAGCTGATGAACAATGTTAAATGTTTCAGAAATTATTTACTGTAGGGAAAAACTGCTAATAGAATGTATAGCCAGTTTTGAATGCTCTTTAAAATGAAATTAACTTAATGTTGGGGTGACAGTGCCCCTTTTCACTGACATACTATTTGGTTTACTTGGCTATGCACTAATCTTGCTGACTCCTAAATCTCCTTAAATTTGTAAACCACAGCTCTAAAATATTCGTCTAACTTGGCACATGGTTTCTTTAAAAAAAATCCCCTTGAGGTAGTTTTACTTTCAGTTCACATCAGATTTGGCAATGTAGGCCTCATTCTAGAGTTTGGTTGTTCAAACTTGAGCGCATGGGGTGCAATACCAGATATGTACTTCATAATCATTTACTAGGTATGGCGTTTCTCCCCTAGTTCAAAACTTGGTCCTTCTTTTTAACTCCTGCTTTCTTCTTCCATGTCTCTCTCCCTCCCATGGCCCTCCTCCCCACATTCCTACAGCCCTCTTTCAAATAATTTTAAAACGCTTCAAATGCTTTATAATGTCACACACCCATATAAATATATCCAGTTAAACTAAACAAATATTCAGCGCTTAGAACACCATCCTGCCTTGTTTTCAGCCTTCTGCATTAAGTTAGGAGAATAGATCTTGGCAGTAGGGCCAGCAAAAGCAGTGCCAGATATCTTGCTGTTTTAATGTTAAATGTAATGATACTTTATCGCCTAATTTTATTGTTGTGTAGATATATATTTTTATTTCAATTTAATAATTTTCCTGAAACTTGCTCTCCCTCAAACACCAATGTGGCTCTCACTAAGATCGTGCTTTGGTTTCAAGTTTTTTTTATTCTATGTATTTGTAGCATCATGTGTATTGTTCTGTGTATCACTCTCCTCTGTGTTCTATAACAGGCTTGTCTTTGGTTTGTTGTATCCTGCGTATTCCTCTTACAAAGCTGTGAAAACAAAGAACGTACGAGAATATGTAAGTTTCCGACTCCAGCTACACTTTCCCAAACTCATTATATATATATATATATATATATATATATATATATATATATATATATATATATATATATATATATATATATATATATATATATATATATATGGTATTATACTCCCCTATCTTTAACTAGCTTGAAAGTTAGAAAGGAGACAGGCAGTTAAACTGTGATTTGAGGAGGGAGAGGTGCATGAGTCATAAATACTGCTTATGTAACAACATTGGGCCTCTCCCATGCCAAGTCTCCACTTTTCCTTTTTTCCTCCCTTCTAGAAATTTTGTATGCCTCAGAGTTCCTCACAACTTTGTTGGTGTTCCCTGTGTCTTTTCTACTTCAGAGCTCAAATCCTTGTAACTTCACATATCCAAAATGTATGACTCTTCATGGTCCCTTGTTTTGATTTTCTAATCCCTCATATCTATTTCCCCATATTTCAGGCTGTACTAGGCCTATTTTCGTTCTTACTCTATGGGGATAGATAGAAAGGAGGAGCAAAGATAGGGAAGGGTATAAAGAAGAGAAGGAGAGGCAAGTGGCAAATAGGGTAACTGAGTGAAAATAATAGAGAGGGTTAAGGGGGATGCTTCGGACAGGGAGAGTAAAGTCTTGCAGCTTTAGACTGTAGATAAATAAGGATTGAGTGAATGTAGAAGGGGTTATTTTATTTATTATTTTTGCAGTATAGCATTTAGATTTTTTTGTGTATTATGGTTTAATAAAAATATATTTCTGGTTGAATCAGCCTTAAGTGTACACTCTACCACACTGTATCTCCTGGTTCACCCTCTCTCACTTCCTCAGTCTCACTCGCTCTCCCTCCACAGGTTCGCTGGATGATGTACTGGATCGTATTTTCTCTCTTCATGACGTTAGAAACGTTTACAGACATCTTTATATCCTGGTGAGAAATCTGCACATTTACTATATTTTCTCTTTGTTCTCCTCTCTTTGGTCATTGCTTGCCAATTTATTTTTTCTTGCTTTTTTTTTTTTTCTCACTTTCTATTTGAATGGCAAGGTCAACCTAAACATTTCTGTTATACGATAGAGCACACATAGAAAAGTGTTTAAATATATGTGTAACAGTTATGGATCTTTTCTATTTTGCATGTTACATAGTAATTGAGGTTGGAAAATAACTTTCAGTGCATCAAGTTCAACCTTTTAAGATCTCCCCTGATCTGCAATATACAGATTAGTTTTACATTTTTAATTGACCTAGAGGAAGGCAAAGTTACTTACTTGATTACTGCTCACTTTTTGAGGAGAAACGGAACTAACATTAGGAAACATGTGTTCCATTTATTTTGTCATTGACACTTAATATTCTCAACTGTGTTTTCTGGTTAGATCAAAAGCCATTTAAGCTACAGCTGCAATTGTGGTAGTTAGATCTAATGTTTCTGTGTTCTTCAGCAGCTCACATCACCTTCCTGCCTTTTCTAACATACAGATTTCTTGTAGCAATAAAAGGCAGTTGCTACAGTTTTATACAAATATTTTGAAATATCTAAATGTACTGTTTCATATTGGAGCAGATTGTTTTGGGATTTATCCTTGAATTTATTGAATCTATTTTCACTTGTTTCTTTATTCTTTTGTTTGCTCACACTTTTTCCCTTCCTGCAGGTTCCCCTTTTACTATGAGATTAAGATGGCCTTTGTGATTTGGCTCTTGTCTCCGTACACACGAGGAGCTAGCCTGCTGTACAGGAAATGTGTGCATCCCACCCTGTCCCTGAGGGAAAAGGTAGACGCAGTATATAACGCACTGTCCTGTCTATATATAAACAACTCTGGACAAAGGCGTACATTCTCTTGAGTTCAGAGCTGACTTTGCAAAACAGACATGTTTATCTGTAGTTTTTCTAGTGTTCTAGTGTACTGTACTAAATTAAGGACATAATGCCACTCATTTTATTTTATAATTTGATATAAGCGTAATGTAATTAAGCTTAACTTCGTTTATACAGAAAACTGCAATGTGTATTTAAGAGCCGCTATTGTCCTATCTTTCACATTTACTTCCTTGAAGGGCTACACTTGAAAATAGGAGACATGGATGAGCAAAAAACCTTGGTACTCATCGCATTTGCTAAGACCAATTTACACTTGGTACTCAACCTTCCGTCCTCACTTATTAAGGTTGATATAGACTATAACTGTCCTGGCTGGCAGTCCTAAATTTCAGAAACATTTGTCAGCCCCTGCTCTTTCATAGTATATTTTATATAAATTACTAATCTGGTCACCTTCATTATTGCTTTTTTGACCTCCCCTCTCTATGTTTCATGTCAAGTGGGTGGGAACCTTGGATACTGAGATTAGCTCATTAACACTCAGTTTATTGTTATTTGCACTTGCATGCCACAAATACGTGAGTTTGCTTATCTGTCATTAGAAGTAGGACATTGAGACATGAACAATAGGGATGTCTTTCCAAGCTTAAAGGAAGCCATGTTTATTGATGGCTACGGAATGAAGAGCGAGGCACTTGTGGGCATATTTGTGTGTCCCAGCTCAACTTCCCAGAATGCAGTGTAATAACTGTTTTTCTCGGAACTCTGAGCTGGAAGCAGGTTTTTTAACTTGCTTTAGACATTCAAATGTGAACACAGATGTACTTTTTATTTACAAGACCTATATGAAGAGGGCAAAATCTACATACAAAATGTATATTAAAGGTTATTTTTATTATTAAACATTCTAATAAATGCCGATTTTAAGTTTAGTTCTTATAAATTAAAACATTGAAAATATGGGACAACAGTGATCCCTTTAGGAGAGGTACTTTTATTCTTAGATGCAAAGTTCAAATTGTAAATTGTGTTTATAAAAAGTTAAAAAAAATATTATACTTTCACACAGAGTTATACCAAGCTATTCTGTCATGAGAATTTAAAGGTATCCTATTTGTAGGTGTCAAGTAGAGTTTCTCACCAAACTTTGTGTGTGCTTATAATATAGACCCCCCACCCCGCAGGCAGCATAGCACAGGGATTTCACCAGCTGTTCCTACTCTGTTCTGACCTGTTTCTCTGTGCAGCTGCAGAATGCTTCTCCATTAACATGTCTTCTACTAGAGACTTGCAGTGTGTCTGTTTAAAGAGGATCCTTTCTTCACTTTCAATCCTAAACTTCTCTCCCCTTCATAGGAAATAGACTCCTACATAATGCAAGCGAAGGAGAGAAGTTACGAGTCAGTTGTGAGCATTGGACGGAAGGGTCTGAATATTGCAGCCAGTGCTGCTGTGCAAGCAGCTACCAAGGTACAAGTCACAAGTACATTAAATCACCACTTACTTAGTTTCATATTTAAAGGACCAGCACCCTTGATATTAAAGATATTTTTAGTTCACCATTAAAGGATCATTTACCTCACTTAAAGTGCTCTTCATGGTGTGAAAGAGCACAAGAATGTAAGTTAAAATTATATATATGTTTTCTAATTACACTAACAGCTAAAAATCTACAGTCTTAGGTCAGTTTACAAAACACACTCCTGACTGTTCTATGATTAACAACATATGCTTACATGGAGCGATGAAGGCTCCGTCAAGACAAAGATTTATAGTTTCTCCCTGAACTTCAGAAATGCAGCAGGACATGTTAAACCCCCCCCCCCCCCCCCATTTGACATTTTTAGCTGATTTCAGCAGTCCTTTCCCTGCACTGATTAATTTGTGAAGGGTTAACTCTTTCTGTTTTTGCTTTTTGCACCAAGTCACTGTTGTGGGTTTGCCTGGGGGCGTGTCCGAGTCTCTTGTAAACAGACATTTCATTTCTCAGTGAAAAATGCATGTATTTAAACAATTTGAAAAGTATTTCTACATGCGTTTATGAGAACTTTACAGTGGTGTGCTCCAAGTTATACTGAATTAACTGTCCCTTTAATTAGCATTAAAAATACATGCACACACCACAGTAAAGCAATTCTTTAGCGAGAAAATATAATTTAAAAACACAGATTGCCTCATTAATTTCCACTGCTGCACCCCTCCCTCCCCACCTCTTTCATTGTCTCGTGCACTACTGAAAGGAAGTGGAATATTTAAACTGTGTTAACGTTATACGATTCTTACCAAGACAGCCCGATCAAAGTTATTGCAGTTGAAATCTTTTAGTTCCATTCAGTAATGCTTAGCACAATGAGGGGGGGTATACCAGTGTCTATTAATGAGGGAAACTGGTTTTAAATTATATTTTCTGGCTAATGATTTGCTGCTTGCGCGTACATTTTTAATGTTAATTAATGGTGAGCTAAAATAATTTTCACATGAAAAGGGCTAATACCGGCACTTTAAACTGATTCCTACCAGGTCAGAATACTGGACAAGTACTTCTACAAATATTACAAAGTTGAATAAAATGTCCATTAATTTGCATCCTTGATCCTCGTCTGATTGATCGTGTTATTGATAGATTAATGTCATCACCCCTTGGGTGTTGAAGGGGTAACTGCTTCTGAGATTAGTGCATAGTTGCCCTAACTGCCAATTGTGTACATCACTATGAGCATGTGCTTGCTCTGTAATTTCCCCTTCATCACAGGGTGTGAAAAAAATTATCAGTAGTAGATTACATGCAGAGTGAGCATTAAGAATTCTGATCTGTGAACATAAAACAAGCTTCAATCTGTTTAATGTATTTAACTGTAATAACTTCTAATTTACTCACTTTTAAATATATTTTTCAATTATCCCAGTATTGTGACCTTTTCTGTGATCTTTGTTTTATTGTCTAAGATGTGTCTCACATTTTATTTTCCTGGAAGTAATTTGGGACTGACACCTTCTTTACGACATTAAAAGGATTCCCTAAATTTAATCTGCAGCATTTTAAGGCTGTTTAACATAGATAAATAAGACTATCTTCTTGGAAGGGATTATAATATTTCTTATGCACACTATCACCTTCTAGAAAATATGGTCAGTGCCTTGGCTCTCCTTAATCAAAGACTTAAGCTACACACATAAAATGTATATGACACCTCCATGCTCCTTGATGAAGAATGTGGAAGTCCTAGAAATTATTCTGAATTAGTGATCCAATTTGAATTATTTTACATCTGCAGGGGTATGAATAGAGTTCTCATCTGAGAAAATAGGGTGTCTGATGCATGGTGTTTCTCTGCAGGGTCAGGGTGCGCTTGTTGGACGCTTGCGCAGTTTTAGTATGCAGGACCTACGTGCACTCCCAGATGATACTCCTATACATTACAGAGACTCCTTATATCCTGATGAATCTGATTTGCACCGCAGGCCCATTGGTGAGTATTGATTTAAGTGCCAACATATTTTACAGGACTATACAAGTATCCATGTATAAATGAGGAGAGATGGGGCAAATGTCCGGCATAACATGCTACCGAGGACATTCTGTCATGGATGGTGATAGATTAAAGGGGACTGATAGTATTAACTGAAGAGAAAAAGACCCAAATTGCTCTCAAAGTGGGGTCATAAACAATTGTTAATAGTGACAGGAATGACTTTCTTGTAACTGGTGCTTGGTGGAGGGAGGGGTAGAAAATATTTTAATGGGAAAAAAGGATGCTATCAGAGGGGAGGCAGAATTCCATGCTGAAAATGAGTGAAATTAGAAGAGTCGCAGACAAGGGATCCATCTATTGTGCCTCTTCTGGTACTTCATTAGATTGCGAGCTACATGTGATTTCATAAGTATATTGCTAATACCTCCTATGCAGGTTATGCTGTTCCCTCTCAAGCTGACAGTGACTCTCTGGATGAGCGGTGGTCAGACTCTGAAATGACTGAAACAAGGACATCAGCCAGAACACGTGGGGCTGCCCCTCAAAAATCCCTACAAAGGAGCCAGAGCTTACGAGTTCCCAAAAAGAAGGGGCTGAGCAGAGAGGTGAGTGGCTTCAAGGACTCTTAAAGGATCAATATTCGATAAAAAAACAAAAAAAACTATTTGTTAGAAAACCTTGCATATGACTAAGAGCATAATTAAGCAGGGAAGAAGTTATAAAACACATTTTTAGATGGAAAAGAAATGTTAATGCCTCTTCTGGAAACTTATATTACTTTGGTGGAAGTTTATGTAAGAGGGGTGTTTACATTTCATGAGAGCCATTATTGCAACAATTGATGGATTTTTTTTCTTCTGGGCCAGTGAGTGCTGTCAATTTCAATGTTATGCAATTATCTTACAAATGCTACTGACCTCTCCTTGTTCTATTCTTCCCCCTCCCTCAACCGATAAAGAATTACAAGCTCCTGATCCAACTCCCAGGATATGATACACAAACACTAAATGGCTTCCAATAATCATAAACAAGGCATCTTAAAAAATTCAGTTTTCCCTTAAAATTGATTGTATGCTCATGGCTTACACAGCTACTAACGTTGTTAGTTTATTACATAGTCATCAAAGAAGTGCCTTTAATATGCAGTTCAGGATTCTGTGTATAGATTATATATAGAGAAATATATGTATAATAATTAAAACGTTAGAATCCAGCAGTTCCATTTTTTAGGAACCTTGACTCCTGTGATTTCTCAAGCCCTGCATTAGATATTGTACATGTCACTATCTCCTCCATAATACTCAGCCCATCCTAATATACGGACATGTATATCTCTAGGCATATCATGGGCATGAATCATTTATAATATAAAGATACATAAATCTCTGCTTGTTCTGATACATCTAGTGGCACAAACCTCTTACATTATCTATTGGTTACCAATAACTTTTAACTGCCAGTAATAGACCAACATATGTAACCTATATTTCTAAGCTAGTCCGAATACATATATTTTAAGTGTATATGGACATGACAGGCACAGGAGACATGACTCCTATATTGGTTACACAAGGTTTGTTATACAGCAGTATGTCCTTCTCAGTCGATACAAGTATATCTATTTTGAGGGCTGTGTAATTGCAAACACCATTTGCCAATTCAGAATGTGCTCGTCTTTGACATATTATGTATTGGAGAGGATATATTAAATATATATATGTTGGTCAATAAAGAGGATAACATAGTTATAAGCAGTAATAAAAGTAAAGTTTTAACCTCATAGGACCCTCTTCAGTGTTTACACCAATGGTTCTCAAATGGTATGCATTGAGTTCTGCTAGCAGTGCCTAAACATTTTGGATGCTAACTAAAAGAATAATTATGAATACATTTATTTAATATATATTTTGATTACCATCATACATAGTATAGGGTATGTAGACATTGAACTCTGATAAAACTGGCTCTTGCATAGTGTTGCCAACATTTAGAGAGCCGCAAATCATTGAGGCAATGAATACTTGCTATGATCAAAGAAAGTTTGAGGACCATTGGTAAAGACTTTTATTGAAAATTTCATACGATAAAACATTGAAGAAAGATCAATGGTCACTGTTTTGAAATGTTCTTTATTCCATTGAATATTAATTAAACAAGTAAACAAATCAAAGCAAATATAAATAAATAATTGTATTCCTGATATCTAATCTACTGCTCACCTGGAACCTAGAAGAATGAGCAGAGCCTAATAGTGTATACACACCACAGTTATAAGTGGATTATTAATGAACATATCTGCAATTACACTGTTCTCTATTCAAATCTGTTCAAAATTAGATGAAACACTATTTTATCACAAGTAAGTTGTTTTTAAGCAAACCAGAGTTCTCTATAATCATAAATTGAAATCATTTTTTTTTTTTTTTTTTATTACTATTTTAGTTTTTTATATACTTCACAAATGAACACATTACCAGCTATGAGCAGTAAAGTATTTTAAGATAAAATGTTAATTTTAGCAGATTCTGCTTGTCTGGGGGCTTCTATATCTAAAGTACTGCTTGATGGCCTACAGGCTGAGGGGTAATGATTCAGTTGTGAGGTTTACTTCCATTTAATCATATTGTTAAGTTACAACATGGTAGCTTTTCACTACAAAAGAATATAGATCTATATTATATGTCCACCCACTGTTATAATAAAAAGTAAATATATTATTATTATTTTTTCTACTCCTTGTCATTTGAAGTTATTTGAAAGAGTTTATTATAAATATAACACTTTATTGATTTATTATGAACTATTTACATATTATATTTATTAACCTTTTATCACTCATAAATTCTAGGGCTCTACAAGAACAGTGAAACCAAGGACAAAAAAGAAGGCCGCACAATCAGAACCTGAAAGCTAATTTGTGGGCTTAAGAAGAAGAGACGGTTTTATAAAACCTCAGCTGTGTGAATGCAATATGTACAGCCAAAACACTGAATTTTAATGATGCAATATTCACAAACTGATTGCTTGTTACATTCTAGGATGGTAGGGTGAGTCTTAATCTGTGCATATACATATGCTCGAGTATATATGTTTGTGTATATATATATATATATATATGTGTGTGTGTAATATATATATATATATATATATATATATATATATATATATATATATATATAATGTACATGTAGAGAAAGCAGGAACTTGGGTCTAGAAATATAAACATTACACCATCAATGTTTTCATCTCTTTATAAAACTCTGAAAGTCAATTTTGTAAAGTACTAGTAAATTATAAGCAGTATATAAACTGCATCCTTTTTTTTTTAAGCAAGGCAGTATTAATGTGGGAGAGGAATCTCATACATCATGCAAAATAAAGCTGGAGAAAAAACAACAAGTTTAAAGTGACACAGAGGAGGTTCCAAATTTGGTATAATTGAAACTGTTAAAACATGTATTTTCCAACCGTAAACAAACATTGAAGTTTGCGATTTTGTATTTGTCTGTCAGCCTTTTCTGATCCATTGTCTTCAGGTTAACTCCGTTGCTCATAAAGACCTCAAAACAAGACTGAATATGCTCTCTGGCATCTGAGCATGCCCTGTCTTGTTCTTTTAATTCATCTCCCTGAAGACAATTTACTCCAGCCACCAGTAGGTAATTGGTAATTATTGGTTATTATCTATTATGGACAAGATAAGATCAGCAATAAGATAAGAAATTCTTTGTGAGTTTTTCAGAAAGCCTGAAACTGCATTTTAACATTCAAATGATAAAGTTCTTGTTATTACATTTAGTTTCACATTTTTTCAACTTTGTGTCACTTTAACCACAGCCTGCTTGATTGAATAGGGATTTAATGGCCATTGGGCCTTTTTCTGGTTTGGGTTTTCACACCCTTTATAGTGTGGGTTTTGTGAGGTTCCCCCATCTCACATGCAGTTTAGACAATCAATTTGCGCAAATCTAAACAAATCTGTGTGCGCTTTTCCTTAACATTCAGGTGTAAAATTGATTTTCAGTGGAAATGTTAAAGGATATTGTACAAGGCTTTAGATCTTATGGATTGGTTCATATTCACAGAATAAACCCCACTACCAAAAGCATATCAACATATTAAAAAAAGTGCAAGCCAGACTGAAACTTCTCCAACCAGGATTTGGATATTTAAAATAAGCAAGTATTTCTTCTCTACAAATATCATACGTTCAGAAATAGTAATGACAGGACATGTGGGTTCAGTAGAGAGAAATACGAAGTCATTGCAGCCCATTAAATATGAATAGAGAAACATTGTATTATTTTGGAATTGACAATTCAGCTGATGAGAATGCAGATTATATATTACTGGAATTAATACATTTTGGTCCATTATACATTTAAAAAAATACTAATTGTATAGCTTATGTACATGTGGAAAAATGTCATGGGATTAAAATCCTACTGGCTATCATTACAATAAAGTAGTGAAAGATTTCTGATAAAAGTTATAACACTGGCGTGTGGTTGTTGAATTCTGCAGATTCAATAACTATCACCATAATAAACTCCATACATAAAAAAACAAACTCCTCTCACTCAAAAGATCACTAGATTTAAATTGTCTATTATAATTGGCAAATGTTTCAATCCAGTTTGGTTTAGTTATTTCCCCACACAACAGCTGTACTCATTTTGTTTATTGGAGGGTATTTTATTCTGTGCATAAGCTTGAAAAAAATTCAGGAGAAACTGAAGTGTTGATGGTGATAATGTAAATGAATGCACATGTCTTAGACCCCAAGAACCTCTGCTTTTTCCTTGTGTCAGCACTATTCTGTCTGAGCACTGGAGCAAGCTTATTCCTCTCGGAGTGCTGCATAGCTAGTATATTTTCTTTATATACATACACCTCATGCTGGTACAAGCAGTGTACGTGTGTGTATGCCAAAGACGTCTACATAAGTGTAATTCTCATGTACTGTACAATACACTACACCCATTCATGCAGTTTCTGTTCGGCAGACTTCTCATGAATCCAGCCTCTGTCACCTCCCAGTTACCAAGCTCATTATCCTGTAATTATAGCATTTGATTGCTTGATTCCTCGGTCACAGGAATGAGCTGGAAAGCTTTACTGTGCAGAAGTGGCTATGTAAATGACAAGACACATGCACTGTACCATCCCGTTCATACCGTCCCCTTTTCAGAGGTTTGATGCATGAAGTGTCTGTATTGTGTAGGTTCTTAAATCATTTAGAAGAATTCCATATTTAGGTGGTGGGTTCAGTAATTTATTGATATTGTTTAAAACACTTGTTTTTTACCGTGCAGAAGGGATTTAAGGATAATGTGCTTTTATTTGTATAAAAGGAGACTATTTTTTGTAATATGAACACATTACTTTTTCTAGGATATACTGTTAACATCAAATGTAAAGACCATTCCTAAATGAATTTTTTTTTGTTTTTTTTAATTCAGTTTACTTCTCAAAGACATGCCGTTTCTTTTAATAATCCTGCAAAAAAAAATATGTAGTAAATTTAAGTAGAACCAAGTATTACATGATGTTACTCTAGTTTAATTTTGGGGTTTTATAAATCTGAATTTGAGGTATCATTAACAAAAAATTGCCTTGGCGGGACCATTAGAATGGGAGAAACTAGCGTAGCAAATTGCGACCGTTGAATTTAAATATAAATAAATAGTTCTAAACGGTAGGTCGCTGGCAGTAAGGGTTAAGTATTCTCTGTGGCATTAGAATAGATAAAGGGCCACTGTAGGCATGTATATAAAATGTCCTCTTTTGAAGACCTACACTAAATGCTTTGAGAATGTGTAAAATAAATACAACTTACTGATGTGAGATTTTTCCATACATAGTATGTTCCTGTATTCACAATGGGAACACAGCATCTAAAGAGAACTGTGCTTTCAATAGGAGGAATGTAAAGAGCACTGATGTACAAAGGACATAGCCTCCTGAGAGGAAAATGGATTACTGGGATAAAAAATAATTGCATATAGGAGTTAAAATTGTAAAGGCTGTCTTTATTGCTTTCTCAAATCATAACTATATAGAAGAAACCTGACATCAGTGGTCCTTTAAAGGTTATTAATCTTTGTAGAACGGAGCCATACCTTAACATTCATCCATACCCTAACATTCATTCATCCATACCTTAACATTCATTCATCCATACCCTAACATTCATTCATCCATACCCTAACATTCATTCATCCATACCTTAACATTCATTCATCCATACCCTAACATTCATCCATACTGTAACATTCTTTAACTTCTACTTGCATGTAGAAGATTATGTGGTATCTGGGCATCCTTGGTCTTTATTAATGTATTTATTTGTGTGGATGTGTTTGTTATGTCTATTACTGCAATACAAATGCCAAAGACTAACCCCCTTCCAAAGGGTAGATATTTTATATTATGTCCCATGGTGGATCAGAGTAGCCTAATGTATAAGATTGTAAAGGCTCAATTTTATTCAAATAAGTATAAACAGACAACTTGTGAAATGGTATACAGATTCTATTATATTTTAGGAACATTGTATCTTTAAGGGCAGCATGTTTAATAAGGTAAATGTATAAGTTACATGGTGGAGCAATGTTACCAAATGACCACAGTGTGTTTTTAATCATTTTTTCCAATTCCATATAGTAATTAAGTTAAGACCTGATGAGAATGAGATGTGAAATGGTTTAAGGGCCCAAAATGACATAACTGTGACATCCTATTGGTTGATGTAAGTTCACTCTGGTCCCATTTGGGAATGTGCCTGTAATTCACCTGAAGTGCCTGATGTTTTTAATCAGTGTATATTATTGATAATTTCTGTCCTGTTGTTTTTTTGTTTTGATACTCCACAAAATAAACAAGTTTTTTTTTTTCTGCTAGTCACTTGCATTGCATTTGTGTCTGAGGTGGAAAAATGTGGGTTCGACTCTTCTGAAGCAGGATGGTATCTGGGGTAGCCGGAGAAAAAGTGCAAAGCTAACTTTGCCTTCCTGATTACCGTATTGGTCCGAATATAAGCCGCACCCGTAAAGTGCTAGGCGAAAAAATAGAAAAAAGATAGTACTCAAATATAAGCCGCACCCGTAAAATTGGAGAGAAAAAGACTCTCAAAGTGATCAGCCATTACAAGAAACAGGCTTAACTCGCAAATCTGCAGTAATTTTGCATTCGCGAATATAAGCCGCACCCTTAACTCGCAAGCTCAAAAATCGGAAAAAAGGTGCGGCTTACATTCGGACCAATATGGTAAATGTAATCGTAAGATCACTTGGGACAAATCTGAGATTGATTTCTGAATTTGGAGGTACTGTGAAAACCTCAGAGGTAAATAATAATAATGGGGGTTATATTTATTTATTTACACACACACACACTCGCTCTACTACCACCAACCAAACAACCAGAATGGTAAACAAGCTTCTAGGCCAAACACCAAACACTTTCCTGGTAGATGGCTCAAACCACCAACTGACACAACCAAGCACAAAAATGCATTAAGTTCAACTGTACTAAGACCTAGAAGAATTATCCAGGAGGCTGAGGCTCACAGAATTAGTCCACAACAAGTAGGTTACCACAACATCATTAGACTGTAACAAGGAAAAGAACACACAGTTCACTCCACCACCTGAACACAACCTTAAACTGGACAGTTATATAGAAAGCTTTCACCTGAGAACTACACCCTTGGTAACATCACAACAGATATGGGGCTTATACAATATACCCCATTCAAAAAGCTTCCACAGAGGGTTTAAAAGGAAACCCTAACATCACCATCAAACTAGCGGACAAAAGAAACAGGGTTGCTACTATGAACACTCAGGGCTACAAAAAAGGAAACGCACAACTAATAGACAGAAAACTACTACAGAAAACTGAACCAGGACCCTACAGAGGAATATAACATTCAGCTTCGGAAACTTATCCAAATGTTCCTTATTAATGTGCAGCAACAATTGGAGCAGCTCATACCCATTCATCCTACAACTAGGACTCTTCATTCTGCCAAAGATCCACAACCCAGGGGACCAATTGTTACAGGTATGGACACACTGACTGAACAGATATCTGGCTTTGTTGAAAACATCCTTAATGATATATAGAAGTTTCCTGGGTTTTAAATGTTTCTTAACAAACAGCCACATATTAGCAGAAACAAATACATTGCTTTGAAAACTCAGTATACTTACAGATTTGTTTGCAGCAAGTATGTAACAGATATAGCCTTACTATCGTTCCAGTGCTTGACACCATCCATAAATTAGAACCACAACTTAAAGGGAGCCTCATTCAATTCAAAGCCCGCATCTCGCAGTATACAAGCCGTATGTCTGTGGGCCTGCTGCAGGCTCCCACTCTGCTACAATTCCGGTGCTATTCAATTGAACAAGCCTACAAGTTACTGCCCGAAACTGTAAACCATGCACTAGCATTTCAGGGCGGGAACGTGATCAATTAAGCAGGGGCATAAATACCCATTTAAAAACAGCCAATAGAAAATCAGATCATCATCATTACGGCAGTAAAACATGGAGGTTACATGTCAATCAATTAGCGTTTGGAGGTCCGACATGCGATCAGATTCGCAATACCACAAAATTTAAAAGAATGCCGATACTGTTCTAGTCCATGTGGGTGACCTTGATGTGTATTAACTCATTGATTCCTTTGATCGATATAACCCGCAATGAAACCTAAAATAAAATGTTTTTTGATTGCCGATTTGAGAGCTTGAGATTGTTGTGCAATTAATTCTAATGTCTTTCATCTCTTTCCCCATCATTTACAGTGCAGCATTGATTTTTTTATTTGCTTTTACAGTGCTACAGAAATGTCTTTAACCCCTTTGCGGGTCCACTCTAGTACTCGCAGGATTTCCTTCTACATTTGCCATTTACAAGTGTGCAAATATTTGTGGGCTTGAGGAATTGTAGCAATTGAATAGCGATTTCCTGCGATTGTAACTCTTGCGGACATGAAAGATCGAAGGCTTTGATAAACTGTAAGTTCTGGGTTTAACAACCGCAAGGATTTCAAGCCCATAACACGTAAGCCGTTTTCAGCTCGCAAAAAAATGCCAATAGAACACCAAATTATCTTACGGCTTCACTTACGGGCTACTGTAACTTTCAGTTGCTCAATTCAACGAGGCTCATTAACTTTATTATAAACTTAAAAAATTACTATACTCCAATAACCCCCAATTGGGTGAAGATAATTGCTGAGTATTCTATTTCATAACCTGTAGTATAATAGAGCAGCCTGACGGATATCACCCCCATTTCGTGGCATTTGGCTTTATCAAAGGCTAATATTTTCTAAAACAGCAGGCACTTTAGACTCTTAAATACATGAGACTCTATGGTGTCTTCGTGCTCAAATGCACGCATGTGTGATGATGTGTTTAGACGTTCGCTTCAACAATCTTAATTGAAAATGACAAAACAGACACCACGCATGCGTGCTGACATTATTTAACGTTTGCGTCAATAATCTTTATTGAAAATCACAAAACAGATACATTTATCCTAATACCAGGACTGTACATACAACAATCTATAAAACCAAATGGTTTTAAAAAACAATGACACTAAGTGCCTAACAAGAAAAATTACACAGCAAAAACAATGATGAACTATGCCATGAATATAAATGATGATAATGATTTTCCATCAGTGTAATAATTGAAAAGCAACCATTAATTGCTCCAAGGCAATGATATTTAAATTCACATAAGTATATATGGTTGTGAGTATTGTAGTGATGTGAGTGCATTTATACTTAAATAAAATTGTATCAAAAGTGTCTGTGATGTGATCGATGTTGCTCCAAATACAATTATGTCACTTGCTCTTGAATGTGTTGGATGGTTTAGTGCTTTAGTGATATATTGATCTATATTCATGAATACAAGTATGTCAGTGATGTAATGCTGATTCTGTGAACAAAAACCCAATGAAAATATAATGTAGTATAAAAGAATAAAGAGTGTAAAAATGCAAAAATGTCCAAAGTTTTACACTCATAATAAGTGTACTATATACCTTAAGTACTAAAACTAATATGGGCTAAAAATGCAAATGTTGATTTTAATGTGCTCTTGATGGAGAGCATTTAATATTCAGCGCTCCACCCAATCTATGATGTATGTAAGCATAAAACTCAAATATAAGAAACATTTGGGTTGTTTAAGAATACTACATTTCTAGAGATGGATATAGAATCATTGTCTAATACATGTACTGTGAGGTACCATCATTATTGTGGATAGTCAATATACAATGGTGGATATGTATACCATAGATTCGTCCAGTTTTATCTTGTATTTAGTATAATCAAGCCTATGATTTATTTGCAGCAAACTAAAATCTTGATTTCCACAACCCAGAGCTGTTTACATCATGTTTACATCATCAATCTGTAGTAGCCTATAGGAACACAGCATTTACATATGGATTTTACCTGTTAGTTAATTCTCAAAGGGCAGTGCAGCTCAGTCTGCCTGTTACAGTGGGGGGGGGGGGAAGGTATTTGATCCCCTGCTGATTTTGAACGTTTGTCCACTGACAAATAAATGACCAGTCTATCATTTTAATGGGAGGTGTATTTTGAGAGATGGTATAACAAAAAAATCCCCCAAGAAAAACGCATGTCATAAAAGTTAAAAATTGATTTGCAGGTCAGTGAGGGAAATAAGGGAGTGCTCCTAATCTCAGCTTTTTACCTGTTTAAAAGACACCTGTCCACAAAAGCAATCAATCAATCATATTCCAAACTCTCCACCATGGTCAAGACCAAAGAGCTGTCCAAGGATGTCAGGGACAAGATTGTAGACCTACACAAGGCTGGAATGGGCTACAAGACCATTGCCAAGCAGCTTGGTGAGAAGGTGACAACAGTTGGTGCGATTATTCGCAAATGGGAAAAACACAAAATAACTGCCAGTCTCCCTCGGTCTGATGCGCCATGAAAGGTCTCACCACGTGGAGTTTCAATAATCATGAGAACGTTGAGGAATGAGCCCAGAGCTACATGGGAGGTTCTTGTTAATGATCTCAAGGCAGCTGGAACCATAGTCAACAAGAAAACAATTGGAAACACACTACGCCATGAAGGACTGAAATCCTGCAGCCCCCGCAAGGTCCCCCTGCTCAATAAAGCACATGTACAGGCCCGTCTGAAGTTTGCCAATGAACATTTGAATGATTCAGAGGAGAACTGGATGAAAGTGTTGTCGACAGTTGAGACCAAAATCGAGCCCTTTGACATCCACTCAACGTGTTTGGAGAAGCAAAACAAAAACACCATCCCCACCGTCAAATATGTAGGTGGAAACATTATGCTTTGGGGGTGTTTTTCTGCTAAGGGGACAGGACAACTTAACCGCATCAAGGGGACGATGTACCGTTAAATCTTGGGTGAGAATCTCCTTCCCTCAGCCAGGGCATTGAAAATGGGTCATGGATGGTTATTCCAGCACGACAATCTCCCAAAACACACAGCCAAGGCAACAAAGGAGTGGCTCAAGAAGAAGCACATTAAGGTCCTGTTGTGGCCTAGCCAGTTTCCAGACCTTAATCCCATAGAAAATCTGTGGAGGGAGCTGAAGGTTCGAGTTGCCAAACATCAGCCTCGACACCTTTATAATTTGGAGAGCATCTACAAAGAGGAGTGGGACAAAATCCCTCCTGAGATGTGTGCAAACCTGGTGGCTAACTACAAGAAACGTCTGACCTCTGTGATTGCCAACAAGGGTTTTGCCACCAAGTACTAAGAAGAAGGGGTCAAATACTTATTTCCCTTATTGACCTGCAAATCAATTTATAACTTTTTTGACATGCGTTTTTCTTTTCTTTTTTTTTTTGTTATTTTGTCACTCACTGTTAAAATACACCTACCATTAAAATTATAGACTGATCATTTCTTTGTCAGTGGACAAACGTTCAAAACCAGCAGGGCATCAAATACACCCCCCCCCCACCACCACTGTATATCAAACTAGCGAATTGCCCGTCAAAAATGACGGCAATAAAATTTGAAGGTTGGCAATGCTGTTTGCCACACAATGCGAGACTCTCCCCCCTCTAACTTGCGAGCCTCAAGATAAGCTCCTTCGGCGCTCATTGTGAGCCTCTCCTACCATCTACTTTACCTGCTTCTCCACTTATTGCAGGCCTCGGACAATCCTCCACTATCATGCCTCACAATGAGTTCCTTTGGTGCTCATTCCAATCCACGCATAGAGTGCCTTTGCAGCTCATTGCTAGCCTCTCCCTCCCTCTACTTTACAGGCCCCGAGATTAGAGCCTTCACAGCTCATCACGAGCCCTGCAATGAGCGCTCATTGCAGATGTAGTCCAACCCGCCACTTTTGTGCCTCGCATTAAGCTCCTTCGGCGCTCATCGTGAACCTCTCCCCACTCTCTGACCCATGTGTCCGTTTCCCCCTCTCTCCTCCCCTCTCGATCCCCTTTCTGTTTTTTTTTTTTCCTTATTTAGCTCCCCGTGTCCCTTTTCCCTCCTCTCTCACCCCTGTATCTCTTTCCCCCATCGCCTGCGTCTTTCTCATCTCTGTCTCTGCTTAAGTCTTGCGTGCCTCGTGCTGAGCGCCGTTGCTTTTATTTTAAAAGTCTTGCGGATATCATGAGCGCTGTTGCTTGTATTATCAAAGTACTATGTGTCTGGCGATGTTTGGCCAAGTGTTATGTTGTCACGTTAGTGTGGAGCGTCCTCGGGCAAATTACAGCTATGACGGGACAGATGACCCTTAGAGGGCACTGCGCTCTGATGACGCTCTACTGATCAGTGATCTATGTATGTGCTGTATGGATCTCGCCTCCTCTCTGGGGGTGTCAGTATACCCCCCTTACTATATCCTTGGGGAATATAACAGATCCCCTTCCTCCAACAGATCCCCATTGTCCATGTCTTCCATCGGCTCTCACCTTCTGATAGATCCGCCAACTGCTCCCTCACCTCCTTTGGGAGGGCGAATAGATCAAAGCCTCTCTCCGCCATGGAGCTGCCAGGTACAACGTGTGACTGAATCACGGGGCACAGCTCATTGCCTTAGCACCATGTAGTGTCAGATTGTGTATCCCTGATCCCTTCTTAGAGTCTGATGAAGCACTATCCTGACATGATCACACAGCACCAGGCTGGAGCTGGAGCGCAGATCTTCATCAGAGCGCAGTTCTCTGCACTCTGATGACGGAGGGCTATTCACCTTTGCGCAAAGGAAGTGCCACCCCCTTAGAGGGACACTGAAAGGGCACAATTGCAAATCCAGCAATGAGCGCCTTCAGCGCTCAATGCATCAATTCATGCTACCTCACGATGAGTGCCTATGGCGCTCATTGCCAGCGCCTATGGCGCTCATCGCGAGCCCTGCAATGAGTGCCTACGGCGCTCATTGCAGCAAAGTTGTGCGGGCCTCATCGCAAGACCTGCAATGAGCGCCACAGACTTAAAGGTTTGTCCTTGGGATTTATTTATGGTCATAGCAAATGCCTTTGCTATGTCTCCTTTGAAGGACAAAAGGCAAACCACCCTCACTTGGAGCCAAATCAATTCTTGGTTTAAAAACGTGTTCACCTTTATGGGTACCATTCATAATTTCTGCATAAATGAAATGGTCTTTTAAATACTGCACAATTAATCTGGTCCCATTACAAAGTCCTTTTTTGGGATTCATATTTCTCAGTAGCATGACAATTGCTCTGTTTTTCAGTTGCAAAATATGTGGTGACATTCCAGAGGAAGTTAAAGAATTGATAAATTCCGTACTAAAGTTAGATTCACTGTCTTTGTCATCAGTCAGAACCGAATCTGCACTGGAATAATTTTTTTTGGGAGCATTGATGAGAGCCGCACACAAGCCAAGACCCGAAGACACCCCCTCCATGCACAGGCGAGTCAATCAGGATGACTGAACCCGCCCACCCCCGGTCCAGACCACCTGCTCTGTGTATAACTATGTTAGTGCCCATAATTTCAATTAAACATGAAACAGAAAGAATATCTCGCTGTGTGTGTCTTGTCATATTTTCTTGTTTCTAAAGTAAATAATTTCTGCACAAACTCAACAACATAGTTTCAGTCTTCAATGTATACATCACATATATAGTTGTGAGCAGCAGAAAATGTTGCTAACGCTGACATCATAAAGGGGGCGTGGCTATGATGTAAGTGGGGGTGGGCCTAACACCTGATCTTAACAGAAGCGTGGCGGCCATTTGCATTTCAGAGAAAGACAGCAAAGTGAGAGAGGGAGACAGGTACAGAGAGAGAGGGAGACAGCTACAGAGAGAGAAGAAGAGGTACAGAGAGGGAGAGAGACAGGTACAGAGAGGGAGAGAGACAGGTACAGAGAGAGAGGGAGACAGGTACAGAGAGAGAGGGAGACAGGTACAGAGATGGAGACAGGTACAGAGAGGGAGAGAGACAGGTACAGAGAGAGAGGGAGACAGGTACAGAGAGGGAGGGAGTCAGATACAGAGAGAGAGGGAGACATAAAGAGAATTACAGAGCAAGAGCACACACAGACAGTGAGGGAGCACAAAGACAGCGCAGAGAGAGTTCACAGATAGAGCGCACAGAGAGTGCAGAGAGATTGACAAAGAGAGTGAGGGGTACAGAGACAGAGATTGCACACAGACAGCAGTGCACATAGGGTGCAGATAGAGAAAGCGTACACGCAGAGAGCATGCCCAGCCGGTACATCTACACATTATATAGTAATAATAATAATAATAATGCACAAGAGCATGCCCAGCCGGTACATCTACACATTATATAGTAATAATAATAATAATAATGCACAAGAGCATGCCCAGCCGGTACATCTACACATTATATAGTAATAATAATAATAATAATGCACAAGAGCATGCCCAGCCGGTACATCTACACATTATATAGTAATAATAATAATAATAATAATGCACAAGAGCATGCCCAGCCGGTACATCTACACATTATATAGTAATAATAATAATAATAATGCACAAGAGCATGCCCAGCCGGTACATCTACACATTATATAGTAATAATAATAATAATAATGCACAAGAGCATGCCCAGCCGGTACATCTACACATTATATAGTAATAATAATAATAATAATGCACAAGAGCATGCCCAGCCGGTACATCTACACATTATATAGTAATAATAATAATAATAATAATGCACAAGAGCATGCCCAGCCGGTACATCTACACATTATATAGTAATAATAATAATAATAATGCACAAGAGCATGCCCAGCCGGTACATCTACACATTATATAGTAATAATAATAATAATAATGCACAAGAGCATGCCCAGCCGGTACATCTACACATTATATAGTAATAATAATAATAATGCACAAGAGCATGCCCAGCCGGTACATCTACACATTTTATAGTAATAATAATAATAATAATGCACAAGAGCATGCCCAGCCGGTACATCTACACATTATATAGTAATAATAATAATAATAATGCACAAGAGCATGCCCAGCCGGTACATCTACACATTATATAGTAATAATAATAATAATAATAATGCACAAGAGCATGCCCAGCCGGTACATCTACACATTATATAGTAATCACATATATAGTTGTGAGCGTACGAGTTGTTGCTAACGCTGCGGGCTCGCTAAGCGAGTCGCGGCCCTCGCAGCGAGCCAAGGCCCTCGCAAAGCGAGGGCCGCAGTTGCTGGCATGGAGCGCCAAAGGCGCTCCATGCCAGCAACTGCGACCCTCGCTAAGTTCACGTCGCAACCCAAAGAGCACGACACACACATAACGACACTAGCAAACAACATACGACACACGTTCACACACATTACGGCCTCGCAACACTCGGACGCAACTCGCGAACATTACAAAATGTAAAACACAATACATACACACAGCACATACATAAAAACCTTACCTACACCAAGAGGGAGCACCCAGGACCTCCAAAATTCCACTTAGACCTTCATTTTACTCGAAATAAAAGCGTTTAGAGACTAAAAAAAACTGTAAGCGAGAGAAAAAATTGCCGCCGAACAAAACGAAAACGAGGCTACAGCACTCTAAACTCGCAAAACACCACAAGAAACTCGCAAAACACCACAAACGACCTACAGATATTCATACCACACAGTGCACACATTCAGCACGCTTACACAGCAGCTCCACACCACTAATGCTCCAGAAACATCAAAACAGATTGCCAGCTCTTCAACACAATGCTTCAAAATAGGTAAAGTATATTCATTTAGTAATCTATTACATATTTCAGTATTATACACCAAACAGCATTAGCTACCTTACAATTTCATTGCCGTCATTTTTTGACGGGCAATATTCTAGTGAGATTATAAAGGCCATAAAGATTCTATTTTTTCTTAACAGTGTTCAACTTTCTCTTAAATTCACTGCCTATTCTTGTTACTTTCCATGCTGACTTTTTTCGAGTTTCACTTAAAATCCAACCGCCCACTTAGTGCCTCTCCCCCTGACCACATCATATTTCAGATCTTATAATACATACTGTAGTGTACTTAGCTCAGACCAGACCTACTAGATCTACTGCTACCAAATCCGGCCACTCGCCTCACCGCTCACCTCTCAATGTCCAGATTTCCCAGCAGGAGGCCCACCGGCTGTATTTCTCATCTAACTCTGCCGATAGGGTGCTCATGGACTGAATTAATGTAATTTTTTGTAAAACTACTTCAAACGGTGGGGTCGGTAATCTCCAGTGCTTTGCAATTATGCATCTGGTTGCAAGGAATATTTGATTAGTTAGAAATTGTTCTGGCTTGGTCAACCCTGTTATTGGTGACCCTGTTATTGGTAATATTCTGGTTTCTGCAGGATCTTTATGTCCCATAGATTCTCAAATGTTTCATAGTTTGTCCTCCATGTGTGTCTATTCATGGGGCAGTCCCACAATATGTGTTTCAGGGTTCCTACACTAGTACAGCCTCTCGTGCATGTTTTGGTTTTTGTGTTATCTGAGTGGTAGAGTCTGGTTGGCGTTAGGTACCATCTCATAATCGTTTTATATGAGTTTTCTTTTAATGTTATATTTAGTGATGACGCCTTTGCTTGTTAGATCATTTTCCCCCACTGTTTGTCATCTAACTCTATTTGCAGCTCTGTTTCCCATGCGGTCCTGTAGTGTAATTCATCTGGGTTGGCTAAGTCACTTAGGTGTTTGTACTTTATCGATATGTTCTTCTTACCAACTGGCTATTGTTTTTTATAACCTGATTTATTGTCTTATGAATTGCCATTAAGTTTAGCCATTTTTTTTGTGGTGGCTGATTTTTTTCGATGAATTGCAACATAGACCAACTATGGGACCCTGGTACTAAGTCCCCAGCGGTCGTGAGCTGTCATTTGATCCATCATCGTAATTGGCAGTTTTTATTCATTTTACTGTCTTTTTGGGGTAGCCATAGTGGGGTCAACTCTGAACCGTCCGCTAACAGTCTTGTTCTCTTATTTATCTCTCTCCATAGTGTGAGAAATTACTGGTGGCAACTTTTTGATATTGAGCTTGTTTCTATTGCTTAGCCACAAAGCTTGGTTCAGCAGTATGTTCTGCTCCCACAAAATTTGCATCTCAATGTCTACCCATACTGGGGGGGGGGGGGGATTTTTAATATGCCACTTTGAAAATTGGGCTAGATGTGCAGCCCTGTAGTACTTGATCAGGTTAGGTGATGCTAACCCCCTCTTTTGAATTGATGTGGTCATGATTGTTTTATTTATTCTGGGTCTTTTATTGTTCCATATAAAGTTGGATAGTGCTTTCTGTAATACTTTCTGGTCCTTCAAGTTAATCGGTGTTGGAACTGTGCGAAAAAGGTAAAGTAATTTTGGCAATATATTCATTTGGATGGCGTGTATTTTGCCTAACCATGAAATATTTATAGTAGACCACCTTCTTATATCATTGTAAATGTTTTTGATGACATCTGGGTAGTTTGCTTCTTATATTAATTTACATGTTCTTGGGATTTGAATTCATAATTATGTGATACATTTTGGGGACCATTTAAATGGAACATTTGATGTCAGCAGCACTTCTAAATGTTTGGGTAAGGATATATTGAGGGCCATACTTTTGTTTGTGTTTATTTTGAATTCTGATACTTGTCCGAAATTTGACAATAGCTTAAAGATATTGGGAATACTAGTTAGTGGGTTCATAATTGTGAGTAATATATAGTCTGCGAAAAGGTTAAATTTGTATTCATTTGAAACCCACTCGGACGCCTGTGATATCCAAGTTGTTTCTAATAGCTAGGGGCTCAAGATATAATGTGAAGAGCAAAGGAGACGGGGCATCCCTGTCTCGTGCCCCTTGTTATGTCAAATGAATGTGATTTGAATCCTTGGTATGAGATGTATGCCTTTGGATCTGCATACAATGATAATATGCCGTTCAGAACGTTTTCAGGAAATCCGAATTTCAACAGTGCCGCTCTCATGAATGCCCAGTCAATTCTGTCAAAGGCCTTTTCTGCATCCAACGACAGCAACATCATCGGTATATTGTCGCTGGATGCAAGGTCTATAAGGTTACTGATCCTTCTTGTGTTGTCTGGTGCCTCTCTTCCTGATATGAAGCCCACCTGGTCTGGATGGATCACCTCTGGCAATAGCGTTGCTACTCTGTTTGCTATTATCTTGAAATATAATTTAATATCTGTGTTTATCAGGGTTATTGGCCTGTAGCTACCACACTGTGCTGGATCTTTGCCCTTTTTATGTATCACTATAATTTTTGCTTCTAAAAATTCAGTTTTTATTTTATCTCCCTTTAGAAACTCATTAAATAGCTTCTGCATATGTGGTAAGAGTGGTTCCTGACACTGTTTAGGCATCAATATTTTTTTATGTTAATATCACTTTGTTTGCAATGTCTGAGTAATCGTCGTTATTGATAGTATTTAGAAAGATTGCCGATATTAGTGATTCTTTGCAAATCATATCATCAGGTAGAGTAGTTATTTGTGGATGTTTTCCTTCTCCAATTTGAATTAGCCAATCAGTGAATTCATTTTGGCCTTGAGATCTCATATTTAGTTCTAATTTAAGGTGTGTAAATATTTTCCACAGTTTACTTGTCTTTATACATGTTTCGACTATGTCATTCCTATTTCCATGTGGCAAAACAGGTAATGTTTGCCTAAAATCTCCTCCTAACAACATAACTTTTCCACCAAATGGCAAATCATTATCCATAACTTCTTTTAATAATCGATCAATACATTGCAGGGCATGACACGACATCACTGTTGCCTCATATATTATAATTAATTTACTTTGTCTACATTTTTTGTCTTGTAAGGAATTCATTTGAATGTCCAATACTGATGTTTCTAGAATGGGAACTGGCAGTTTAAATCCACTATGCACAGTTCTCCCACCTTCCAACAAAAGTGAGGCAATTCCAGTTGTTGCAAATGGCAGTGCTATTTGACCTTGTGCTCGAAAAAAACTCAGCAATAAATTATATAGATAAGTTTTTCCTTGGCCACCAGGTCCATCTAGATAGAAATAATGCACTTTGAGCATGTCATCATCTATTGCATTGGTGATGGCGTTAAATGCTTGCATTTGTAATGTATTTAAAGTTGCAATTTTTTCTTGTGTTTTTTGGTTTTCAAGCTCAGTGTCATAGTCGTCAAAGTTTATTCCATCTATGAGTCCTGGATCAGGCAGATTAAAATTTGCACAATTTAATCCATGACAAAGAAAGACTTCTTGAATTTCCATGAATGCCTTTAATTGCGCAATAGTCTCATTGTAACGTTTCAAAAAGTCTTCACATATTTTATTTAAATGTTTCCCACAAAGCTAATGCATCAGATACATAGAACAATTTGCTTTCATTTGCATCTTTTGCACTCATTTGCTTTGGCATTTGACATAGTGCTGCTTCTTCTAGGCATCTTTCCCATTTCGTATCATCTGCCAGGAAGTTTTGATGTCTTGCAGTTAATTGGAAAGTATCATAAACTATGTCATTCACAATGCGTAAATGTTTATAACTTTGTGCACCGGGTACATGTAAAAGAAGTAATCTTAAACTGAAACGTTCAATGTCTCTTGGACTAACAATATAAATTCTGGGGATAATTTTATTATTATGTTTTTTTCGTTGTCGCCATTGGCCATTTGCGAAAACATAGTGATATGGAATCTCAATGTATAAAAATTGTCTGGCCTCACTGTCGTCGCAATTTAATTCAAACCAAGCAGTAAGTGTTGTTGCTCTATTTTCATTTTGGGCTATGGCATTTCTTTCATTCCCTGCAGTAAAGCAAATTAATTGACTTTGTGGCAAATGTACAGCTAATCCATACACAGCTTGTGACCGATCATGCATCTCAAATTTCAGAAGACGCCACATTGCTTCTGGAGCACTGACATAGCGAGCATCTAAATAACATGAAAATTGGATTGTCTTGTTCATTTTGTGCACCTTGAAAAACAACAGTTGCTGCATCATATCCTTTGTATATATATTTAAGAACATATTTTATGGATTTGATAGAAGTGCAAGCTTCCACATTTATGTGTGAATTGTAATTCATCAGCAAATGTGGATTGTATGGAACTACATATCTATTATCAACCTTTTGGCCACTAATAATAGCAGTTTGTCCTTCTATTTTTTTATATAAAGGGTATCCATCACAATTAGCACAAGATTGCATTTGAAATTGTTTTAGGAAATCTTTCTTGCATTTTTTATTTTCCATACATGGTGAATTAGGATTTATATTTCCTTATGGACCATGAATCATTCATTGTGTTACAATGCCATAAAGTTTGGAATATTTTTGTTGATGTGGCAGTTCAGCACTAATCACTAAATCCACCCTCTCTGTAGTATTCAATTTATATTTTTCTTGTAGGATTAAAAGGATATGTGCTTGTGGCAGGCCTCTTTTTTTAAATGCACTGGTATAAACAAAAGACACACATCTCCCAAATAACTGTGCTTTAGTTATATCATGTATTAATGAATTGAGTTTTATTTTGAATACTTAGCCATTAAATCTGGTTGATCAGAAGTATTTTGGCCAAGTTTCAAATGTTCCTTGATCTCTGGCTATTATGGATTACATGTGAATGTAGTGAATAAATCTGGTTTTCCAAATGTAGTCACAATATCCATGTCATCATTGTATCTTTCTCACAAATTGCCAGGAGATCCTTGGAAAGAAGATGGCAAAATGACTGCTCTTCCAGCTGGAATGTCTCTGTTTGTAGCCAATTCAGCGGCATAATCCATCAATCCGTAATATTGTTCTACGCTAAGCTTGTTTTGTTGAAATTTGATAACATTTTGATTATTTGCTTCAACTTGTAGATATTAATCAATAATCCATTGTTGTGTGAGTTTTCCCCCACATAAAATCGGATTAAAATGATCCTGAATAGCAGTTTGTGCCACTTTATATTCCAGCATAGAAATATTGTTTCTAATATGAACTTTGCTATTGGGATAATTTAGCAATTGTAATTTTGGTTGCCATCCTGGCTCACCATTTGGAAAGAAAATGGGATATGTCATTGGATCTAAATTACTACTTAATATATTTATGTTTATAAAAAGTTGCTCTTCATTGTGTGGATATATTCCAATATCTGCTCAAATGCTGGTTCACAATCAACATTTTTAAAGACCACTGCAACCTCATTTACTGGTGGTAAATTATAACGTCTTTGTTCAGTATGGCAATCTCTTTTCAGAACCATATTTACTCTTGGCATTGGCAATTGATTAATTTGAGCATGTGCCTGTTTTTTTTTTCAACTTCTGCCAATTTTTTGTATGCTTGACTATATGGGTTGTTGGCCATAATGTTATCCAGCTGTTCAACGACGATGGGTAAGCATGGTTTATTTTCAGGAAGCGTCATCCGTTGTTCAACAGCTTCCATGGTATCTAGGACATATAACTGTGCAAATTTCCTTTGCTCTCCTGCTTGTGGGTGTAAATGTGAAGTTCAGTGGTAAAGTTGTCCTTGTACTTTAAAACAGTAAGGACCATGTCCTGGGACATTTTCTACTAATGTTGCACCCATTGAAGCAAATGAAATTGTTATAAGACCTGATGTTTTTTTTTTATAAATTGGTATAATTTGGAAATGTAGGATCACTCATTATACTTTTTAAATATTCAGGAAATGTGTATCTTTCTTGAAGTCTTATCTTTCCTTTCTGACAGCAACTAATAAACTCTCCATCAGTTGGTCTTTCCTTCAGGAAATGATAGGCCCCACAAAACTGACAAACCACATTGAGTAATCCACAATAATGACTCTCTATTGGTAGTGCTGTAAATAAGGGGCTATCCTGAGCTTCCTGAACAGAGATATCACTACAACTTTGTATATCAACATTGGTGTCATGTATATCGATATTGGTGTCATGTATATCAACATTGGTGTCATTAGGCAATATTTGGTCATTAGGCAATGTTTCACAGACATTATGTTTTTTACTTTTTCTTTTCTTTGTAGCTCCGTCACACTCAGTTTGTGTTTTTTCTGTCATTTTTCTTTTATTGGAAAGTCTCTGTCGTCTTCTTCTCCTAATTTTGTTAAGTCTCGGGCGACTATGTATCTCTCCATCTTTGCTTCCGTCCCCTTGCCATTCTTCTTTTCCATTCTTTCTTTTCTACTGCCTTGTCCGCCATTGTAATCTGTAATTGTAAATACAGGGGCTTTAGTTTAAATCGTAATGTTTTCTTATATAGCAAACAATGGCAATCATAACATTATTAACATCTATTTTTTACTTACCTGAAGTATTAATGGATGAAGTTCTTGTCCACTTTGTAATGTTATTGTAGTTGTGGCCTTTTCTTTCTTCAAATCTGTAAGTTATTATGTTTTATTTTTTATTGCACATATTGTTTTTAATTGTCATCAATGCAAAACCTAAAGAACTATAATGAAACAGTAAAATTACCTGAAAGGCATTTATCATTTTTTCATTAAATTAATTAATCAATCAATGTCTGATGTTTAATTGGCATACATGAAAACATAAAGAGCTAAGCATATATATATTGATAAATAAGGTCATTTTATGATATATATATATATATATATATTTATAATTAATTAATAAGTAATTAATAAATTAATATACGTTAATTAATTAATCACTAACTGTCATTAATGTAAAACCTAAAGAGCTAATCATGTTTTCCTAAAGAATGGCTTCATTGAAATGTAAATGTCATATCCAAACACTGATAGGGATTTTTATTTTTTGGATTCAATTAATTAATTAATTAATTAATTAATCAATCAATGTAGGATGTTTAATTGGCATACATTAAAAGGTAAATATCTAACCATCTATGTATTTATAAATAAGGTAATTCAAAAATTGTTTTATTATGTTTTGAAATTATTAATTAATAATGAATTACTAAATTAATATACATTAATTAATGAATCAATAACTGTCATCAATGCCAAACAAAAAGACTTAATCATGTTTTCCTAAAGAAGGGCATCAATAAATCATATACCTGTAAAGTTGATGTAATTGCAGAAGAAATACTGCAGAGCTCACAGTCTGTGTTCAGGCAGGTGCAGAGATGAGCAAACTGTAAAATTACATGAAAAACATTTTTAATGTTTGTATTCAATTAATTAATTAATCAATGAAAGTATGATGTTTAATTGGCATACATGAAAATATAAAGAGCTAAGCATATGCAGTGGATATAAAAAGTCTACACACCCCTGTTAAAATGTCAGGTTTCTGTGCTGTAAAAAAATGAGACAAAGATAAATAATTTCAGAACTTTTTCCACCTTTAATGTGACCTATAAACTGTTCAACTCAATTGAAAAACAAACTGAAATCTTTTAGGTAGAGGTAACAAAAAATATAAAAATAAAATAAAATGGTTGCATAAGCATTTCACACCCTTAAACTAATGCTTTGTTGAAGCACCTTTTGATTTTATTACAGCACTCAGTCCTTTTGGGTATTAGTCTATCAGCATGGCACATTTTGACTTGGCAAGATTTGCCCACTCTTCTTTGCAAAAACACTCCCAATCTGTCAGTTTGCGAGGGCATCTCCTGTGCACAGCCCTCTTCAGATCACCCCACAGATTTTCAATCGGATTCAGGTCTGGGCTCTGGCTGGGCAATTCCAAAACTTTAATCTTCTTCTGGTGAAGCCATTCCTTTGTTGATTTGGATGTATGCTTTGGGTTGTTGTCATGCTGAAAGATGAAGTTCCTCTTCATATTCAGCTTTCTAGCAGAAGCCTGAAGATTTTCTGCCAATATTGACTGGTATTTAGAATTGTTCATAATTCCCTCTATCTTAACTAAGGCCCCAGTTCCAGCTGAAGAAAAACAGCCACCACCATGCTTCACTGTGGGTATGGTGTTCTTTTGGTGATGTGCAGTGTTGTTTTTGCGCCAAACATATCTTTTGGAATTATGGCAAAATGCAAAATGTAGCCTGGCTTGGATGTTTTTCTTCGTAAGAAAAGGCTTTCGTATTGCCACTCTACCCCATTGCCCAGACATATGAAGAATACGGGAGATTGTTGTCACGTGTACCACACAGCCAGTACTTGCCAGATATTCCTGCAGCTCCTTTAATGTGGCTGTAGGCCTCTTGGTAGCCTTCCAGACCAGTTTTCTTCTCGTCTTTTCATCAATTTTGGAGGGAGCTCCAGTTCTTGGTAATGTCACTGTTGTGCCATATTTTCTCCACGTGATGATGACTTCACTCTGTTCCATGGTATATCTAATGCCTTGGAAATTCTTTTGTACCCTTCTCCTGACTGATACCTTTTATCAATGAGATCCCTCTGATGCTTTGGAAGCTCTCTGTGGACCATGGCTTTTGCTGTGGGATGCGACTAAGAACATTTCAGGAAAGACCAACTAGAGCAGCTGAACTTTATTTGGGGTTAATCAGAGGCACTTTAAATGATGGCAGGTGTATGCTGACTCCTATTTAACACAATTTGGAATGTGATTGCTTAATTCTGAACACAGCTACATCCCCAGTTATAAGAGGGTGTGCAGACTTATGCAACCACATTATTTTTCTTTTTTTTTCTTCCCTCCACCTAAAAGATTTTAGTTTGTTTTTCAATTGAGTTGTACAGTTTATAGGTCACATTAAAGGTGGAAAAAGTTCTGAAATGTTTTATCTTTGTCTAATTGTTTATAGCACAGAAACCTGACATTTTAACAGGGGTATGGAGACTTTTTATATCCACTGTAGGTGTTGATAAAGTCAGTGTAAAATTGAATTATTTTTTTTTACAATTAATTAATTAATCACTAACTGTCATCAATGGAAAACATAAAGAGCTATTCATGTTTTCCTAAAGAAAGGCATCATTGCAATGTAAATTTCATATCCAAACACAAATAGCTATGAGCAAACTGTAAAATGACCTGAAAAGGATTTTAATTTTTTGGATTCAATTAATTAATTAATTAATCAATCAATGTATGATGTTTAATTGGCATATATTAAATGGTAAATATCTAAGCATCTATGTATTTATAAATAAGGTCATTCTACATATTTTTTGTTGAAATTATTAATTAATTATTAATTAATATACATTAATTAATTAATCAATAACAGTCATCAGTGCAAAACAAAAATACTTAATCATGTTTTCCTAAAGAAGCGCATCATTAAATCATATACCTGTAAAGTTGATGTAATTGCAGAGGAAATGGTGCAGATCTCACACTCTGTGTTCAGGCAGGTCCAGTGTTCACAGAGATAAGCAAACTGTAAAATTACATGAAAAACATTTTTAATGTTTGTATTCAATTAATTAATTAATCAATGAAAGTATGATGTTTAATTGGCATACATGCAAAACGTAAAGGCCTGAGCACCAATTTATTCATAAAAAAAGGCAGTATAAAATATAAAATGTAGCAGGTGTCAGAGCATAATAAACTGCTGAAAATATTTAACTGCTTTGAGAATCCTATCCCTGTCAGGCAATGAGCAGTAATACAGATATATATGTGCAGTGAAATTTTTTTTTTTTTTTTATTGCAGTGTCAAATATACATTTTTTTTTCTAATGACTAATTCAGAAATTAATGTACGTTTATGTACGCTAACAATTAATTAATCAATGAATAAATGTATTAGAAAGAGCTAAGCATTTATGTATTCTTAAAGTAAGGGCAGTGGAAAATATGAGATGTAGCATATTTTTTTTTTTTTACTAATAATTATTATTATTATTTTTTAATAATAATTAATAAATTAATATACTTTACCTATTTGTAATTAATATCCAGCAATCAATATCCTGAAAAGCTAACAATCTCTTTGGATTTTCCAGTAGCAGAGGAGGAATTGTTAGAAATTTGCAAACTGCAGTATATAAAGGCTGCATGCGCAAAGCAAAACCGTTTGTTTAGGTGGTAAAACAGCCATTTCAGATTCGTAATGTTGTTATTTTCAAGTTAGTGTTGTAAAATGGCGGTGATTGTCCAAGTCTTACCTGCCTCGCGAGCATTTTGCGTCCGTCATAATGGTCTATTTTGAAAATTGTACATGCCTGGTGGTGAGTTGCCCGAAACGGCCTCCTTTTGTCTAGTTTTCATTTTCTTCAGCCTACATTTTTTTTCTAACTTAACCGATTTATAATGTTTAAAAAATGCCAAATATGCCTAAAATTAACTTGAAACCTCACTCACAGGCTTCCTGGCTCTCCCCTTGTGCTGTGTGTGAGTTTGTAAGTTCATTTGAGACATATTTATGTTTTTTGGTTTGTTTTTCGATTTCCGCAGTACGGCCATTAAAGTCTTATTTTTCCAAAGTCAGATTTTATTTTAAATCCTGCGTTCCTCAACAGCTTGCAGCCTAATTCCGGCGTTCCTCAACTGCTTGCAGCCTAAGTCCCGCGTGCTTCAATACCTCAACTGTTCAACTCGCAGGAGGGCCTTCGCAGGAGCGCCCGAAGGCGTTCATTGCGAGGACTGTACAGTAGACGGGAGGAGAGGTTCGCAATAAGCGCTGAAGGTGATCATTGCAAAGCACAAAAGTTGTGGCTTGACGAGGCCTGCAATGAGCGGCAAATCCGCTCATTGCAGCTGTATACAAGACACCACTGACTTTCCCAATAAACTCAGTCAGTTAAAGGACCTATGTGCTAACACACTTCTTGTAACCATGGATGTTGAACCTCTTTACAGCAACATCCTACACAAAGATGGCACCAATACATGGGTTAAGTTTCTCTCGGCACATAAACAGAAATCAGAAATGTAACTCTGATACTGTTGTCAAGCTACGGGAATATATCCTGACCCCCAACTACTTCACCTTTAACAAAGATGTTTACCTACAATAATGAGGACCACAATGGTTACCAAAATAGCACCTCAATATGTCAGACTATTTATGGCCGACCTGGAACAGAGATTCTTATCCACATATGTTCACAAACTTTCACAAACCTTACAGATACAACCGTTACATAGTTGATCCGTTCATCATATGGACAGAAGAAGAAAAAAACCTCAGAGATTTCCACAACTCTTTCAGTACCTTCCACACACCTATTAAACTTAAAATATGTTACTCTGCAGAACAGGCAAACTTTCTAGACAATACCATTTCCATCACACATGGCACACTCCGCTCATCTGTGTATAGGAAACCTACAGACAGATGTAGCTACCTACAGAGCCCCAGTTTCCATACCTCTTACACTAACCAAGCGATCATCCACAGCCAAGCCATTAGATATCACTGAATATGCTCAAACACTGGGGACTGTGATAAATATTTAAAAACACTGTCTGACTCCTGCAGGCAGAAGGGTAACAAACCATGTATTATCACACAGAAAGTAACCTCTGCAATTAAAACACCCCAGGAACACCTGTTACAGTAAAAAACTAAAGAAACTACTTCACGTGCAGCTCTGGTTATCACATTCCCTCTTTCTCTGAAAGAAATCTATAAAATAATTAAGGATTAACAGCCACTACTAACAGTAGATACAGAATTAAAACATATGCTCCCCGTGGAGCTAACATTCAATGAGAGAGGATGTGGGATCTATTTGCTCTGCTGAAAAACCATATAAAATTATATATAAAGTAACTTATCTATCACCAAACCAACATATATAACCAGGATTGCACACAGGAGAACCCAGCTGGCTTTAAAAATGAAGTTTGGCAACTTTTTTCCTGAGATTTGCTGCCGAACCTGAACAAAGGAGACTCCGAAACACTGATAAACAACATGCCTACTTAAGGTTGGTAAAGAGACAGTGGCGGCTGGTGAACTTTCAAGTTGGAGGGGCGCCAGGGCGAAATGTAGCCCCTCCCCCTTTTCAAACCACGCCTATTTTATAACTCCTCCCCTGACATCATAATGACCTTTATAAGCCCCGCCCAATGACCTTATACTTGTAAAGCCCATTGAAATACATGATCAGCAATGCAGCAATGTCAAGAAGTAAAGTAACAATGTGTTAAATTCATTGGTATACAATATAGATTGAAAAAACTCATGTGACAAGACTACAGCAATATCATAATTGCACCTATACACATTAACAGAAAAATTAAAGCAGTGACACTTACCATTAGTCAGCTCTTCTTCTCAGGGTATTCACGTTCAGTAAGTTGACCAATGAGTACAAACAAATCTGCTGCCACATTGGGTTTGCACCTGGGGTTGAAAGAAAACAAGCAAATCAATCAGACCATTCAAGAACAAAACCATACCTTAAAAACCTTAAAAGACCAAGTGTGACCATATAGGCCCCAACTGCACCTTAAAAACCTTAAAAGACCAAGTGTGACCAAAAAGGCCCCAACCGCACCTTAAAAACCTTAAAAGACCAAGTGTGACCAAATAGGCCCCAACCGCACTTTAAAAACATGAAATAACCAATTTTGACCATATAGGCCCCAACCGCACCTTAAAAACCTTAAATAACCAAGTGTGACCAAATAGGCCCCAACCGCACCTTAAAAACATTAAATAACCAAGTGTGACCATATAGGCCCCAACCGCACCTTAAAAACCTTAAATAACCAAGTGTGACCAAATAGGCCCCCTACCGCACCTTAAAAACATTAAATAACCAAGTGTGACCATATAGGCCCCAACCGCACCTTTAAAACCTTAAAAGACCAAGTGTGACCAAATAGGCCCCAACCGCACCTTAAAAACATTAAATAACCAAGTGTGACCATATAGGCCCCAACCGCACCTTAAAAATCTTAAAAGACCAAGTGTGACCATATAGGCCCCAACCGCACCTTAAAAACCTTAAAAGACCAAGTGTGACCATAAAGGCCCCAACCGCACCTTAAAAACCTTAAATAACCAAGTGTGACATATAGGCCCCAACCGTACCTTAAAAACCTTAAAAGACCAAGTGTGACCAAAAAGGCCCCAACCGCACCTTAAAAACCTTAAATAACCAAGTGTGACCTAATAGGCCCCAACCGCACCTTAAAAACCTTAAATAACCAAGTGTGACCATATAGGCCCCAACCGCACCTTAAAAACCTTAAAAGACCAAGTGTGACCATATAGGCCCCAACCGCACCTTAAAAACCTTAAAAGACCAAGTGTGACCAAATAGGCCCCAACCGCACCTTAAAAACCTTAAAAGACCAAGTGTGACCATATAAGCCCCAACCGCACCTTAAAAACCTTAAATAACCGAGTGTGACCAAAAAGGCCCCAACCGCACCTTAAAAACCTTAAATAGGCCTTTGGAAGAAGGGTTTAAAAAAAAGCAGGGGGCACAGGGATCTTCCCCTTATGTTGTGAAAAGTCATTGAGCTTAAAGAACTTTTCCTCAAAAGTTGTATTCTCTCCAGCAGCAGCATAACCTGCAGGTGAAACTGAAACTGCCTCTGTCCTGATCACTTTAAACTCCAACCCTGCACAGCCACTTAGTGTCCATTCACACCTATTGCAGCAGCATTATAGAGACTGACTTAGGTGAAAGAGACTACAAAGCCACCTTTTGTCTTACCACTTCCACTGCAGCTAATAACAGAACATTACAATTTTGAAATTCATACAAACTCCAGAGCTGCAACCCAAAATCACTGGGGTTGAGCTGGAAAGGGAACAATAAGTGCTCAGCACTAGCTCCTCAAAAAGCACAGATAAATCAACCCAAAAACAGTAAAAGGCAAACTCCTGATAATATATCCCTAACAAGGTGGGAAGATAAAACAGAAGCGGAACAACCTCAACACTATACTCACGGACTAGACAAGGGGTCAAATTAATGCCCATGAGCAAGAACGGGCACTATCAACAAGGAGCCCAACTCATTCACCAACCCCAAGGAAGATAACAAGACAAAAGAAACCATGAAAGACGGCTAAAAAAAGGGGAGAAACAGCAGGAACTCCAAAACCAGATAAACAACCAGAAATGACAGATTACAGCCAAATCAACAAGATGCAAAGGAAAACATAAACAAACAGCAAAGGGTCACAAGCCAAAGGGCAACTACACCTAGCGACTACCTAAGCTCTACAAAACCACACCCTCCCAGATACAAGATGGGGAAAAGCAGGAAAAGTGTACCAAGCAAAAGTATAGAGGAACACTTCAAACCCACAGAGCACTTTCACCTGACACAGACAGCCATGGAGCCACCAGAAACCTCGGAACCAGAAGATGGCGCCACTCCTCCATCTCCACGCATGGATGTCTCAGAAAAATCAATGGAGAAATTTGAAAAATTATTAAAGGACTACATAACCTCGGCAGTGAGGGACATCAGGAAAGAGATCCACGATATCGGACAACGGACCCACCAACTAGAGGAGATAACAGATAAAATAATAGAAATACAAATCAAAGACAGAAAAGACATCACCAGCAACACGGATAAGATAGCAGAAATGGAAAGCAAATACGAGGACCTGGAAAACAGGTCCCGTAGATACAATTTAAGATACAGAGGCATCTCCTCCCAAGTCACAGAACTGAAGCAATATATAACAGCAGTAACCCACACACTACTACCAGAGGGTGGAATAGAAGAAGATGAGATTGAGAGGGCACACAGAGCCCTAGGACCTGCTAGAAACACAAACACACCAAAAGACGTCATTGTCAGATACTTAAAACAAAGCACTAGAGATCTCATTCTGTCAGCAACAAGGAAGATAAGAGCTATCAAAGGCCCGGATGGCAGTGACCTGCAAATTTTCATGGACCTCTCTCCCATAACTTTGGAAAAAAAGCGAGCAATGAGACCAATACTGCAAACTCTCATTTCACATAGAATCTCCTACAGATGGGGATTCCCATTCGCCCTAATCTTCCAGGCGAACGGGTCATTTCATAAAGTCAATAACCCAGATGAAGGACACAAACTTTTACAACAACTACAACTAAAACTACCGCCCGGACAAGAACCACATACCAACAACGACGCAAGCCAAAGGCCCATTAGGGCCTGGACGGAGACTACAACAGTAAAAGCACAAAGAAAACCAGGCAAGAAAAGCCCACACCTCCAAGAGACACAGCAAATAAAAATCAGGAGAGAGTCACCTGAACAAAATAACCGTACAAACTCATCATTACGACAAAACTGATTGAATCACCTCTAGGAATAATGAACAACAAACAAAACAAAGATCATCCCAGATACTATACAACTGCAACAAATAACACAAGAAAACAGCAAAGACATTAGTAACAAACACACCTGGTTGCTTGCACACGAAATAAATCTTGACATAAAGGATGATTAAGCTGAAACACACATGGAGTTCCTGTTGTCAGTTCAGATACAGGAAAACATAAAATTTGAGTAGTGCGCTAGGCACTACTAACCAGATATACACACACTGAAGAGAACCCTTCATAACAGAAGGACACTACAATAAGGAACTGAATTAAATAATACAGAATAGGCACTAGGTCACGGTTATTCTCCCAGAGGGAAAGCGGAGAACAGATCCCCTTTACTCTCTAAACTAAGGGTACTTCTACTAAAGTGCCAGGAGAATTTGTTGTTTACCATGGTTGCTTATTACAAGTTTACGCTAAACAAATGTTATGTATTTATGTTATGCATGTTACTAAAGTCATTTTGTGTTTGCTTACATTACAAGCTGCTCCACACAATTACACAAGGTCACGAGCCTCAAGGTCAACTGGACTCCGCAGAGGGAGGGCCCCGGGACCAGAAACAACAGACAGGTGAGAACAACCTACACAGACAAAAACCACGACACACACATGGCAGAGGTCACATTTAATCTCATTTCCCATAACGTAAAGGGTTTTAATACCCCTTTCAAAAGAAGGAAGGCATTCCTCTTTTATAAAAAGTATAAACCGGCGGTGCTCTTCATACAGGAGACACATTTTGCCCAAGACAAACTACCAAAATACCTTCACAAGGAATACCCTACCTTTTACTCAGCCACACAGAAAACCAAGAGAGAAGGGGCCACAATAATAATACATAAATTGTTCCCATTTCAATTAGAACGTAAAATCGTGGATAAGGAAGGGGACTTCATTATCTTAATTGGATCGATACTAGGGAAAAAAATCACCCTTATAAGCCTCTACGCACCCACCACTGCGCCACACAAATCCCTAATCAAACTACTGAATACCTTAATCCCTCTAGACACAGGGAAGATTATTTTGGGGGGAGACCTCAATCTCACTCTACAAGCCACACTGGACAGGTCGGGAAATAAATCAGACTTAAGATTTAGTAAGCAACTACAAAAGATTCAAATGCTAATGCAAAATAATAACATAATAGATGCATGGAGGGGACATCACCCCCTGGAAAGGGAATACACCTACTTCTCCCCCACACATCAAACGTACTCCCGAATAGATATGATATTTCTGGACTCTGGGTTGTTTGACCACTCTAGCAACGCACAAATAATCCCCTGTCCATGGTCCGATCACTCTGCGGTGGCCATCACTTTGAACCTGAACACGGGGTTAAAATCCAAATTTCACTGGAGACTAAATGAGTCCCTTATTGCCATACCAGAAACAAAAATGCAAATACAATCAGAACTGAAACGATACTTTGAACAAAATGAAAAACCAGAGACAGGAATAGGCTGGCTCTGGCTAGCCCATAAGGCCTATATGCGAGGATCCATTATAAGGATAGCCACCACTTACAAAAAGACCCTTAATCAAAAAGAGGCAGACTTAACTAAAAAATTACACAAACTAGAGACCTTAAACCAAATGAAGCTGACCCCTACAAGGACAGCGGAAATAGTAAAAACAAGACAAGAATTAGATAACATTCTAACAATTAAAACAGAAAGAATAATGCGCAGATCCCAACACACATTCCTGAAGCAGGCAAACAAATGCTCCCCAATGCTCGCCAGGAAACTGAAAACAAAACAACACAACAATCAAATATTCCAAATAAAAACAGCAGATGGCCATATAACCCAAAGCCAATCCAAAATACAAGAAACCTTTAAAAACTTTTACCAGAAAATCTACACATCAGAGAAAACCTCTACAACACATCAGATCCAAAACTATCTAAGTGGCCTAGATTTACCAGAAATATCAACCACAGATCTAGAAGCCCTTAATACAGAAATTACACTAAATGAAGTCAGGGAAACAATTGAAGGAATGAAACTAGGAAAGGCGCCAGGACCAGATGGGTACCCAAATATTTATTACAAGACATTCACTGATCACCTGTCACCATACCTAGCCAAATTATTCAACGCCATACTCAAAGGGGAACAGATAGCTCACGAATTCACACAAGCAAGCCTCATTTTCTTCCCCAAGCCAGGCCGCGATCCCATAGAAGCCACGAACTATCAACCCATCTCCCTATTAAACGGCGACCTTAAGATACTAGAAAAAATTATGGCCTGCAGAATCTCAAAATTCCTCCCAAAATTAGTACACAAAGATCAAGTTGGTTTCGTGCCGTACAGACAGGCGGGGGACAACATCAGAAGGATAATGAATGTTATGCATATAGCCAAGGCAAACAACAAATCACTCTGAACCATCGTTTTTGACCTAGAGAAAGCCTTTGATTCCCTAGAGTGGGGCTATCTGAAAGGAGTGCTACACAAAATGGGGATCAGGGGAAATTTTCTCAACGTCTTTAACACCCTATACAATAAACCCAAAGCATTCCTGAAACTAGAAGGGGAAAACATAAATTACATCGACATAGAAAGAGGGACGAGACAGGGGTGCCCCTTGTCACCATTACTATTCGCTTTGGCGATAGAACCTCTCGCACAGAAAATCAGGGCGGATGGGGGTATCAAGGGGGTTTGGGCTGGGTCCCACCAATTCAAATGCTGCATGTATGCAGATGACATTCTATGCACTGTGACCGAGCCGGAATCCTCTATACCCCCCCTGCTGGAGACCCTGGACCAATTCGGAATGATTTCGGGATTAAAAGTTAATTATAATAAAACTGAGGCTATGAGCTCCAACATTCCGGAACAAACCTTAACCAGACTAAAAACAAAATATAACTTTACATGGTCCTCAGACCAAATCAACTATCTGGGAATAAAACTGACCCCCAACCTGTCTGGGCTGTATGAGGCCAACTATCCACCTATATTCAAAACCCTATGTGCAGACACCAAAAATTGGAGTAAATTCCCGATCTCCTGGACGGGACGCATAAATTCCATCAAATTAAACATATTACCAAGGCTGTTGTACTTGTTTAGGACCCTCCCTATTCCCATAAAACAAAAAGACTTAGACAAATTTCAAAGGCATCTAACAAGATTCATATGGGGCAACAAAAAACCTTGAATTTCAAAGAAGCTGCTATATAGCAATTATAACACCGGGGGCATAGCGTGCTCGGACCTAAAAGCTTACTATACATCAGCCCAACTAGCATTCCTCCCCCAATCCCACTGCGTGGAGCACCAGCCAATCTAGGTATTTGTGGAGAACATACAAATGCACCCACATAAATGGGACAATGTGACATGGTCGCCCACCATACCACACGCATGCGAGAAACACAGCAACCCAATCATCAGACATATATTACACACCTGGCACAAAACCAACAAGGCACACCACATAACAAGAGGCCTATCAAACTTAACACCCACTTTAACAATCCCAACAATATGGGATACATTAGACAAGGACTCAATTAACTGGTGGTCCTTGAACAAACTAGACACCCTAGACAAATGGATACAAAATGATAAGGTCCTTACCTTTGACCAGCTCCGACATAGCCATAACATCCCATTAAGAGAACATTTCAACTTTTGTAAGATAAAACACTACATAACAACACTTATTAGGAAATGGGGAGCCCCCAGACCAAACTGGCTAAGCGTGATCTGCCAAAAAGCCCCACTCACAAAAGGCATCATAGGCACACTATATGCAGCAATTAGAGAAAAGCACAACAACAACAACACAGCTCCCTTTAAGTGGAAGTGGGATCAAAACATAGGAACCCCAAAAGACGATAAGGCCTGGGAGAAAACCTGCCTCAAACTTGTGAAGAGCCCCCTGAGCTATTCCCTTAGGGAAACATCCATAAAATTCCTCCATAGAGCATATTATACACCTGCAAAACTACACACCATTAACACGCGAATCCCCCCACAATGTTTCAGGCACTGCCAGGATAGGGGGACATTCGAACATATATGGTGGGAATGCCCCATAGCCCTAAACCTCTGGAACAAAGTGCTAAAACTAGCCTCAGAGACACTGCATACACCAATCCCTTGGTCAATTGACACATGCCTCCTAGGAGGACCTATTACACATATTTCAAAAAGCCAGAATAAATGGTTTCAGTACCTGATGCTATCAGCAAAAAGCCACATAGCTCAAAAATGGCGAACCCCAGACCTCAGGATACAAGAGGTAATACACAAATTAAATGGCATAATGTTGTTTGACAGATTCACACACACGACTAACAACACATACCCAAAATTTCTAGAAATATGGGGGGCAGGGACAACCTCCACACAGGCAATAGAAATATAACAAACATAAACACAGATAGCAAACAAACTAGGAGATAAACCAAATCAAGAAAAGTGAACTGCCCCCCCCCCCCCCCTTGCCAGACTCCACAGACCAGCGCGAAACGGCAAGACTCAGAGGTGAGTGACCTACTTCAAACTACTGTCTAGTATACATACAAAAACGGTCCCTCGACATGAAAGGACGGAAAGAAGAATCATTAGACACAAGCACACGAATGACACTGTAGTTAAAGTTGTTATATCCAGTTAATTTTATTTTGTATGTTAAAAAAACTGTAACAAGAGGTAGCATATCATACTAAAACCATCAGAGATCTCAAAAACAGGCAAACAACCATGCTACCAGTTTAATGTTACTTAGAAAGGTTAAGAAAAAGGAAAATGTAATGGAACTGTCACTAAATGAAAATATCACCATCATATAAGTTTATGGTTAAGCAATCTACAACATAAATTTGGCTTGCGAGCCATCGCTGAAACATTAATACTGTATAAGATTTACAACTCTGTGACAATAAAAACTATTGAAACAAAAAAAACCTTAAATAACCAAGTGTGACCAAATAGGCCCCAACCCCACCTTAAAAACCTTAAATAACCAAGTGTGACCAAAAAGGCCCCAACCGCACTTTAAAAACCTTAAATAACCAATCAAAACCATATAGGCCCAAACTGTACATTAAAAAAAATGAAATAAAAATACTAAATATATATATATATATATATATATACTAGCGACTTGCCCGTCAAAAAATGACGGTCAATAACATTTAAATGTTGTGAAATTTGTTTGCAACACAAAATGATTCACCTACATTTGTCCCTTTTTTTTTTTCTAAAAATAAAAACACATTATTTTTTTTAACTTTTTATTTTTTTAACTTTCAACTTATATTTCCCAAACATTAAACTTTGTAACATGCAACTTGTATATGAAACATTCGTTCAACATTTTGTTAACAATACTAACACTTTTCAATACATATTTATCACTAAGTAACTGCGGACTATATTAACTTAGAGTAAGTAAATAGTTTTAACAATAACATGCTTTTTATCATTTGTAACATATTTTTTAAACTCTTGTTAAACTAAATTAGCATTGAATCCAGAGGAAGGCAAACAATAAAAACCCTCTATTGAAACTTGTCCAATTGTATCAAAGAGGGAAAAAAATTCCTTCCTGACCCCATTAACTGGCGATCGGATTTCTCCCTGAATCAATACATTTCCAATTATTCTTAAAATAGTTAAACTTTATACTAACAATAAATATTTGACTATAGCACATATATATTTACCAAACTTTTAGCAAAATTCCAAAACACATATTTAACATCTGTAATTTTAACATCAAACTATAACATTTAACTCTTGTAAACCTGAAAAAGTCAGTTAATTGTTTTGTGGGGCCAATCAAGTAAATATAAAACTTTGAACCCATTCCAATCTGTTTAAGGATATTTTACTGTTGTTGTTTTTTTTTTTTTTTTTTTTTTTTTCAGTTTGTCCATTCTGCAAATATCACATAGATTTTCATAAGTGAAATAGTGTTCCCATATTTAAAGAGTCCCAGAGTACTTAAATTTTGTACTGGAAGTCAAACCACTGTTCTCTTTGTTTTTTTGTCCATTCTTTGGATGTTTTACGTGAAATGTTGTTTTTGTGCAATCATATTGAGTCCCATAAAATGTTGGCATTAAAATGAAACCATTGTCCTCTATCTTTCCAACACCTCATAGTAGACAATGTTTTTGGTGTAAACGCATCCATCGTCCAATAAATGACCTTGAGTTTCGTTTTCTTCAACATGCACTTTAATTTCTTTTGGATTAGTGCACCTTGAAAAAGCCACATATCGTTGTCCATGTGCAAAAACTGGTTCCTTTGAAAAAATCCCAACTGACTTAAAAGTTTGTCCTTGGGATTTATGGATGGTCATAGCAAATGCCATGATAACTGGAAATTGTCTCCGTTGAAGGACAAAGGGCAAACCAGTCGCACTTGGCGCTAAATCAATTCTTGGTATAAAAACTCGTTCACCTTTATGGGTACCAGTTATAATTTCTGCATGTATAAAATGATCTTTTCACTCATGCACAATTAATCGGGTCCCATTACAAAGTCCTTTTTTTGGATTCATATTTCGCAATAACATAACAATTGCGGCTTTTTTCAATTGTAAAATATGTGGGGGCATTCCAGATGGTGTTAACGAATTAATAAATTTGATACTAAAATTCGATTCACTGTCTTTATCATCTGACAGAATAGAATCTGCACTGTAATAATTCTTTTGTGGTGCATTGATGTATTTTAAAATTTCGTTATTTACATTCAAGGCATCGATATTTTTTGATGTTAATATTACTTTGTTTGCAATGTCTGTGTAATCCTCATTATTAAGAGTGTTTAGAAATATGGCTGATATGAGTGATTCATTGCAAACCATTTCTGGTGGAATTTCAATGGTATCATTTGGTAAATGCTGTATTTCTGGATGTTTTCCATCTCCGATTTTAATAAGCCAGTCATTGAATAAATTTTGGCCTTCAGATCTCATATTTAATTCTAATTTGAGATGTGTAAATATTTGCCACAGTTTACTGGTCTTGATACATGTTTCAATGATCTCTGTTCTATTTCCGTGTGGCACAACAGGTAATGTTTGCCTAAAATCGCCTCCTAACAGCATCACCTTTCCACCAAATGGCAACTTATTATCCATCACTTCTTTTAAGAATCTGTCAATACATTGCAGTGCATGACATGACATCATTGTTGCCTCGTCTATGATAATTAGTTTAGTTAGTTTTAATTTTTTTGCTTGTATGGAATTGAGTCGAATATCTGACACTGATGTTTCCAAAATGGGAACTGGCAGCTTAAATCCACTATGCACAGTTCTACCACCATCTAACAAAAGTGCAGCAATTCCAGTTGTTGCAAATGGCATAGCTATCTGACCCTGTGATCGAATATAACTCATCAAACAATTGTACAGATAAGTTTTTCCTGATCCACCTGGTCCATCTAGATAGAAATACCAGTCTTTGACCATTTCATCATCTGTAGCATTTGTGATGGCATGAAATGCTTCTAACTGTAAATTATTTAAAGTTGCCAGTTTTTCTTGGGTTTTTTGTTTTTGAAGCTCAGTGTCATAATCATCAAAATTGATGTCATCTATAAGTCCTGGATCTGGTAAATTAAAACTTGCACAATTTAATCCATGAGCCAACAATATTTCTTGGATTTCCATCAATGTTTTTAACAGAGCTATTGGTTCTCTGTAACGTTTTAAGAAATCTTATTTAATTTAAATGTTTCCCACAAAGTGAAAGCATCAGGTACATTGCAAAATATACAAATGAATGCAAATTGTTGTCTCATTTGCTTAGGCATTTGACATAGTGCTGCTTCTTCCAGACACCTCTCCCATTCTGTATCATCAGCTATGAAATTTTGATGTCTTGCAGCTAATAGGAATGTCTCATAAACTATGTCATTCACTGTACGTAAATGCTCAAAACTCTGTGCACCGGGAACATGTAGCAGAAGTAATCTTAAGCTGAAACGTTCAATGTCCCTTGGACTGACGGTATAAATGCGTGGTATGATTTTATGTGTATCTCTTCTTCGTTGTCGCCATAGACCATTTACAAATACATAGTGATATGGTATCTCTATGTATAAAAATTGTCTGGCCTGCGTATCCTGACAGTTTAATTTAAACCACGCAGTAAGCGTAGTATCTCTGTCTTCACTTTGATATAATGCAGTTCTTTCATTTCCTTGAGTAAAGCAAACCAACTGACTTTGAGGCAAATGTACAGCTAAACGATAGATAGCATGTGACCGATCATGCATCTCAAATTTCAAAAGGCGCCACATTGCTTCAGGAGCACTCACATACCGAGGATCTAAATAGTTTGATAGTTCATCATGTAAAATTGGATTTTCATTTTCATTTCCAGCACCTTGTACAACAACAGTAGCTGCATCATATCCTTTGTATATATATTTATACACATACTTAATTGATTTAATCGAAGTGCAAGCTTCCACATTGATGTGTGCATTGTACTTAATGAGCAAATGTGGATTGTATGGAACGACAAATCTATTATCAACCTTTTGGCCCCGGATAATAGCTGTTTGTCCTTGTGTTCTTTTATACAAAGGATATCCATCACAATTTGCATAAGTTTGCATTTGAAATTGTTTTGGAAATTCTTTAGTACATTTTTTATTTTCCATACATGGTGAATTCGGATTCATCTCTCCACATGGGCCATGAATCATTCTATGTGTAACAATCTCCCAAAGTTTTGTACATTTTTCTTGGTCTGGCAATTGTGCAGAAATTACTGAATCCACTCTCTCTGCAGTGTTCAACTTGTCTTTTTCCTGCAGTATTAAAAGTATGTGAGCATGTGGCAATCCTCTTTTTTGAAATTCAATGGTGTAAACAAAAGCCACACATTGTCCAAATAAGTGTGCTTTAGTGATATCATGAATTAATGAATTGAGTTTGATTTTAAATACTCTTGCCACTAAATCTGGTCGGTCAGAAGTAGTTTGTCCCAGATTCAAATTTTCCTTGATCTCTGGCCATTGTGGATTACACGTGAATGTAATAAATAAATCTGGTTTTCCAAATTTTGTAACAATAGCCATGGCATCATTATACCTTTCTCGCATATTGCGAGGAGATCCTTGGAAAGAGGATGGCAAAATAATTGCTCTTCCAGCTGGAATTTCTCTGTTGGAAGCTAAATCTGCCACATAATCCATTAATCCACAATACTGTTCTACTCGTAATTTATTTTGTTTATATTTAATAAAATTTAGATTATTGGCTTCAACTTGTAAATATGAATCAATAATCCATTGTTGAGTTTTCCTCCATGTAAAATTGTATTAAAACAATCACGGATAGCAGTTTGTGCCACTTTATATTCCAGCATGGAAATATTAGATCTAATACGAAGTTTAGTATTGGGATAACTTTCCAATTGTAATTTTGGTTCCCATCCTGGTTCCCCATTTGGAAAGAAAATGGGATATGTCATTGGATCTAAATTACAACTTAATATATTTATGTTGATAAATGGTTGTTCTTCATTGCATGGATATATTCTAATATCCCGCTGAAAAGGTGGTTCACCATCTTCATTTTTAAACACCATGGCAACCTCATTTACAGTAGGTAAATAATATCTTCTTTGATCAGTGTTGCGATCTCTTTTTAACACCATATTGACTCTTGGTGTAGGCAATTGTTCCTGTTGTTCTTTTTCAAGCTGTGCTAATTGTTTGTATGCTTGACTATATGGTTTTTTTTCCATCATTTTTTCCAGCTGTTCAAAGACTATGCGCAAACACTGTCTATTTTCTGGAAGTGTCATTCTTTGTTCCACAGCTTCCATCGTATCTAAGACATATAACTGTGCAAATTTCCTTTGCTGTCCTTCTTGTGGGTGTAAATGTGATGTTCTGTGGTATATTTGACCTTGAACTCTGAAACAATAAGGACCATGTCCTGGTACATGTTCTGCTAATGTTGCACCCATTGAAGCAAATTAAATTGCACTGTTATAAGACCTTATGTTTTGTTTGAAATTATTATAATTTGGAAATAAAACATAAACATTTTCAATTGTTGCACTTTAGTCTGAAAGAAATGAAACCATTTTTCAAAGTATTTTATTGACATATATGAAATCTGAAATAGCTGCTCATATCTATCTTTATATTATTAATCCTTCAATGACATTCCTTCTTGATTGAATTCACAGCATACCATCCTTCCTTTTTTTTTTTTTTCAAGTGTTGTAAGCTTATTATTTTCTTTAAATATTATTATTAATTAGTATTGTCTTTTCAACTTTTTTAAAGTTTTGACAAAATATCATAAATTAATGACTCAATAAGTACTATCAATTTTCAATAAATTTAAATTTTCACCAAATATATAATACATAGCCTTTTTCTATGCGTCACTACAAAATACATTTTTTACCTGTGAGGATGATGTTGATGTTGTTCAAAGGCTGCAAACGTCACACTGTCTGTTTATTCCCTTTCAGATCTGAGTAAACTGTAAAATCAAATAGATAATCTTTTTAAACTTTTGAATCATCAATATCATTAAATGAACATCAACACACATATATTTGGCTACATTAAAAACCTCATATTTTTTAATATTTTGCCGTAGTAATATAATTAAAATTCTGTACCTGTCCAAATTATCCTTATGATGTTCAATGTGTGTAAACGTCACTATCTCTGGTCATTCACTTAGAGTTCACTGCAATTATAAAAAATAGTAAAATTAATATATAATATGTTACTTCATATGTATTAATTAATGAGGCTTAACATACCTATTTTTGCATAGATTAAAAACATGAAAAAAATATATCAATCAATCACCATGAACACACATATGAAAGCATAGATTATAAACATACACTCAAAATTACTGTTAGTCTTTAAATAAGAATCAATGAATCTGTATTAATCTTAAATTAATGTCTGACTAAATATAACATCAACACATAAGCATGTTCCCTTTATTTATTTTTTTGTGTTATTTTAAAATGAGTATGTTACAATGGAATTCTTAAAATAATGTACATTACTAATGAACTAAGAATCAATTAATGTTCATTAATATTAAACTAATGTGTGACTAAATCTAACATCAACATGTAAGCATGAGTATATAGCCTTTATTTTTTATTTTTGGTTTATTTTATACAAAATATATAAGAACTGAATTATTTAAATAATGTACATACATTAATAATCAATTAATAAACGTGTTCCTTTTTTTATGCACATTCTTAACCTTTTTTAATATTAATGATTAGTAATGATACATTATGAATGTTATTTACAATTCTTACCCACAGGAAATCACGACATATCACAAAATAGTTCTTAAATTAATGTACATTAATAATTAATGAATCAATGCGTTCCTAATTAATTAATGTGCATTATGAATGTTATTAACAATTGTTTCACACAGGTAATCATGACATATAACAAAATAATTGTTAAATTAATGTACATTAATAATTAATTAATAAATATGTTTTTTTTATTGACATTCTGAATTTTGATATTAATAATTAATTAATTAATTAATGTACATTATGAATGTTATTAACAATTCTTTCACACAGGTAAGCACAATATTATTTTTCTATTAATTACATTTCTTATCTATTATTTATTAAGTAAGTACCAATTTATTAATTAATAATTATAAATAATATATTTACCTTTTTTAATGTAATAATGCTGAAGCAGTATACTGAAGAGCTAACAATCTCTTGCGATTTCCCGACATCAGAAAACATCCAGTCAGACTGTCATCACCTGAGGAGAAAGTGTCAGTCATGTGTGAAATGTGCCCTATATATAGGCTTTGTGCGCGAGACAAATGCATTGTTTTAGGCGGGAAATCCGCAGTTGCGCGAGCCAAATGCATTGTTTTCAACCGGAAATCCTATGTGGCGCGAGAAAAAGGCGGGAAATCTGTGTTAATGCGTAAATCGCTAATATCGTTCGGTAAAATATACTCGCTACTGTCTTTTTACTCATTGTGCGGTTAATCCGCATCCTTTATCTCGCTACGCGAGGCTCGCCTGCAATGAGCGCCTGTGGCGCTCATTGCCAAAGTGCTACGATTTAACGGCTCGCCTCGCTACGCGATGCTCGCCAGGCGATTGCAAAGTCGTACGATCGGCAAAGTGGTACGGTTTAACGGCTCGCCTGCGGCGCTCATTGCCAAAGTGCTACAATTTAATGGCTCGCCTCGCTGTGCGAGGCTCGCCGGGCAATGAGCACTACGCAACGCAGCGTGACGACGAATCGTAGTTAGACAATTATAATATGTGATATATATATATATATATATATATATATAATTATAAAGATATAATTATATAGACATAATTATATAGAGATATCTATATATATATATATAGATATATAGATATATAGATATATATATATATATCTATATATATAGATATAGATATATATCTATATATATATATATATATATATATATATATATATATAGATATATAGATATATAGATATATATATATCAATATATATATATATATATATATATATCTATATATATATATATATATCAATCAATATATAAATCAATCAATATATATATAAATATATACACACACACATAAAGCAATATACATAAAACAAAAAAATATATTAATTGATATTTATTAATTGATTAATTGATGTACTTTATTAATTATTTGATTATTGCTCATGTATTTTTATTAGACATTATTTATTATACATATTACAGGGCTATTTATTTGCTATACATGTTACAGGATATTATCCTGTAACATGTATATCACATAAATAGCCCTGTAATATGTATAATACATACAAGTTCACACTAAACTTTTTTGCCCTTACAGGCTTCCATACCTGCTTTGCTAATTTTTTAAAGACTCTGATTGGTTGAAATCAATGTCAATCAAAAAATTTCAGCCTATCAGAGTCCTTCAAAAATAGAATAAAAGGAGGAGCGTGGGAAAAAATCAATTAGTCGCTGGGGGAGCTCCTTGTAGGAGGAGCTTCATTAGATTGTTGTTGTTTTTTTTAGAGCGTCGGTTTTTTAGGTGGAGGCCTCTTGCAATGGGCCAGAATGGATAGACAATGGCTTCAATCAAGATGAGGACAAGGGCTTCTATCAAGATATCCAGGGCAGAAGGCTACCGCTGGAGGGGTCAGTTTGACAGGTAAGTGTGTGCTGTTTACTTAATTTTTTTTCCCCTTCCCTTATTTTTATTTTATATGTAAAAGTGACAATGTATCCTTTTTTTTTTTTTTAACTGCAATGTTAAAGATACATTTGCCTGTTACTTTAAAAAATGGAATAAAAATAGGGGGGGGAGGGGGTTGTGTTGTGTTTTTAATTGATATGTAGGTGGCTTGGTAGTTGGGTCACTTAGTCAGGGTGGTAGGTAGGTGGCTTGGTAGTTGGGTCAGGGTGAGGTCACTGGGTAAGGGTGGTAGGTAGGTGGCTTGGTACTACCAAGCGACCTACCTACCACCCGGACCCAGTGACCCCACCCTGACCCAACTACCAACTTGGTAGTTGGGTCACTTAGTCAGGGTGTTAGGTAGGTGGCTTGGTAGTTTGGTCAGGATGGGGTCACTGGGTCAGGGTGGTAGGTAGGTGGCTTGGTAGTTGGGTCAGGATGGGGTCACTTAGTCAGGGTGGTAGGTATGTGGCTTGGTAGTTGGGTCAGGGTAGGGTCACTGGGTCAGGGTGGTAGGTAGGTGGCTTGGTAGTTGGGTCAGGGTAGGGTCACTGGGTCAGGGTGGTAGGTAGGTGGCTTGGTACTAGTTAGGTAGGTTAAGGTGCCAAGGTGGGGGTGATCGGGGGGTGGCACAGGCCCCATGGGGGTGATCGGGGGGGGGGGGTGGAGGCATTGTTGGCCTAGGTGGGTGGGCGACAGGTAGGCATAGTGGGGTAACTGGGGGACCCTTTTTTTTATTAGGGGAACTATGGGCTTTGGCTGGACAAGGCAGGGCACTGAGGACAGTGTTTCTACTTACTTGTAGATGGATTCTTTAGCACCAGGAGTGGGAAACAGAGGGGGCTGGCTTAGGGGGTCAGATTTTTATAGCAGGGCTGCCAGGGCACCTGTCAGTCAAACATTAACTCGGGTCTCTATTAGCTGGTGGGCGCCCTGGGCTAACGGTCTGGGTGGGCTTAGGTGGTTCTCCTGACAACTGTACAACCTTCCATCATCGCTTGCCCCGACGCCCCTATGGACGGGCTGCCACTGGTAAAGACTCATATTGTCTGTCTGTTTCAAACCTATACAGTTCTTTGCCTTACACTACTGGAGATCTAGTCTGTGTAATAATTTAAAGATATAGTACACAATAAGCTGTATTACTTTTTAAGAGAAGACCCAGCAGCTTATCTCTCAAAGCTATACTATATGAAAGAGGATGTGTGCTGCATGAGCTCTGCTGAAAAAACATATAAGATCATATATAAAGTGACTTATCTATCACCAAATTGATATATATGACTAGGATTGTGCACAGGAGGACTCAGCTGGTTTTAAAAATCAAGTTTTGAAACTTTTTCTTCTGAGATTTGCTGCTGAACCAGAACAAAGGAGACTCTGATAAACACCATCCATACTTAAGGTTGGTAAACACCAAAATTGCTTGTCTGGATCAAACCTATACAGTTCTAATGTAGATGCCTTACACTATGGGAGATCTTTTCTGTGTAACGATTTGTAGATATAGAATAAAATCTGGATTGTACTCACAATAAACTGTATAATTGTGAATTATGTAAATCAAAAAAAGACCAAGCAGCTTATATCTTATATAATAATACGGATATAACCTATGCCTTTTATGTGGGAGACTGTGAACATTTAATGCAGACTATTTCTGCTTTATTAGGTCCCAGATTATCACCCTCTGATCAGACCTAATCTATGGTATCTGGTGATTTACAGTATTCCAGGACTATAAGCCCAAAAGAAAATCCATTGTGATTTGTTATCTCTACAGTACATTCTTGGCAGAACTGGAACTGTCTTTTATCAAACACAGTGGCTGGGAATTACTCCAAGGTCTGTAAGACTTGCTCTGGGGTGGACGGCACAAACTTGGGTGGCACTCCCAACATGTTTTGGACAAAGGTCTGAACATAACAACTTGATAGAAATAGCTCACTTAATTTGTCTGCACAGCTCCATCTAGTGGGCAAATTTCAGACCTGCAACAATAAAACTACACCACACTGCCATCTGGCGGGGCCTACAAAGTATTTACAGCTCCATACAACATTGACTGAGAGCTATAAGGCCTTCCAGTTAACCACTCCCTGCACCCCTCATCATTACCTGCTCCTCTCAGCTATCTCATTGGACAAGATTTTTTTCTCCCCACGCTTTCTCACCAGCCAAGTCTTCCTATCATAATGCCTGGATAGCACTATAAGTGTACCTGAAGGCCCAGGGCCCAATCACTTGATATGACCAGACTGGAGACCCCTTGCACCCGGCCTACTGGTGTGTTATGACTGGGACGGGGGCTAAGGGGATATAATCCCTAATTGTGAACAGAAGAAAGCCTATCCCTGTACCTCCCGATTGTCAACCTAGACAGTGTCCTCTCACATTTACGTGCCTCAGCTTTACCCGCTAAAAACACTATCTTCCTATCCATCATGGGGAAATCTAGCAAGAAAACCCAGCAATCAAGAGGAATTAAGGATCACTTTCCAACACAAGCCCCTCCACCGGCTCCATCTCTGCAGCCAGATCCCACTTCTTCAGACAGCTCGGACATCGAGGATAGCCCGGATTTCCCTCCACATGTGGACTTGACAGATGCGACAGTGGCAAGAATATATGCTCTCTTACAAGCTCGCCTATCCATGGAGGTCAGGGAAATCAAGCAGGAAATCCAAGACTTGGGTCAACGCACCAACCACCTGGAAAACCTAACAGATCAAATCATTGAGTCACAATCTTCTGATAGGCAGATGATTGACCAACACTCAGTGCAAATTTTCACCCTTGAAGCCAATCTAGAAGATCTGGAGAACCGCTCGAGACGATTCAATGTTCGCTTCCGCGTCATTTCGAAAGCGGTAACTAATCTTCTTCCGTACCTGCAAACAACTATTCAGTCCATCTTACCGATGCCCCCAGAGTCAGCATGGGAAATTGAGAGAGCTCATAGAGCCTTGGGAGGTCCTCCGAACTCTGATCAACCAAAGGACGTTTTGGTCCGCTTTCTCTGCCAGAATGAAAGAGACCTTCTTCTACAGGAAGCCAGAAAGTCCCCCGCCATTGTGGGTCCAGACAGCTCCACTCTGCAGATTTATGCGGATCTAGCACCATCTACGCTCTGGAAACGTAAACTCATGAAGCCCGCAATTGAAATCCTCATTCACAACAAAATTAAATATAGATGGGGCTTCCCATTCAGCCTCTCCTTTCAAGTGGGCTCATCCACTTATACAGCTTTCTCACTAGAAGAATGTATGGCTTTCCTGGCTCAACTCAATCTAGCCCCAGATCCTGGACTGTCAGAACCCCCAAACCCTCTGGACCCCAGCTCGGTGGAACCTGCAAAATTGCCGCCTTCTCAACGCCCGACTACGCAATGGGTGACAGCCTCGAAACCTGAGCAACCCCGGAGACCTTCCCAAATAGAGTTCACACCAAACGTCTCTACGCTTCTTTCTAAACCCTCGTAATCCGGTTGTGCGTTCCTCATCCACGAAAATCTAATTTTAGATCGCTTTCCCTGATACTTATCAATGACTATTTAAGACTTGCAATCCGGAGGCATTACTCTAGGCTTGCACTTCCCAGTAGGATATGCTGAACTCCTACATACTTTTCAAGGCAACTTTGGAACTTTAGATTACTTGGTTCTCTTACCCACACCAAGTCGACTTTCCCCTGGACCAGGTTTGGTATGCCCCCTATGTTTATTGTCCCTGGGAGTCAGATCTTAAACTATATGCCTGAGAAAGGGCTTTAACCCCCTTCCCATTCTCCTGTACAAGGCAACATCAAGCCCATTTGGATCTTTTCATATAATTCAGACCCGTGGTGGATCCACTAACCTTCCCAGAAAGGCCCCCGCCCTAGTCTCCACTCACCCCTAACACAGCATAGGGCTGACCTAAACCGGGGTCCCTTAGGCCCCTCAATTTAAATCCAATCTTAGACTCAAAAACCCTCCTACCCGGCAGTTTGTAACTACTGGCCGGGCCCCTTCAGGTCCATTAATTTAACCTTAATCCTTAATACACGCTTGGATCTATACTTTGCTCCACCTCACTAGTAGGGATTCCAAGGTTGGGGAGATCCCCCCCCCCCTTGCCCTCTGCATTTTGTGTGCCTTAAGTTATTTAGTGAGGATTTACCTCCACTAAACTGTTGTTGTTTTTTATATTGTTTGATAAGATGTTGATTTTATGGATATTTTCTCATTGTTTCAAACTGTTCTTTTTGTCTCTATTCTCCCCTGCATCCTGGGCTGTCTGGCTCCGGTCCTTCGTTCCTCCTCCGCCTCTGGTCCTCGGCTGCCATGAGCATAGCGGCGGTCTCAACATTTTCCTGAGCATTCATTACTCCCACAGGTACAATGACACTTCTTTCACCTTTCTCACTCACAATGTTAAAGGGTTTAATTCCCCATTTAAAAGGAGTAAAGCGTTTATCTTATATAAATCACTTCGACCCTCAGTAATATTTATGCAGGAAACTAATTTTGCTAAAGGAAAATCCCCCACTTACCTACACAAATCATACTCCTACTTCATAACCTCAACTTGTCCCAATAAGAAGGCAGGCGTGACTATACTACTCCATAAAGACTTCCCTTTCACCATGGAGAGTAAAAAAATTTACCCAGAGGGCAACTACATTTTACTAACAGGATCTCTTCTGAATACTAGGATCTCTCTTATAGCTCTGTACTCCCCCACTACCGCCCCCCATAATACTCCACTCCTTGCTCATCTCAAATCAATAGATACAGGCAAAATCAATCTAGGGGGATATCAACTTAGCTCTAGACCCTAGCATGGATAGGTCCTCTAAGTCCCAGGGAGATAAATTCTCCAAAAAAACTTAAGCACATCCAGAGACTGCTCGAGGAGCTTCATCTGCTGGATACTTTGAGACTGAAACATTAGGGAGAAAGGGAGTACGCATTTTACTCCCCAGTGCATGGCTTACTCCTTCAGTACTTAATGCTAGCAACAAAGAGTCATATAGCCGGGCAATGGAAATCTCCCACTCTTACTTTACAATCAGTCATCAATAAGATGAACTACATTGCTATAAATGAAAGGCTAACCCATTTACTGGAGGACCATATGCCTATTTTTCTCCAGATATGGAATCCCTGGATTCATTCTCCCTATAGCCCCCCTATCACGTGAAGTCTTCTTAATTAACATTGTGCTATATTTTGCTAATTCTTACATTGGAGCTGCGGACCGGGGACTGGAGGAGGCGGGACGGGTGGTGGATCCGAGCTGGTAACCAACAGGACTTATACTTCAATACCCTTGAGACAAAAATTTGTTTTCAAATTAAAATTTCATGTGTAGTCAACAATGCTTTTTATTTTTCTCTTTTATTATACTGTTTTAGCTCAATTAGAGTTATATTGTGTCTATACAACATAGTTTGTTTTTTGCTTTTCTTTTCTGTTTGTTTCTTCCTTAGGCTCTGGATGTTTGCTCTGCTAGACCGAGCCTACCAAATTGTTTTATTTTAGGTAAACTTTTTCCTTAGAAAATTGGAAAAACTTAGGTAACCTGGCTACCCTTAGACCTTCCCACAAGTGGGGATAGATCTTTTTGGTTAACTTGATTTCGACTATTATATGGTATCTTCTTATGGTGTAATGTAATGTTAACCTTTTCTTCATACTTTTTCCCCTTTATTGGGTATGACTGTATGTTAATAATGTCAAACTGCTACTTGGCTTTTATGTTATCCTCCGGTTTATTTGGTTACCTAATAAAAACCTTTAAAAAAAAACAAAAAAAAAACATATGCTCCCCAAGCCCCAATGTGGTTTACATAGATGTACTGTATATGAAAGGGGTTGTTAACCTGGGGAAACCAGAAAAAAATTGCATCTAACGATGATTCTGCACAGACTTTCCCTCAAAAAGCACAATGAAAACAGTTACTGTACCCCAGCCTGACACCGTTTTACTCAGAATAATCATTCCAAAACCTGAAATTTAAAACCATGCAGGAAAGAAAGACATTTGAAAACAAGATAACATTCTTCAATGCTAAAAATACAGGTCTTAATATAATTAACTTTAAATTTCTATCATACTATCAAAACTTTTTGTGACCCTGCCACACTCCTGCTCATGTTTTTTTCTATTTTTTTATTTAGGAATGCTGTTTGAGACATAATTGAAACCGTTTTGTACTGTGAGGACCTTCGGCGCTCATTGAGATCCTCTCCTGTCGTGTACTTTTGGTCCTGTGAGAGAGATATCTATTTCTATGAATATTATTTCTATGAATATGTAGCTAAGTAATAATGAATGATTTATTCAATAAATTAATAGTTTAATTATTTATAATTGATATATGCAGCGAGCAATAGGCTGAAGAGCTAACAATCTGTATTTTGCGTCTGCATAGAATATACATTTTGAGTGTTAGTCCCCTGCTTATAAAGTGCAATGAATGTTTGAAGTGTGCATTCTAAATAGGCTGTGTGCGCGAGGTAATGTCATTGGTGTATTGTGTAATTAGGCATTGCATAGTCGTAATGTTATTAATGTGTTACGCGTCTCGTGAGCATTTTCCAGCTTTTGTGTATCTTGTAGGTCGTAGTGTGATGTGTAAAGTGGTACGCGGTTTGCAGTGGTTTTTGCGGTCTGTGAGCAATTTCCGGCTTTTGTAATAGTGTATCTTGTAGGTTGTAGTGTGCTGTGTAAAGTGCTACGCGTTTTGCAGAGTTTTGCGCGGTCTGGGGTCGTGTAGCCTCGTTTTCATTTTTTTCCTTGCTTAGGCAATTTTCAAGTGGCGAAAATCATCTAAATCGAGTTAAATTCGCGTTCCACCTCACTCACAGACGTCCTGATTGTTGCCCCATGCTGTCTGTGATATTTTTGTAATTTTTTGGGGTGTATTTAGTGGGATTTTCGTGTTTTTTGTTCGGCCGCTAATCTCGTAGATTTTTGCGCCTCGTATCTTTTTGTTTCTATGTCCCGCGTCTCATATTTTTTCCAATGTCCCGGGTCTTGTATTTTAACGGCTTGCTTTGCGAGGCTCGCATGGGCTAAGTGCTATGGCCTAAGTCGTACGCACCACGCAAAGTGTGACAACGTCTCACAGTTTGCCGACTATTATATGTGATACTGCAATACAATGATTTTTTACCTAGATTACTGGATTTATGGCTACCTCAGTCACTCTATATATATATATATATATATATATATATATATATATATATATACATAGTTACATAGTTACATAGTTACATAGTAATTAAGGTTGAAAAAAGACTTTCAGTCCATCAAGTTCAACCTGTTAAGATCTCCTCTGATCTGCAATATGCGGATTAGTTATTAATTAAATTATTGATTAAATAATTATTAATAGTATAGTATTGGAGAATGAATAAAGAGTTAGTCCATCAAGTTCAACCTTTTTAGATCTCTATTGATCTTTTTAATTTGGACTATTTATTATTATTGTTAATTGTTAATTATTGTTAATTGATCCAGAGGAAGGCAAACATAAAAAAAACCCCATTGAAACTTTGCCAATTGTCTCATAAGGGGGAAAAAAAGCAAAATTCCTTCCTGACCCCAGAAACTGGCGATCAAATTTCTCCCTGGATCAATATTCCTTCGCTAGTTATCTAGGATAGCCTTGAATGCCCTCTTTATTCAGAAATATATCTAACCCCTTTTTGAAGTTGTCTATCGAATTCGCTGTCACCACCTCCTTTGGTAGAGAATTCCACAGTTTAACCACCCTAACTGTGAAGAACCCTTTTCTTTGTTTAAGGTGAAATCTTTTTTCCTCTAACCTCAACGGATGTCCTCTTGTCAGTTGAAAATCTCTTGCTACAAAAAGCTCACTTGACAAAGCCTTATATGGACCCTGGATGTATTTAAATAACGTAATCATATCTCCTCTTAGACGCCTTTTTTCTAGCGAAAATAAGTTTAATTTTGCTAGTCTTTCTTCATAACTTAGCCCCTCCATTCCCCTTATTAGTTTTGTAGCCCTTCTCTGTACTTTTTCCAGCTCTAAGATGTCTTTTTTGTGAGGTGGTGCCCAAAATTGTACTCCATATTCCAAATGAGGGCGTACTAGAGATTTGTATAGTGGCAGAATTATATCTTCTTCCCTGGCTTCTATACCCTTCCTAATACATGCTAATATTTTATTTGCCTTTGCAGCCGCTGCTTGGCTTTGAGCGCTGTTACCTAGGTGGTTGTCCACTAGTACTCCCAAATCCCTTTCAATATCTGATACCCCTAGATTTGCTCCATTAAGATTATAGATTGCTTGGCTATTTTTCCTTCCCAAATGCATAACCTTACATTTATTTGTATTAAATCTCATCTGCCATTTAGCCGCCCATTTCTCTAATTTATGCAAATCCTTTTGTAGGGAAAGTACATCATTATCTGATTTTATTACCTTGCACAACTTAGTGTCATCAGCAAAAATGGAGACACTACATTCGAGTCCTACTTCAATGTCATTAATAAATATGTTAAAAAGGAGAGGACCCAATACTGAGCCCTGAGGAACCCCACTTATCACATTAGACCAATCGGAGTATGTTCCATTTACAACACCCTTTGCTTCCTGTCTTTTAGCCAGCTCTCGATCCATGAGCAGATATTTACTGCAATTCCTGTATCCCTTAGTTTGCTCACTAGTCTTCCATGTGGCACTGTATCAAATGCCTTTGAAAAATCTAAAAAGACTACATCCACTGAGTTGCCCTGATCCAAGTTCCTACTAACCTCCTCATAAAAACTAATTAGATTGGTCTGACACGACCTTTCCTTCATAAATCCATGTTGACTGCTACCTATGATCCTGTTCAAATAGACATATTCTTGTATTCTGTCCCTTATTAACCCTTCTAAAAGCTTCCCAACTACAGAAGTGAGGCTCACTGGTCTATAATTCCCCGGATTTGCTCTAGATCCCTTCTTAAATATAGGTATCACCTCTGCTTTTCTCCAGTCATCTGGTAGAGACCCTGTAGTGAGCGAGTCTTTAAAGATTAGATATAATGGTTTGGCTATTACAGAACCCAGCTCCCTCAGTACCCTTGGATGTATTCCATCAGGACCTGGGGCTTTATTAACATTTATTTTCTCCAACCTCTTTTGTATTTCTTCCTGCGTTAACCAATTATTTAGTGAAGGTAGTGTAGCCCCATTATGTTGCAGTGTCCCAACCACTGGTACCTCCCTTGTGTAAACCGAAGAAAAGAACCTATTTAGCTCATCTGCCTTTTCCTGGTCACTAATTATCAGATGGCCTGTGTCACATTGTAATGGTCCTATCGATTCCTTCCTGGCCTTCTTCCCATTAATATATTTATAAAATATTTTAGGGTTAGTCTTACTTTCCATTGCAACTGACTTCTCATTTTCTATTTTAGCCAGTCTAATAGCCCTTTTGCAAGCCTTGTTGATTTCCTTATAGTCACATAAAGATGCCTCTGTTCCCTCCTTCTTGTATAATTTAAATGCATACTTCTTTTTCCTCATCATGATCTTTAAGTCATTGTTAAGCCACATGGGATGTGATTTACTCCTATTTATTTTATTTCCACATGGTACATGCTGATGAGTATGTTTATTTAGTAAGGATTTGAATGTTGTCCATTTATTTTCAGTATTCTTCCCTGTAAGTTCTTTGTCCCAGTCTATATGTTGTATTGCTGCCCGTAGCCCATTAAAGTTAGCCCTTTTAAAATTTAGAGTTTTTGTTGGCCCCTTACAACTCTGTTTTTTGTATTCAATCTCAAATGAGACTGTGTTGTGATCACTGTTCCCCAAGGGTTCCCCTATTTTTACATTTGATATTATATCAATATTACTTGTGATGACTAAATCCAAGATGGCCCCATTTCTAGTAGGTTCTTGTATTACCTGGGCTAGATAATGATCCCTGAGTGTACTCAAGAACCTGCTCCCCTTAGCTGAGCTGCTGGTCTCGTTTATCCAGTTTATATCAGGGTAATTAAAGTCTCCCATTATTAGAACTTGCCCATGCTTAGCTGCATTTCCAATCTGTAACAATAATTGTATTTCCTCACTTTCAGCTATATTTGGGGGTTTATAGCATACTCCCACCAATATGCATTTAGAATTAGCTCCTCCACTATTTAGCTCAACCCACAAGGATTCAATGATGCCGTTAGTGCCAGCATAAATATCTTCTCTAACTATAGGCTTAAATTCAGGCTTAACATAAAGACAGATCCCTCCTCCTCTTTTACCATTGCCCCTATCTTTCCTAAATAGGTTATAACCATCCAGATTAACAGTCCAGTCATGAGATTCATCCCACCATGTTTCAGTAATGCCTATTAAGCCCCATTTTTCTTGTACTGCTAATATTTCTAGCTCATCTATTTTCCCAGGCAAACTTCTTGCGTTTGCAATCATACACTTTATGTTGCTATGGCTCTGCTGATGTGAAGTGCCTGCCACTGTATTTGAGGCCCCTATTAATATCTCCCTACTTTCTATTGTAACCCTCCCCCCTTCTCCTCCCCCATGGGTAAATAATTCATCCCTTTCCCTCTCTACCCTATTTACCCCAATACTTCTATATAGTCCCTCCCCCCCACCTACAAGTTTAAAAACTCCCCCAGCCGTTCTACCATCCTATTCCCTAGCACAAAAGCGCCCTCATCATTAAGGTGCAATCCATCCCTGCTATAGAGATTGTACCCAAGTGAGAAGTCAGCCCAGTGCTCTAAAAACCCAAAACCCTCTGCACTGCACCACTTTTTTAGCCACGCATTAACCTCCCTAAGCTCCTTCTGCCTCCCTGGGCTAGCACGTGGCACTGGTAGTATCTCAGAAAATACTACCTTGGAGGTCCTTGCTTTAAGCTTATTCCCTAATTCTCTAAAATCATTCTTTAGGACGCTCCATCTTCCACTAACTTTGTCATTGGTACCAATGTGTACCAAGACCGCCGGTTCATTACCAGCCCCTCCCAATAATTTATCCACCCGATCCACAACATGCCGAACCCGAGCACCCGGGAGACAGCAAACTGTTCGATTGCTGGGATCTGGGTGACAAATTACCCTGTCTACCTTCCTAATAATAGAGTCCCCTACCACCAAAACATGTCTGTTGCTCTGCCTATTCTGCCCTCCCTCTTCTCCAGTAGAGCTGTTCGCCCGGCTGTTAGAGGGAACAGCTCTATCTGGCATTGCCATTCCTGAATGGACATCGCCAACAGTTTCACTCAATCTGGCAAATCTGTTGGTGTTTGACAACTCAGAACTGGCCTGCCTCCTCTTGTTCCCCCTGCTTCCCCTTGTAACTGTAACCCAGCTACCTCCCTGGCCATCCTCCCTAGCCCCAGCTCCTCCCTCCATACTAGGCCCAGCTAAACTGTGCTCCGTGAGCACCAATTCCCTTTCCAGTGGAGCAATATCACTAAGTGCTGCAATTCTCCTCTCCAGATCTTCAATTTGAGCTTCCAAAGAGGCAACATGCTCACACCTGTCACAGAGGTATGGACCCTGGATCATATGTTCCAGTAGTGCATACATTTGACAGGATGTACACTGAATAAGGTTGCCACTGGTCTGACTCATAATTATTATTATTGTCTACGAAATTTCAGTGGGAAAAATAAAGAATATAATATAATATATTTATATAAAGTTTTCCTCCTTTGCACTATAAATCTGCCCTCCCTTTTCTTTGAAGGCCCTCCTTTTATTTAAACTCCTAGGCTTTTACTAGAATTGCACTTGATACTGAAAATGTTCGCAAGCTCACAAGTTCCCCTTCTCCGGTTTCTATTAACTTCTGCCTTCTCGCCTGGGCACAATTAGTGCACTCTGCAATTTATCAGCCTTTACTTGTAAGGTAAATCCACTTGTAAACAGGCCCCAAACCAGCTCACAAACCTTTTATACAAGTTTAACAGTCAAGCCACACCCCTCTCACCTGGGCACAATTAGTGCACTCTGCAGTTTATTAGCCTTTACTTTTTAAGGTAAATCCACTTGTAAACAGGCCCCAAACCAGCTCACAAACCTTTTATACAAGTTTAACAGTCAAGCCACACCCCTCTCACCTGGGCACAATTAGTGCACTCTGCAGTTTATTAGCCTTTACTTTTTAAGGTAAATCCACTTGTAAACAGACCCCAAACCAGCTCACAAACCTTTTATACAAGTTTAACAGTCAAGCCACACCCCTCTCACCTGGGCACAATTAGTGCACTCTGCAGTTTCTCAGCCTTTACTTTTTAAGGTAAATCCACTTGTAAACAGACCCCAAACCAGCTCACAAACCTTTTATACAAGTTTAACAGTCAAGCCACACCCCTCTCACCTGGGCACAATTAGTGCACTCTACAGTTTCTCAGCCTTTACTCTTTAAGGTAAATCCACTTGCAAACAGGCCCCAAACCAGCTCACAAACCTTTTATACAAGTTTAACAGTCAAGCCACACCCCTCTCACCTGGGCACAATTAGTGCACTCTGCAGTTTCTCAGCCTTTACTCTTTAAGGTAAATCCACTTGTAAACAGACCCCAAGCCAGCTCACAAACCTTTTATACAAGTTTAACAGTCAAGCCACACCCCTCTCACCTGGGCACAATTAGTGCACTCTGCAGTTTCTCAGCCTTTACTTTTTAAGGTAAATCCACTTGTAAAAAAAACAATAAGTGTATATAAGTATGTATGTTTATATGTATATACAGAATACCCAACTAGTAAAAACATAATTGGCCAATGACAAGACATACTGTAAAGAACTGTGTAATTAATAAAACGTACCTTGGGCGCATATTTCCGTGCTTTCTAAATTGTGGCTGAAGTGGTTTTCATTCCACTACATATGCGGGATGAATATAAAATCAAGTTATTTTTTTGTAGATCTGTCTTTTTTGATGTCAGCATCTCCTAACATGACTTGATTCATTTAAAAAAATAAAGAAGTGTATTATATAGTGAAGTATAAGGTATAGTAGTTTTTAACCCAAACATGTAAACAACTTGATTCTTAAAACATTTCTATATATTGTAATATATAATGAAGTATAAGAAAAAGTATTATGGAGTCAACCACAAAGAAAACTGAGCAGCAGGGTTATGGTTCATAATCTACAGGGCCGTCATGAGGAAACTCAGAGTCCAGTACACATGTAACAGGGATCCGCAAATCCACACTTTGAGATTGTCAAGACCCAGAGACGAGGGGCCACATGCACACCAAGACTTTCCATCTAGGTTGTGACTTGTGTGCTCAATCTCTCAGTGCCCAGGTCTGCCTCCGGACCAAGATCTACAGAATAGGCTTTTACTAATTTATTAAAAAATAATAACCAATTTTAGCTATCCCTTTATGTAGGATACAAGCAATACTCATGCACCTTTTGTTAGTACAGACAGACTCAGATTTTATTCTTGATTCACACATTTTAAAACCAAAACCAATAAAAATCTGATCTGGTATTTTTACTGGATACACCAGAGCGTGGGGTTATCTGGTTAGGTTATGTCAGATCCCAGGCCTATCTGACTATCTGAGGCCAGAGGCACACATCTAATAATTTTCCCAATTCTACATCATGACCCATGCATGATCCATGGAATAACTGACACGACAACTTGAGTTGGGAGAAACAACGGGCCACAGCTTTATTTTAACACAATGTAAACAAACAACCGTAACTTATTCAGATGACTAATTTAGTCCTTTCCTTCCGGGGGAGGAGCCCGGCCACGAACAGTGACCTCACGCTTTGAGCCCTGCCCAAAGCCCCAATGCTTATCTTTAAGCACGCCCTGTGAGGTGGGGCCATCGCCCCCTTAGGCCAGTGGGCCGGGCAACTCACCTCCCGCCGCACAGACATAAATTAACAAAAAACAACATACAACAGCCACTTCTCCGAATTCTTTAACCAAAATTATATATATTAATTTCAATATTTCTTATTTATATTATATATACTTTTTTTTTTTTTTAAAAGAATAAACCATAACATCTGTTAACAACAAATTACAGGGTGGGTGGGTGGGATTCCAGTCGGGAGACCGCGCTGCTGTGTTCAATGGCGCGAAACGGGCTTCCGACACGCCCCCCGACGCTCCTGATTGGCTGATAGCCTCACAGGCTCCGCTGGGTCACGTGACGCTACAGGCTGACCCAGGGAGCCTGTGCAGCCTCCGCGTCGTTCATGACCCATGCATGATCCATTCAGGCTAGTTGATGGAATAACTGACACGACAACTTGAGTTGGGAGAAACAACGGGCCACAGCTTTATTTTAACACAATGTAAACAAACAACCGTAACTTATTCAGATGACTAATTTAGTCCTTTCCTTCCGGGGGAGGAGCCCGGCCACGAACAGTGACCTCACGCTTTGAGCCCTGCCCAAAGCCCCAATGCTTATCTTTAAGCACGCCCTGTGAGGTGGGGCCATCGCCCCCTTAGGCCAGTGGGCCGGGCAACTCACCTCCCGCCACGGAGCATGCGAGGGACGCCTCCCGAGGCTGCGATCCCCCCCTGCTGGACATTAAAGCCAAAGCCCGCAAAACACTCTCCCTAAACTCCAACATCATCAACTCGTACCCTATTTCCGTAAGATGAACCTTATCCTTTGCGAAAAAATCATCTGCGCCGACCGGTTCGAAATCTTTATACCGGATGGCCGAGAAACCTTGTTTTCTCACAAAGCTTGCAATCTGCTGGTTTATCTTCTGTCTAGCCTTATCTAAGCATACTGGGTCGCGCGCGTTACGCCATGATCTTCTCTTGATCATCTCAGACCAGATAAGGAACGTGCCAGGGAACTTCTTCACCCATTTCTCGATGTCTCGTCTCATCACCTTTAGCATTCGTCTCATGGGAACTGTCCCCAAATCGTTCCCGCCGGCATGAAGAATGATAAGACTGGGCTGCCCGTAACGCTGCGCGTACGTTTCCAAGAGGCCGTCGAGCTGCGCCCATCGCAGACCCCGAATACCACACCACCTTACGCGTAAGTCCGTAACAGGAAAGCCCAGTTGTGCCTTTTCTTCGGTAACTGCGGCTAACCTATGGGCCCAGTACACGTAGGAATGGCCCACAATCCATAGTTGCTTCTGTTCCCCTGAAAGTAGAAAGCAACACCATTAAACCACTGCATTTGGCCGTACATAGGAACGAAAACGGTCTGAGTCCCACCTCCCGATGCGCTTTACTGCCGCGTCGGGCAACCCCAACCTGGCCGCTTCAGTGGCAGCTCCAATCCGAAAGGAGTGTGTCCCAAAGTCGGACTGCTTGAAACCGAGCCGATGCAGTGCGCTTTTGAAAACTCTTTTAAACTGATACACAGACAGTGCCGTTCCATCGGCGTGGACCAGCAGCGAACACCGTCCCACCGGTCGCTGCTTAAGGTACTCCACTACACATGCATATGGGCAACACTCTGTGCCAACCTGATGCAGAACCACTTCTCTTCCTTTACCCACTTGGTCGGTCTTTGACCTCCGCAACCACAATACCACCGTACCTTCCCTGAGGCAGGTATCCACCAATTGCAGACCCCCCGAACCGTGTCTACTGTTCGCGACTAACTCCCCTATCCTAAACGCTCCGAAGAACGCCAGGGAAAAAGCCGTTCGGAAAAGTAGAGATTCAAAGGGATCCCTGCAAACCACTACCAATTCCTGAGCCAATCTCAGCAACAGCGCAAATGTTATTGGCCGCCTACTATCTGGCCTTTGCGCACCACTGAACATTCCGCGCACCACTTTGCGCACTAGAAACTCCTTAGTAAGGTCCCTCTGCCCAGCAAGCTTAAACATAAAAGCAAGCGCCGTGACCTGTCTCCCTACTACGGGTTTTGATTCGCCTTGCTCGGCGCACCGCAGCAGGTACCAAAGCAAGATCCCTACGCTCTTGTCCTCCGTCGTGGCACCACCTGCCAGTGCCACTAGGCTATCCCATTTAGCCCACACGCGTCTATAAGCGTTCCACGTCGCTGGGGCAACAGACTGTCTCACGAGTCTCGTTACCTGACAGCTCCAATCTCCCAGAGCTCCTCGGGGATGAGCTCCCCCAGGGCGTTCGCACGAGGAGCCAGCGCCCTGAAACGATCCTCCTGAAACCGAGAGAGGGCGTAAGCAATTCCGTTATTCACCTTTGTCACGTGTCTTGCTTGAAACCATATGTTCAAGCGAAGGCAACATAGCACAAGATGCCTAAGCAATCTAATCACTGGTATGGATGCCGCCGTGATGTTGTTCACGGCTTCAACCAACCCCTTATTACCCGAATGGAAAATGACTCGCCTGTCCCTGAAACACGGACCCCATAAGTGCACTGCTACCACCATAGGAAACAGCTCCAGGAATGTAGGGTTCAGCAGTAAACCCGCCTCTTCCCATTCCTCCGGCCATGCCGCAGCGAACCATCTCCCTTGGAGATACGCCCCACAACCGATTGGTCCAGAACCATCGGTGTGCAGGTCTAGCTCTGCGCTGGTGGTGCCCTCCTTTTGAAGGACCACCCGCCCGTTAAAGTCTGCAAGGAACATCGCCCATACCTCTGCATCGTCACGCATGGCCTTAGAGACTGTTAGGAAATGATGCGGCTTCGCAATCCCTACCGTAGCCAGAGACATCCGTCTACAGAATATCCGCCCCATGGGGATAATTCTGCACGCGAAATTCAACTTCCCCAATATTGATTGCAGCCGCCGCAGGGTCACCCTCCGTGCGCCCCGCAGCGCCGTAATCTCGGCTTGCATGTCCTCCACCTTCTCTAAGGGAAGACTGCACTCCATTTTGCAGGAGTCAATCCGAATCCCCAGAAAAGTCAATTGTTCCGTAGGGCCCTCCGTCTTGTCATGGGCCAATGGTACCCCGAATTCTGTACAGATTTCGGTGAACACCTCCAGCATAAAACGGCAAGCGTCGTTTCTCGCTGGGCCAACAAAAAGGAAGTCATCCAGGTAATGGGTAACACTCTTGTACCCCGCCTCGATGCTCACAACCCATTGTAAAAATTTGCTGAAAGCCTCGAAGTAAGCACAGGATATCGAGCATCCCATGGGTAAACATAAGTCAACGAAGTAACTTCCGTCTACGAAGCACCCCAGCAACCGATGGCTTGTCGGGTGCACGGGGAGCAATCTGAATGCTGCCTCGATGTCCACTTTTGCCATAAGGGCCCCCTGGCCCTCCCTCCTCACCAGATCGACCGCCCGGTCAAATGACTCGTAAGACACAGTAGCCTGGTCTTTTGATATGCCATCGTTTACCGAACGGCCTCTGGGGTATGAGAGATGCTGGATCAATCTAAATTTACCCTTCTCCTTCTTGGGGACCACCCCAAGAGGAGACACAACTAAACCCTGGATGGGCGGGGCCGCAAATGGCCCGGCCATCCTCCCCAATTTTACTTCATTAAGCACCTTACATTTGGCTACCCCTGGGAAATCCCTAGCCGACTTCAGGTTTGGGACAAGAAAACCTTGAATGTCGACCCCACATGGAATCCGGAATCCTTCTCGGAACCCGTCCTCCAATAGGCGCGCCGCTTCGGCGGTGCCTGCCAATTTACCGTAGCGCTTTAGCCACGGCAGCATGGCGGGGAGGCATATGGGCGTCTTGCCCCTTTGCAGGAGGCTCGCCCCTGCCTCCCTCTTTGGGTCTACTGCATCTAGACAGGGGGTGTTCACCTCCGCAGTTTGAGCATGCATGCTTAAACCTGCAGTTAGGCGCCCATCTGCAGACCCCCTCGTTGTACGAAAAACAGGTCTTAAGACCTGCTCCTGAGGCGTGGGTGGGGCCCTTACCTCCACCGGCCCCGCTCCGAAAGGGCGTCGTGACTCTCATGGGTGTCATGATGTTTAGCCAATACGCCACCGCTTTGTCGCTCCACGCCATACTTGGCCTTGAGGCCAAGTATTGCCGGAATTCCTCATCGTACCGCCACCAGGCTGTACCCCCATAAACCTTGTGAGCATTCCGAATTTCGTCTATGTAGACGAACAATCCCGAACTCTGTTCAGGGTGCCGCTCACACAGTACGCAAGCCCAAATAGAAAATGCTTGCAGCCAGGTATCAAACGTCCTGGGTAGCCTAGCAAAGGATTTCCCCTCCCTGGGGCCCCTCTCGGCCAGGTCTGTTTGCCTAGACATAGGGAGAAGGGAAAACAACTCTATAAACTCCCTCCTCCAGATCTTTTCCTTTACTTCCTGTGGAAGGTGTGCACCTAAATTATCCAACGAGCAGAGGACTATGGGCCTCATGGTTGCGTCGGTAACCCCCACAGTGTTATTCCCAACTGCTGCTATTGCGCTGCCTACCGGCTCGGGCGCGCGCAAGCTAGCTAGCGCCTCGCTCGCGCTCGCTGGCGCCACTACCGCTGCTGGCTGGGACCATGCACCCTTTGCTAGCCCCCCTATCCACGCTCCCATTTCGCGCTCGCTAACTGCAATGTTATGCGCAGCTAATAGAGTCCTTAATGACCCAATAAAACCACCCTTGTCTGCTGCGCAGCGCAATTCTGAGCGCTCACCTGCTTCTGGAAGCTTAGGAGTAGATACGGCCAACGGAGTATCCCCGCGTCTCTCCTGACGCTCCGGGGACTCTGACCGTCTGGCCCTCCGCGGGCTTCTCCTCTCAGATCCAGTGCAAGCACAGCTGCACCGACAAGATCTTCTGCTTCTAGACCGGGATCTCCTTCTGGATCTGTGGGTACAAGAAGAACAGTCACTAGCTCTAAGCGACCTGCATGCCCGCGCCCATACCGCCCTTTCCTCGTCTGAGGAAGGGTCCTGGTCAGCTAAGCTTGCGCGGCTGGAGTAGGCTAGCACTGCCTCCGCCGCCCCCTGTAGGGGGCCCCCTGAGACTTCCTCGGGCGTTGGAATATCCAGCTGTTGGTCAGTCTTAGACCCTTTGCGCTGTGGCCTAACCGTATCGCCCTCAGTCTCTACTCTGCTACGCCTTAGCGGTGTGTGCGTAAATAGCAGCGGACTGTACCTGCTCGTAGCCTTCTTAGCTCGAGTGGGGCGTCCTAGCCTCGCCACTGCCGCTGTCACAGGCATGTCATCAATCATGACCATGCTGTCTTGGCTATTCATCTCTCTGATGACCCCATCTCTTCTCTCTCTCGTCGTCGCCATGCTCCTCTCGCTGCCAGTTGGGCGTCCCTGTAAAGTACCAGAAGCACTGTTAATTAGGGAAACCCCAGGGACCGTCTGCTTGGCACCGTGAGGGCCTGTAGGAGCCTTTTTAGGACTCCCGGCTTTTCTCTTACCCCCTCCACCCCCCTTGCGGGGTGTTAGAGGGGTGTTTCGCGACCTTTGTCGCGGCCTAGGACCTTTAGGCAAGTTGGCAGGTGGTGGCCGGATTGCTAGGCCCTCACCCCCACCGCCCGTGATCCTGGCGCTCGCCTGCCTGGGGGGTATGGGGTCCCGGCCGCCCTGACCTGTAACCCCCCCATCTCTGGTGTCTCTGCTACCTGATGGACGTGGGTCTGGCAGCCCTACAGTGGTGGGATGGGAAAAAATTTCCCTGGAGGCATCAGGATTGGCTAGGACACCAGCCACCGCAGGCTGTTCCTGTACAATGTGCTGAGCTCCAAGCGCAGAAGGCATGGGAGGTCCCAGCCTGTCCTGCACCCACCTGACCCCTTGGCTTAAGGCACGGGTCCTAACCTCAGCCAGTAAGGCCTCTAAGCCTTCTGGATCCATAGTAATAGCTAACAGGGGAACAAACAGGGGGCACAACAAGCAGAAAACAGGCACACACAGACACAGGAACACACACAGACACAGCACAACACAGGGAGACAGGGACACACACACACACAAAAAACGGAGGAGGAAAAGAACACAAAAAACGGACAAAGATAGCCTCAACAGTGATATCCCCTTATATGCTGGTAAGCTGGGGTGAAATCTCAGTAATTAAACCTTCCTACTGTATTTTTTAGTTGCAGGACCTCAGACCTCCGTCCATCCAGTCGGGAGACCGCGCTGCTGTGTTCAATGGCGCGAAACGGGCTTCCGACACGCCCCCCGACGCTCCTGATTGGCTGATAGCCTCACAGGCTCCGCTGGGTCACGTGACGCTACAGGCTGACCCAGGGAGCCTGTGCAGCCTCCGCGTCGTTCAGCACCAGAAGTTTCTGCATATTGTATCAACCCACATCTCCCCCCATTGGCTTCTTCCTTCCCCCTTCTGGAACAGCAAAACTCCCAATACGGTTTATTACTTTATTACTAAATGGACTGCAAATTCCATGAGGGTTAACCCCTTCCAGTCCAGGCCAAGACACAATACTTGTCATAACTTACCATATTCGTATCACATTCTGAGCACACATACATTCTTTAAACATGACACATAAATGAAAGACAAATTGTCACAGTCCTTACAAGTCTCATGTCTATTTTGATAGCCATTGATATTAACAACCCAATGTGTTAAGAGTCCCAAATAACAGGGTTGGTTATGGGATTCAGAGCTCCTCCCATGTTTCAATGTACAGCGTGTGTGTGTGTATATAGATACGGTATAGTACAATGTTTCCTATTTCATGTATCTGTAAAGAAAAGCACTATAGTTTTTTAGTTACATAATAAATGAGGTGAAATTAGATCTCCTCTGATCTTTGTAATATGAGGATTAATTTGTTAATTGATCCAGAGACAGGGAGGAGACCAACATTCATACTGAACCAGGGAAGATACAGTGCCTTACTAAAGTATTCACCTTTTGTTACATTACAGCCTTAAATTCAATGTTTTGTTAATCTGAAGTTTATGTGATGGATCAGAACACAATAGTCTAAGTTGGTGAAGTTAAATGAGAAAAATGTATACATAAAACTATTTTTTTAAATAGAAAACAGAAAATGGGCATGTGCGTATGCGTATGTATTCACCCCCTTTCTTATGAAGCCCATAAAAAGCTCTGGTGCAACCAATTGCCTTCAGAAGTCACATAATTAGTGAAATGATGTCCACCTGTGTGCAATCTAAGTGTCACATGATCTGTCATTACACATACACACCTTTTTTTGAATGTCCCCAGAAGTTGCAACACCTAAGCAAGAGGCACCACTAACCAAACACTGCCATGAAGACCAAGGAACTCTTCAAACAAGTAAGGGACAATGTTGTTGAAAAGTACAAGTCAGGGTTAGGTTATAAAAAAATATCAAAATATTTGATGATCCCCAGGAGCACCATCAAATCTATCATAACCAAATGGACAACAGCAAACCTGCCAAGAGACGGCCGCCCACCAAAACTCATGGACCGGGGCAAGGAGGGCATTAATCAGATAGGCAACACAGAGACCTAAGGTAACCCTGGAGGAGCTGCCGAGTTCCACAGCAGAGACTGGAGTATCTGTACATAGGACGGCAATAAGCCGTGTGCTCCAAAGAGTTGGGCTTTACGGCAGAGTGGCCAGAAGAAAGCCGTTACGTTCAGCAAAAATCAAAATGGCATGTTTTGAGTTTGCAAAAAAGCATGTGGGATGTATGGAGGAAGGTGCTCTGGTCTTATGAGACTAAAAGTGAACTTTTCGGCCATCAAAGAAAACGCTATGTCTGGCGCAAACCCAACACATCAACCAAAGAACACCATCCCCACAGTGAAATATGGTGGTGGCAGCATCAGGCTGTGGGGATGTTTTTTCAGCTGCCTGGACTGGGAAACTGGGCAGAGTTGAGGGAAAGCTGGAAAGATGGATGGTGCTAAATACAGGGATATTCTTGAGCAAAACCTGTACCACTCTGTGCATGATTTGAGGCTAGGACGGAGGTTCACCTTCCAGCCGGACAATGACCCCAAACACACTGCTAAAGCAACACTTGAGTGGTTTAAGGGGAAACATAAATGTGTTGGAATGGCCTAGTCAAAGCCCAGACCTCAATCCAATAGAAAATCTGTGGTCAGACTTAAAGATTGCTGTTTACAAGTATAAACCATCCAACTTAAAGGAGCTGGAGCAGTTTTGCAAGGAGGAATGGGGGAAAATCCCAGTGGTAAGATGTGGCAAGCTCATAGATACTTACCCAAAGTGACTTGGAGCTGTGATTGCCGCAAAAGGTGGCTCTACAAAGTATTGCATTTAGGTGGGTGAATAGTTATGCACATTGACTTTTTCTGTTATTTTGTCCTATTTGTTGTTTGCTTCACAATAAAAAAAATAAAAAAACATCTTCAAAGTTGTGGACATGTTCTATAAATTAAATGATGCAAATATAAATACCAGTTGTAGCATTATATTTGAAAACAAAAATGTACAGATGAAAACTCCTTGATCAAAACTCAGCTGACAACACTCCTATCCCTGGTTCACTATGAATGTTGCTCTCCTCTGTGCCTCTGGATCAATTAACACATTTTACATGTATTTGTATTAAACCTCATCTGCCATTTATTTGCCAATTTCTCTAATTTATGTAAATCCCTTTGGAGGGAAAGTTCATAATTTTCTGATTGAATTACCGTTCACAACTTAGTGTCATCATCAGAAATGGAGACAATACTTTCTAGTCCACACTACACAATGGATTGTTCCTATGAAATATTTTGTGTTATTCACAGTTATGATAGGCACAAAATATTTAACTGGGATATATTGTTAGACATTTTTACAAAATCTTCAAAGGGTTAAAGATCATTTTCAAACTTTTACAAACATGCTCTGTTATTCTGATTTTGTACCCTGTGCAGTGAGTGTACATGTATTCATGTGTGAAACAAAACAGGAGTCCTCAGGAATTTTATTAAGGGGCCCCACACACCAGTACTTCTCTCATGGTGGTCCTGACAGCCTGTATATGATCATTTTAAACTCAGAACAAGAGCAGCCTTCTAAATTGGGGACTTGTACATCCAAGGCCACCATTCCCCATATTTGCATTCCGATGAAGATCTGGATGAGGATGTCAGCTTTGGACCATATCATCTATATTTTTTTGAATAATGTAAGTATAATTAACCCAGATTGTAAACCTTTGGGTTTAAACATTCCAGAGATTATAGCCTGGGTGATTTGCTCACATACTTCACAGACTACTTCTAAGATTTAGTGGATGCAGAGAAACCATGAGAGGAGAATGTATAATATATAGGACAAACACTGCCAAAGGCCTAAATATAAACCCCACAACAGACAATATTACATTTGCGTTTTTTACATATAAAGAAAAAGAACTACCAGACTGCTACATTATGAGAGTGATGTAATATACCTTAATTTAGTTTTTCCCTATCAAGCTTCTCAAATTCAAGGAAAACAGTATATTCAAAGTTACAAAGACACCAGATGAAGGCAGTGACTTACCATGTGAAACCTCATTACTTGATGTATGAAGGCAGCTTGCTGTTATTGGGCGCTGAAACAGGCTTGTGATAATTGGCTTTAAACTTACCAATTGCCACTAGAACCTCTCCATTTTCCCCACTGACTTTACATTGGGATTGGCCCTGTGATGGCCCACCTGGAGGCCCTAACTCTCCTCCCCCTCATCCCTTACTAAATAGAGATGTGTATGTGTATTTACGTTGTTCAGTTGTGTCTGACTCTCCGTGACCTCATGGACCGTAACACAGCATGCTGATCCACTTGGTGTTCATGGCAGGGATACTGGAGTGGGTTGCCAGTTCCTTCTACAGTGGGACACAGCATACAGCTCCTGGTATTCCTACATGGTCTCCCATTCAAGTACTGACCAGGTCTAACCCTGCATGGCTTCAAGGTGGTGTGGTGGTGTGACCTCTTGGTTCCCTACTGAATCCTAACCACTGTAACACCAGGGAACTCAACTAGAGCTGTAGTCACTTGCTATTCATCCCTCTGGATCACCTTTCCAGTACCTACTAATTCCATCACCAGAGACAGGAAATTTGAACAATGAACTGTACATCTTGCTAGCCACCTGCATGATAGGATTATCTAGCTGTAAGCAGGTTATTCCAATATTATAATTAGTTAACTAGTTTAGAGAGAATTCGGAATGTGTTTCTGCTGAAAATAAAGTGAACAGGACCCTATTGTGACAGAATACAAGCGACTGAGCTGTATCTCTGGAGATCCGAGGGTAGAAAAAGGGACTATATGCCGGAGATCTGTAGCTCTTTCCCGGGAAAACATAGGGCTGACTCCCTGCTCAACTAGCTGACTCCACTTTTCCTGTGATCCAGTGTTCCTGTGTTCAAGTACCTGTCCAGCATAATCCAGGTGGTTCAGTGCTGAATACCCCCTCATAGATACGGAACCACACCCTAACCGGTGGGAGTTCCAGAACTTTACCGGTCCAGCTATTCCTGAAAGGTCCGTGTGCCAGTAACCCGTACTTGATCACCATGAGAGGATTCTTGCTGGTGGCTTTTGGTGGCTGACAAGAAACCAGGGGCATGTGTCATGACAAGGCTCAAGGCAGTTACCGTTTAGAATGAATTATACCGATCAATTGCAGCACCAGTGTGGCAGACCAGTGTAGCACTATGTTAAACAAATCCACATGTATATAACATGTTCTTTCCAGGTGTAGTACTTATTCCTTTTAATTTTATCTGTCTTGAAGAATAGTTCAACAACCCTGCCCTCCTGTGTCTCATTCCCCCCCTCTCCCTCCCTTGTGTCTCATTCCCCCCATCTCCCTCGTGTCTCATTCCCCCGGTCTCCCTCCCTTGTGTCTCATTCCCCCCTCTCTCTCTCCCCCTCGTGTTTCATTTATCCTTTTTCTTGTGTCTCATTTCCCCCCTCTTCTCCCTCTCTTGTGTCTCCTTTTCCCCTCCCCTGTATCTCTTTTCCCCCTCTCCCTCCCCTGTGTCTATTTCTCCCTCTCCCTCCCTTGTGTCTGTTCCCCCCTCTCCCTCCCCGTTTCTCTTCCCCCCTCCCCTGTGATTCTTTCCCCATCCCTCCCCTGTGTCTATTTCCCCCTCTCCTTCCTGTATCTCCTCCCCCTCTCCCTCCCTTGTTTCTCTCCCCCCTCTCTCTCCCTTGTGTCTATTCCCCCCTCCCTCCCCTGTGTTCCTTTTCCACTCTCCCTCCACTGTCTTTTTCCCCCTCTACTCCCTCCCCTGTGTCTCTTTGGCCTGCTCTCCCTCCCATGTGTCTCTTTCCCATTCTACCTCCCCTGTCTTTTCCCTTCTCTACTCCCTCCACTGTGTCTCTTTGCCCTGCTCTCCCTCCTCTGTGTCCCCCTCCTGTGTCTCTCCCCCCCTTACCTTCCCCTGTGTCTCTTCCCCCTTTTCCTCCCCTGTTTCTCTTCCGCCTCTCTCTCTCCTGTGTCTCTTCCCCTCTCTCCCTCCCCTGTGTCTCTTCCCCCCTCCCCTGTGTCTCTTCCCTCTATCCTCCTCCTCCTCCCTCCTTCCCCTCATCCTTCTCTTCCCTCTTTATTATCATCTTCCTCCTCCCTCCTTATCCCCCTCCTCTCCCTCCAATTACCTTCCTTTCCCCTCTCTTACTTCAATCAGATGAGCTCCTGCTGCTTCTCTCCTCCCTGCAGCTCGTCGTGTGGCTGTGTCCTGAACCGGTATAGGCTAATGATGTGAAGCGCATGTGACGTCACGTCATTAGCATATGCCGGTTGGGACACAGCCAGGAGCCGCGCTGCAGAGGAGAGAAGCAGCAACAAGAGTTCATCTGATTAAAGAAAGGGGGGAAGGGAGGTAACTGGAGGGAGAGGAGGGGGTAATTGTTAAATATACAATTTTTTTAATGCAGTGTAAATTAGAAAATATTTTCAGGTCTCAGAGCATAATAAGGTGATTTAAATATGTAACTGCTTTGAGAGTGCTATCGCTGGCAACCAATGAGCAGATATATATAACTGCAGTATAAAAAGTAAAAAAAATGTTTAGTGCAGTTGAAAGTATAGAAGGCAAAAGTTGGTATTTTTATACATATTTTTTAAATTATTTTGAAAAAAAAAGGAACTAGAATGGTTTATGGATGGAAGGTTACTCTTAGAGAGCTAGTGACAACCAATGTCCCATATTACATGCAATCTTCCCTCATATGGCAAAATTACTTTGCTAATCCTTGGGAAGCTTGAAAACATGTGTGTAATTATATTTAGCTCAAAAAAGTGTGATAAAACCAATTTAGAGAAAAGTGCACCATTAGTACTCATATGATTGTAAAGAGTTGTAAAAAACAGTAATTATATAGGGGGTACATATAATAAAAAATATATCTTATATACAGTTTACTAAGTACAAAACTCCATATTGCCTAAGACTACTGTGTGTCATTAATGCAGACTAGCAATTCCAAGTAGTCATCAGGAGTGAAAAAGTACATACAAAAATAGCCAAATATATGTAGCCACCCTATCTATAATAGTAAATTTAACCAGAGTACTTGCGCTTTACTGTGAATAGTCCCGACGGTCGCGTTTCGCCCCTCCTAGGGCTTACTCATGGGCTACTGAATATTGGTACAGCATGGGCTTTTATAGCCCTTTTCCTTCCATTTCCGTATACCAAACGCTATCTGCGTCATCTAAGTTACCACGCAGTAACGTGATCAGCGTGAAGACGTCACTACGCTCTCTGTCTCTCTCTTCCTGGGTATTGATACGCCAACCATGCGTGATTTGCCAACCAACTCATGGAAGTTGATTCCCAAATCTCGCGTGATCAGTCTACCTGCTTCATTTTAATGCATCTCGTCAACCATGGATGATTCTGCTATAATGTCATACTTTTGGTCATTATACTCACTACCTGGCCACATTAATAAGTTTATTATGGATGTCTATCTTATATGACATATAATTTTATTAATCTTAAAAGATTAGAGAATATATTTTAAAAAAAAAGAGATATTATTTATCATGTGGCTTCAGGAATATATACATATATAGATATAGACAAGAATAGATGATCAACACTTTAATCTTAGAAAATACTATTAAATATATCTAGATAGTTCTCAAAATGTGTTGTCCCTCTATATCTATTTTTTCATATACTTATTTTTAAGAATAAGCATAAAGATTTTTTCAGAATAGCATTAAGGATATTAAGGATGTTATTCCTCTCAATAAATTTGGACTCGACTTAAAGGACAATTATATTCTGTGACTATACACAAAAAAACTATAAGTGGTATACTAAAATAGTGAATTAAAAAAGTGTATTTAATATGTGAAAGAAATATGTAGAATAATGGAGAATATAACCTATATCTAGGTATAATAATAAAAATAATGTAATGATATATGGGAATATATATGCTAATACTTGAATCTAAGATGTGGAAAAAATAAGGGTGAATACTAAGGATATTTTATGAGTACTAAAGACTTAATACTATGGAAATTCTGTGATTACTAATTGGTGCTATCTACTAAATTATAAAAAAGCAGAATATGAAAATCCTTCATTGAGTCCACTTGGACTTTGTGTGTTTAGTAAAAAGATCAATTTACTTTCTAACTTAAGAAGGTCTTTATCAATGTCACCTCCTCTGGGTCTCTGTGAAATTTGATCAATTATTGAAAACTTCATTGCTTCTGGTTTATTATTATGAAATAGTTTTATATGACGAGACACTGACGTGTACATTTCTTTAACCACTGTATAGGTATGTTCCAAGATTCGTCTCCGTAGTTGGCGTGTAGTTTTGCCTATATATAATTTTGGACAGGAACAAATTATTATATAAACAACGTGTGTAGAACCACAGTTGATAAAGTTCTTAATTGGATATTTTTTATCAGTATTTGGATCAATGAAATCTTTACTTGGGACTATAAATTTGCAGGCTTTGCATTTTCCACGCTTAAACAATCCCTTTGTAGATGGTAACCAAGATGTTCTCATTTGTTTAGCTGGCTTAAAAAAGCTGTTCACTAATTCATCTTTGATGCTTTTATTCTTCCTATAAGTGATCGAGACTTTTTCTGATAGACTTGTACTTAATGTAGAGTCCTCTGTTAGTATATACCAATGCTTGTCTAAGATTTCTTTAATTTCTTTCCAGTCTTTTCCAAATGACATAATGCATCTTATTTGGTCATTTGTTTCAACCTTCTTTTTTGAAAACAGTAGATCCTGTCTATCAGATTCTAAAGCTCTTTTATATGCTTTTTTCAATAGGCGATTGGGATATCCTCGGGCCTTAAATTTTTCCCTTAGTTGATCAGCTTGGGTCTTGAAAACTTCTGAATTACTGCAGTTTCTTTTTATCCGTAGAAACTGACTGATCGGTATCCCTGCTTTCAACGCTCTGGGATGCTGACTCGACCATTTTAATAGCGAGTTTGTTGCAGTTGGTTTCGTGAAGGTGGATGTATGTATTTTACCCATTGGATCCTTTGTTATTATAAGGTCTAGGAACTCGATCTTCTCTTCATCCATCACATACGTGAATTTTAAACCTAGAGAGTTTATATTTAATCTGTCAATGAACTCTTTAAATTCTTTGACATCTCCGATCCATAATACCATGATATGGTCAATATATCTATGCCAGGATAATATTTTGTCATTATATTCTGACATATCTTCAGAAAATACATACATTTTTTCCCAAAAGCCTAAATACAGGTTTGCATAGTTCGGGGCACAAGGGGTCCCCATGGCAGTACCATTGATTTGATGATACCAATGGTTATTGAAGATGAAAAAATTTCGTGTTAATATAAAACGAAGTAATGCTATGATAAACACTTTCATATTCGCATCTTCTGTGGGTCTCATACTTAAATAATATTCTACTGCTGACATTCCCTGGTCATGCGGGATGCTAGAATATAATTGTTCTACATCAATAGATATCAGGATTGTTTTGGTAGGTACTACAATATCCTCTAAATGCTTCAGGAGATCCAATGTGTCTTTTAAGTATGAAGGTATTTCCGGTACTATTTCTTTGATGTAATCATTTACATATTCACTTATTTTTTCTGTCAGACTGCCATTACCTGATACTATAGGCCGTCCTGGTACGGGCAATTTCTTTTTATGTATCTTTGGTAATGAGTAAAAGGTGGCTATCACCGGTCTTTTTGGAAAAAGATAATCATACGTATTTTGATCAATGAGTTTATCTTGTTTAGCTTTTTGCAATAGAAGTTTTAACTCTTTCAGAAATTCTTGGAGTGGATTACTTTTTAGCACTCTATATGTTGATGTATCACACAGCAATTTGTTGCACATCTTTAAATATTCTTGTTCGTCCAAAATAACTGTGTTGCCTCCTTTATCAGCGGGTTTAATCACCACTCTGCTCTTTTTCAACTCCTGTAGGGATTTGAATTCCTCCATACTTAGATTGAATTTGGTTTTACTTTTATCATCCTGAACTTTATTAGATAGATATTTTAAGTCTTTAGTGACCAAGTCCACAAATACTTGAATATTTCCATATTGTTTAAAGTCAGGCGTGAAGGTGCTGTTATTCTTCTTGGTTATTTTAGTTTGAGAAAGATCTTCATATTTTTGTTCGTCCATTAGTGACAACATTCTCTCAAATACTTCTTTATCTTCATCACAGATGCCCCAATTATTGAGTTCTATTTTACGTTTTTGTGTAAAAAAAATTTTGAGTGCTAATTTTCTCGCAAATAGATTTATATCTTTTACATTTACAAAAAGATCTGAATTGCTTGTAGGGACGAATGAAAGGCCCTTAGATAGCAAAGATATATGTGGGGCCTTCAATTTAAATTCTGACAAATTTACCACTGTGGTTTCTTTTTGTTGAGTAGATGTTACAATTCCTTTGTTGTTTTTATCTACTGATGATTGTTCTTTATGATTTACTGATTGGCCGTGTCTTACACATTCTTTCCGTGATTTTAACTTCTTATAATGTGTTAACGCTGTATCTTTAACTGGATTAATTAACAGTGTTTCTGTCAAAGGTACATTTATATTCGTGTTGTCATTTATATTTTTTTGACTTATTTTACACATTCTTGGTGGTTTTATGTGAGTTTTCTTTGGTATTATTAACATATCATTTTGTTTATCATCAAGATTTTTCGGAGATTTTATAGGGTTGTAATTATGTATATCACTCTTTACTGATCCTTGCGTGGTCGAGACGTATAATGGCGTTTTTGGGCGCGCCCCTTGCCTAAAAAATGATGTTCTAGTGTAGTTTGATTGGATCCTGATCTTGTTGTTGGGCCGCTGAACGTGCCCCCTACATATTGTTTACGTAATTTGTATTGTTTAGTACTGTCTTCTCTTTCTGATGTTTCAGCCTCTGAAGAGCTTATATCAGTATTATTTAATTGTCCAATTCTGATAAATTTGTATATTCTTCCAATTTGATAGTCATGACTATCACGTGCAAATTTCTTTTGTTTTCTCGCTATAAGATCTCTCTTAAATTTTTCAACGTTGTTATGTAATTTCATATTCAATGTATCATATTCCCCATTATCCTTGAATTTTGAGAAATCATTTTGCTTGTCTATAACTACTTGTTTGATAATTTCCAAGTTCTTCTTTTCGGTTTCTAAGATCAAGTTCATCAATTCTTGTCTATATCTATATATGTATATATTCCTGAAGCCACATGATAAATAATATCTCTTTTTAAAAAAAATATATTCTCTAATCTTTAAGGATTAATAAAATTATATGTCATATAAGATAGACATCCATAATAAACTTATTAATGTGGCCAGGTAGTGAGTATAATGACCAAAAGTATGACATTATAGCAGAATCATCCATGGTTGACGAGATGCATTAAAATGAAGCAGGTAGACTGATCACGCGAGATTTGGGAATCAACTTCCATGAGTTGGTTGGCAAATCACGCATGGTTGGCGTATCAATACCCAGGAAGAGAGAGACAGAGAGCGTAGTGACATCTTCACGCTGATCACGTTACTGCGTGGTAACTTAGATGACGCAGATAGCGTTTGGTATACGGAAATGGAAGGAAAAGGGCTATAAAAGCCCATGCTGTACCAATATTCAGTAGCCCATGAGTAAGCCCTAGGAGGGGCGAAACGGGACCGTCGGGACTATTCACAGTAAAGCGCAAGTACTCTGGTTAAATTTACTATTATAGATAGGGTGGCTACATATATTTGGCTATTTTTGTATGTACTTTTTCACTCCTGATGACTACTTTGAATTGCTAGTCTGCATTAATGACACACAGTAGTCTTAGGCAATATGGAGTTTTGTACTTAGTAAACTGTATATAAGATATATTTTTTATTATATGTACCCCCTATATAATTACTGTTTTTTACAACTCTTTACAACCATATGAGTACTAATGGTGCGCTTTTCTCTAAATTGGTTTTATCACACTTTTTTGAGCTAAATATAATTACACACATGTTTTCAAGCTTCCCAAGGATTAGCAAAGTAATTTTGCCATATGAGGGAAGATTGCATGTAATATGGGACATTGGTTGTCACTAGCTCTCTAAGAGTAACCTTCCATCCATAAACCATCCTAGTTCCTTTTTTTTTCAAAATAATGTAAACTTTAATTTGGTGTGAAGCACCAGGGAACCGCTGTACAGTGATACATTGAATTATTTTTATACATATAACTTTAATGAAAAATAAACAGCGTTGATTAAAAAGATTAAAAGGAAAAGGGGAACTTAAAAACAAAACCACTAACTCCTTAGTTAGTTGCTGCAAGCCTTATTACCACTTTTCAATTGTAGAGTGTGAGATTGTCAGCTAAAGTTAACTTATAGAGGATTGTGAGGACACTTTATTAACCAAAGTCAGCTTAAGAATTCAGTAAATACCAAATTTGCATATAATTACAATCTAAGTATCCTATATATGCAATAACCACACAATACACCATATTGTTGGTATATTATGTGTAATAAGACCTATCGTGGTCTATCATATAGCCCTATAATAGGGTAGCCTGCAGTCCACCACTGGTATATCAGAATATATAGGTGGGTATATCAATGAGGTACAAAGGTGGAGTATTCTATTGCAGCATAGCAATGTGTGTGAATCGCCTCAAAATTGCTTGTCTATACTCTCTACCTGTTCCCATTGGTCCCCACGCTTGCTCCACCACAGTCTGTTGAATGGTATAAGATTGGTTAGTGCCCTGTTTCTCCTCTAAGTTGCAATACTCATTGTCTCAGTGTCTCCATTAGCTGTAGAGATTCGATCTTCCTGGTTCGAGCGTGCGTCTCAAACGTGATGACGTCACGCTACGCCTGCCTACCTAACAGGTTTCTACGTCTGAACGTCTTTCTCAAAGGATTAAGGCATATACCGTTGTTGCTGTCCTTTTATAGGTTCTGGTAGTCATAGTTACCTGATCTACCACGAGTGCTACATATAGTTAGTCCCTGTTATTGTATGTGGACAATTATAAAAGGCTTTCCACAATAAACATTTATCAGCATTGGCACATCTGACAAACTACAGATGCAAAAAATATGTATACATAGATACATATGATGTTACCTTTGTCCATTTAATATATTATGCAAACAATTAGGTCTAAAGGAAAAATAAGTCATTATGTCAATAGGAAGAATCAAAATGAAAGAAATAGGATATGTCCAGGATATAAGATATTCTCCGTTCATGTATCCACATGTACAATATTTTTACATTATTGATAACCCTATTGGAAGTGACAGTAATATAATACATATGCCTATATGGGGGTCTGAATAATAATTATATATAAAGAATAGTAACAACAGTATTATTACAGGTCATATTATATAGACATACTAAATTGTGTAAGGGTGTTAGATAATAATAATCAATGTCAGTGAAAAATCTTATAGTGCCAATTTTTCACTGACATCCATTTAGGCACATATGTGTCAATATAGTAGTTTTATTAAATATGGTAGCATTGTCAATCACTCCACGAGGGAAGTTGAATATCTTTATCATTTTTAGCATATATATATATATATATATATATATATATATATATACATATATATATATATATATATATATATACCGTATATATACGGTATATATATATAAATGTACATATACATACATATATATATATATATAGATATATATAAACATACGCATTTACATCTACATATATTATAGTACTATAAATATATATATATATATATACTGTATAAATCAATATATATAAATATAAATATAAAAATAAATCATTTTAAATAAGACGTTTGTCCAATACAAAAATATTGCAATACTCATTATTATTCTATATATATATATATATATGGATTAATAATTACTAAATTACTAGATTACTGGACATTCACGGCTGCTTCACTCTTCAATATATATATACTAGCGAATTGCCCGTCAAAAAATGACGGCAATGAAATTGTAAGGTAGCTAATGCTGTTTAGTGTGTAATAATGAAATATATAATACATTAATAAATGAATATACTTTACCTATTTTAAAGCATTGTGTGGAAGAGCTGTGAATGTGTTTTGATGTTGCTGCAGCATTAGTGGTGTGGATCTGCTGTGTAAGCGTGCTGATGTGTGCAGTGTAACACTGTGCGTGCGCGAGCCCAAACCGTTGTCCTGTACTTCCGCATTGGCGTCAAATGGCGAGTAATGTGTGTTATACGTTTTGTATCGGAATATCCGTAGGTGTTTTGTGGTGTTTGCGAGTTTCTTGTGGTGTTTTGCGAGTTTAGAGTGCTGTAGCCTCGTTTTCGTTTTGTTCGGCGGCCATTTTTTCTCTCGCTTCGTTTTTTTTTTAGTCTCTAAACTGTTTTATTTGAAGTAAAAATCGAGGTGTAAGTTGTATTTTTGAGGTGCTGGGTGCTCCCTCTTGGTGTAGGTAAGTTTTTTATGTATGTGGTGTGTGTATGTATTGTGTTTTACATTTTGTAATTGCGTCCGAGTGTTTGCGAGTCCGTAATGTGTGTGAACGTGTGTCGTATGTTGTTTGCGAGTGTCGTAATGTGTGTGTCGTACTGTTTGGGTTGCGACGTGAAGTTTGCGAGGGTCGCAGTTGCTGGCAAGGAGCGCCTTCGGCTGCACCATGCCAGCAACTGCGGCCCTCGCTTTGCGAGGTCCTCAGGTGCTGGCATGGAGCGCCTATGCGCTCCATGCCAGCAACTGAGACCCTCGGGCAGTGCCCTCGCTTCGCGAGGGCCTCGGCTCGCTGCGCGAGCCCGCAGCGTTAGCAACAACTCGTACGCTCACAACTATATATGTGATATATATATATATATATATATATATATACATACTGCAACATTAGTTTATTGTGAGCAAAATAGTTATTTAAATGAATCATGTTTAGTAATGTTTGTGTACCTACCGTTCTGTTCTAACCGGCCCCTTTAAATGAAGTACTGCCCCAAACTGGGAGTGACAGATGTTTACACCCAATCAGAAGCAGAGGCTCGTCTGACAGTGACCAATGGGGAAGAGGAAGGAAAGAGCGCACTTCCTGGTCTGTAGAGAAGGTGAGTAGATATGGAGAGGCAAGTGAGAGAGTGAAATATGACTCATAGAAAGAGACCATTATAAGGATGAGACAGAAAAAGAGTGTGTTACAGCTCACAGGTAGGGATTGCTATAACTAAGAGACAATAGGAATTGTGATATACCTCGCAAGAAGAGACAGTTATAACCATGAGACAACAAGAGAGATGTATAACAGACAGCTGTAATGATGAGACAGCAGAAAGTATGATGTACCACACAAAAGAGACAGTTATAAGGATGAGACAGCAGAAAGTGTGATGTACCACACAAAAGAGACAGTTATAAGGACGAGACAGCAGAAAGTGTGATGTACCACACAAAAGAGACAGTTATAAGGACGAGACAGCAGAAAGTGTGATGTACCACACAAGAAGAGACAGTTATAAGGATGAGACAGCAGAAAGTGTGATATACCACACAAAAAGAGACAGTTATAATGATGAGACAGCAGAAAGTGTGATATACCACACAAAAGAGACAGTTATAATGATGAGACAGCAGAAAGTGTGATATACCACACAAAAGAGACAGTTATAAGGATGAGACAGCAGAAAGTGTGATGTACCACACAAAAAGAGACAGTTATAATGATGAGACAGCAGAAAGTGTGATATACCATACAAAAGAGACAGTTATAATGATGAGACAGCAGAAAGTATGATATACCACACAAAAGAGACAGTTATAAGGATGAGACAGCAGAAAATGTGATATATCACACAAGAAGAGACAGTTATAAGGATGAGACAGCAGAAAGTGTGATATACCACACAAAAAGAGACAGTTATAATGATGAGACAGCAGAAAGTGTGATATATCACACAAGAAGAGACAGTTATAAGGACGAGACAGCAGAAAGTGTGATATATCACACAAGAAGAGACAGTTATAAGGACGAGACAGCAGAAAATGTGATATATCACACAAGAAGAGACAGTTATAAGGATGAGACAGCAGAAAATGTGATATACCACACAAAAAGAGACAGTTATAACGACGAGACAGCAGAAAGTGTGATATATCACACAAAAAGAGACAGTTATAATGAAGAGACAACAGAAAGTGTGATGTACCACACAAAAAGAGACAGCAGAAAGTGTGATATACAACACAAAAGAGACAGTTATAAGGATGAGACAGCAGAAAGTGTGATATACCACACAAAAAGAGACCGTTATAATGACGAGACAGCAGAAAGTGTGATATACCACACAAAAAGAGACAGTTATAATGATGAGACAGCAGAAAGTGTGATATACCACACAAAAGAGACAGTTATAATGATGAAATAGCAGAGAGTAGTATAAAACACAAGAAGAGACAGTTATAAGGATGAGACAGCAGAAATGTGATATACCACACAAAAGAGACAGTTATAAGGTTGAGACAGCAGAAAGTGTGATAAACCACACAAAAGAGACAGTTATAAGGTTGAGGCAGCAAGACAGTGATATAAATCACATTAAGAGACCGTTATAACCATGAGACAGCAAGAGAGTGATATAAATCCCAAGAAGAAACAGTTATAAGGATGAGACCGCAGTAAGTATGATATAAATCACAAGAGAGACAGTTATAACGATGAGACCGCAAGAGAGTGATTAGTATCACAATAGGGGACAGTTATAAGGACGAGACAGCAAGAGAGTGACATAAATCACAAGAAGAGACCATTATAGCCACAAGACAGTAAGAGAGTTATATAAATCACTGTAAGAGACAGTTTTAACCAGGAGATAGCAGGAGAGTGATATAAATCACAAGACAAAACTGTAATAAGGACGAGACAGCAAGAGAGTGATATAAATCACAAGAAGAGATGGTTATAATGTTGAGACAGCAGAGAGTGAAATATACATCAAAGCAAGAAAGAGTTATAATCCTGAGACAGCAGAGAGTGTGAGATATATAATAAATATATAATAAATCATGTGATGATCCAAGGGTAGGGGCTATTACTGCCCAGGGGTAGGGGCTATTGCTGCCTGCTGTAGACTATAGGTTATCTACCCACAAGGACCGTTTGGGTTCTTGGAAATCTCAGCACCAGCACCCTAATATCTGGCTTCTGTATCAGTCAGGGTCTCTCCATCGGTAATCAGCACTTCCAGGAGTCTCAGTAACCTTCCTGTGGTAGTGACCCGGACAAGTTACTTGTAGGGTGCAGATAGGATCATTATCACAGCCACCAGGAGCAAATAACAGAACATACCATTTCTATATGTCTCAGCAATTAACTAATTTATCTTTGGAAAGTCAACAATATTTATAGAGATTAGATACAGAGGGGGGTGTATACAACACAACAATGACAGGGAGTGGCAGGCAAACACAGGAGATTGACTCCACATGGGGTCTGATAGTCTGGCATCCTGTCTAGCAGCTGTGATCAATAGTCCTAGTGGTCCAGACTTCAAATAGAGTACATTAACTTTATCTGGTAAACAATGGGACAAAACAGATTGCAGTACAATGAAGGTGTTTATGTACATAGTGGCTGGAGCCAAGAAGTCTGTCCTTTATGGTGGCTCAATGGGGTAAGATCCAGGAACAGGAAAAGGGGTCTGTGACAAATCATATATAGAGAGAGTTGTAATGAAGAGACACCCGGAGAGTATGGTATATCAAAAAGTTATATATTTATAAGAATGAGACAACCATAGACTGTGAGATATCTAATAAACCAAAGTGAGATAACTCTAGTAATGAAACCTGTCATAACCCAGAGAATAATAAGAGTTTTGAAGTACAATGTGATACCTTTTTTATTGGATAACTATATGTTTTCATGACAAAAGCCAAACCGATTAAATGTTAACAAATTATGTCAATTTACAAGTGCAACATGATACACAATTAGCAGACACATTAAGACAGGAGGGGCATGGCAGGGGACCGTAAAATAGGTCTGGGGGTTTCACTGGTATCTGTCTGACTTGTACAACCAGGGCTACAGTCTGAGACAGAGTGTTATCTATCTAGAAAAATCACATTGTTTTAATAGAGACTTAACCAACAAGTCTGATATATATATCATAATTCCGGGAGATAATTACACCAATGAGACAGCCAGAGAGTGATATACATATCAAAATAAAGAAGAATTATAATAATGAGATAGCAAAATGAAAATTTGAGATTTGATATGAAAATTGATATTGATAGCCATAGATATGACTAAGAGAGTGAAACACATCATAAATCTGATAGGCAAAGGCATAGAGTTATAATAACAATGAGACCTTAGCGAGTGTGATATAGCTCACAAAAAGAGATTGCTATAACGACAAGAAGCAGTATAGTTACATAGGGCCTCATTCTATTATCGGCCGTAAACCGGCCGTAAGACTGCGATTCCTTGCGGGGGATGCAAGGATCTCCTCTTACGGCCGGCCGTAAATCTTGCTACCGGCCGTAAGCTCTGAAAACTAAAAACTCAAAAATAAATTCAAGCCTGCACTGTACAGCTCTGTAAATGCTAGGGATCATATTGGGGGACATGAGGATTAATAGTAACCCACTCTCAAGCTTGCACATCAGCCCAAACCCGAGTTTAAATTAACTGTTTATTTTCCGGCCGCAGCGTGGGCAGGTCTGAGGTGCTCCAAGCACTCTGGACTTTTTACATGGATATTTAACATATATTAAAAAAATATATATTTTACGGATTTGAGTATAGGGGAAATTTGTGCTATTTTTGCTAACACCTAAAATCACTTTATAGTCTTCTCAAAGTGCAGGATGGCTTTATTTGGGCTATATTTCGTGCTTAATTGGTGCTAGCGGGACCTCTTTCCTGCAAGTAAGCTGCGGCTCGGTTTTAGCCTTGCAGAGAGGCTTCCCGGAGCAATTGAATTGCAAATAGGATTTTCTTACAACCGATTTCATTGCGGCCGTTTTAGATCAAAGGATTTCCTCCGGCGCGAGCGGCCGCAAGAGATAGCAAGGCACCGGCCGCAAGAGATAGCAAGGCACCGGCCGCAAGCCTGCCGGAATCCCCGGCCGGAGGGGAATAGAATAGCCGAATAGCTTGCGGACGGTCCTTGCGGCCCCGCAACGGCTGCGGCCGATAATAGAATGAGGCCCATAGTATTTAAGGTTGAAAAAAGACTTTCAGTCCATCAAGTTCAACCTTTTAAGATCTCCTCTGATCTGTAATATGCGGATTAACGATTAATTCATTAGTTTTTAATTAATTATTAATCAATTATTTAATGTTTTTTTTTTTTTTTTAATTAGTAATTAGTCCAGAGGAAGGCAAATAGAAAAAAAAAAAAAAAAAACCACAAGCGAGACTTAGCCAATTGTCTCAAAGGGAAATGTAAAAAATTTGGATCAATACTGTCTCTCTAATTATCCATGATAACCCTGAATTCCCTTTTTAATTAGAAATAAATCCAGTCCCCTTTTAAAGTTATCTATCGAATCCGCTGTCACCACCTCCTCTGGTAGAGAATTCCACAGATTAACCACCTTAATGTGAAGAACCGTTTGCTTTCTTTGAGGTGGAATCTTTTTACTTCTAACCTCAAGGTATGTCCTCTTGTCAGTTGAAAACCTCTTGGCACAAAAAGCTCCCCTGACAAATCTTTATACTGACCCTGGATGTATTTATATAAGGTAATCATATCTCCTCTTAGTCGCCTTTTTTCTAGAGGAAATAAGTTTAATTTGGTTAGTCTTTCTTCATAACTTAGCCCCTCCATTACCCTTATTAGTTTTGTTGCCCTTCTCTGTACCTTTTCCAGCTCTAAAATGTCCTTTTTATGAAGTGGTGCCCAAAATTGTACTCGATATTCCAAATGTGTGCGTACTAGAGATTTGTATAGTGGCAGAATTATATTTGCTTCCCTGGCTTCTATACCCTTCTTAATACATGCTAATATTTTATTTGCCTTTGCAGCTGCTGCTTGGCTTTGAGCACTGTTACCTAGGTAATTGTCCACAAGCACTCCCAAATCCCTTTCAATATCTGATACAACTAGATTTGCTCCATTAAGATTATAAATTGCATGGATATTTTTCCTTCCCAGATGCATAACCTTACATTTATTCGTATTAAATCTCATCTGCCATTTAGATGCCCATTCCTCGATTTTATGTAAATCCCCTTGGAGGGAAAGCACATCATTATCTGATTTAATTACCTTGCACAACTTTGTGTCATCAGCGAAAATGGAGACCCCACACTCCAATCCTACCTCTAAGTCATTAATAAATATGTTAAAAAGGAGAGGACCTAATACTAAACCCTGAGGAACCCCACTTACCACATTAGTCCAATCGGAGTATGTTCCATTTACAACAACCCTTTGCTTCCTGTCTTTTAGCCAGCTCTCAATCCATGAGCAGATATTTACTGCAATTCCTGTATCCCTTAGTTTGCCCAATAGTCTCCCATGTGGCACTGTATCAAAAGCCTTTGCAAAATCCAAAAAGACTACATCCACTGAGTTGCCTTGATCCAGGTTCCTACTAACCTCCTCATAGAAACTAATTAGATTTGTTTGACATGACCTATCCCTCATAAATCCATGTTGACTCTTATAATCCTGTTCAAATAGACATATTCTTGTATATTATCTCTTATTAACCTTTCTAAAAGCATCCCCACTACAGAAGTAAGGCTCACTGGTCTATAATTCCCTGGATTTGCTCTTGCTCCCTTTTTAAATCTAGGTATCACATCAGCTTTTCTCCAGTCATCTGTTAGAGACCCTGTGTTGAGTGAATCTTTAAAAATTAAATATAATGGTTTGGCTATTACAGAACTCAGTTCCCTTAGTACCCTTGGATGTATTCCATCAGGACCCGTATGCAATATTCCATAAACCAGAGAGACGTATAAGAATGAGACAGTCAGTGAGTGTGAGAAATATAAAAAAGCAGTCTCTATAGCCCATTTCTGGATCGCTACCTTGTCATGGTGAAGGGCTTGTATAACTCAATTAAGCTGTGCGCTGTACCATGAAGGATCATCCAAGATGGGCAGGTCATTGCAGTCAGACAAATTGCGGTCCATTTGAGTTGGCAACCCGCTCGAGTATGTTTGCCGTGAAAGCCTTATGTATAGGCACAACACACAAGATGTGCCTGGTGTGCCACGCTCCATAGGGTCATTGAGAGTTGGATACGACTAAACGATTAAACAACAAGAAGTCCCTATAGCAGTGTACCCATTTCACTTGAAATCCTTAAAAGGTCTCAAAAAAGGTAGCAAACATGGTAAAATCCATGTGGGAGAGGAGTAGAGGTGGATTAATTTGGTAACAGATGTATATGGAACATATTTATAAGACCTAGAGAAAGTGTAAGGAATAAAGTAGAGGTAATGCCAGTGTAACACTCCCTGTCCTATATAATAAGACAACCATTAATATATCCTGTATGTAAAGGACCATAGACAACTAATAATAACAAAGCGTGTACAGGTCTCCAAACATTATCACTTTAAATATGTCCATAAAATTATGGATACCATAAAAAGTGTTTATATTTATTTTACCACCTTATCAAGTTTATATGAAAGTGACTAAGCATGGACACCACTTCTGTGTAAGTTCTGCATTGTAGAGGCACTTGCAGGCACAGTGTTGGTGCAGCTATCTAGGTCCAGCCTGACATCATCAGGTGCCCACGTAAGTATCACTGTGCCAGTAACAAATATGGCCACAGCAGGTCCTGTCTACTTCAATGAAAGAATAGCTCAGATGAGATAGCATAGTTCAAAACTAAAATATATTTATTTCTGTTCAAAATATGTATCAAGATATATTTTCAATAAAAAACATATATTTTTTATTTTAAATATATAAAAAAATTAATTTGTTTGTATTCCCTTATCTGCCAGTGTGGTTTCAATCATGTCCTCCTCCGTGGAGGAAGAGATAAGGTCCCTTTTAGGAGGGGATGCTCTGCCTCTACCAGACACCTATGATGTGAATTCTGGAAGTCCTCGACCCTTAAAACTGAGACACAGTGTGTGCTACATCGTGATGGGAGTTTTATTGAATGAACAGGTGAGGGGGCACTGTTCTGCAAATGTGGAAGAGGGTAACTTGTTGGGAGGAGGCACATAATGGAGCACTGCATGGGTTAAAATCTAAAATGCATGGTCTACACAATGGGGGATGGGAATGGATAGAAGAGGGGAGAATGGGAATGGAAGAGAGGGGGAAGGGAGAGCAGGAAAAGAGAAGAAGAAAAAGGTGAGAGTTATAGGGGGAAAGAAAAGGGAGGACTTATATATATGTATATATGTATTTATACAATCTCCTTTAGTGGTGTATGTGTGAACTCTTTAAAAAAAAAAGACATTTAAAAGAGCCTACAGAAAAGCTGTATGGAAAGAAAGTCAGATAAATGGGCTGTCTGGCTCTCTGTCTGATTTTGGACATGTCAGGTCAAAAGACCGCTTATCCCGAGCAAAACTGGGCACCTGGTAACCCTACTGCCACATTCAGGTACAGAGCCCTCATAAGGAACTGGCTGCTGTGATATGAGTGCCAACATTTTATGGCACAATTTGGGGGAAATTTGGAAAGGCACTAGAAAGAGGCAAAAGAAAAGGATTATATTGAAGAATGATATGCAATGACTGCTCTTGTGGCATTGGACAGTGCCATAGTTATAATGGGTGAGAACTGCTCTTCATCTGGGACTGTGTAATTAAGAGCACTGGGTGGACAAGTTTGCTTGAAGTCACAATATGTTGCGTCTCTATGAAAGAAACCTAGATTTAAAAGCAACAAAAGCAAGTCTAAACTGTCCATTATGTCTAAATAAAAATATATGTTTAATAAATCCTCAGGATGACTCTGTGCTTATCCGTGTCATGCATGGATTACATGTTTGTCTACTGAAAGGCTGTTCCCACTTATCTACTACCATTTCAGTCTCTTCCCAACTTGAAATCATTAACACCTTTTTCATTCTCTCTTTTTCTGGAATATATCCCCCTTCTGAGCTTTATTAAATCCATTAATATATTTGAAGGTTTAAATCATATCACCTCTCTCCTTTTTTAATGTTTTTTATTAAAAGATAGTGATCATAAAAAATCTTCAGAAAAGCACAATTACTATGTCATATGCTCCTTCTTATCCTTCTCGTTTATAATGTTATAAAAACATGATCCCTGTCCCTTCTAACCTATACATAAATGTCATGAAGTCTTTCCTTATATATTTAGCCTTTTAGACCATGCACATTTGTTTTTAATTTATTAATATAATTTTTGAGATATGATCTGCAGATATGAGGCCTAACTAGGTGTCTGTAGAGTGGATTTATTTCCTCTCTGCTTCTAATTCCTCTTCCAGTATATTCAAGCTATTGTCTTTTACAGTTGCATTTTTTGCCTACCTGAAAAACACAACATGATAACTTTTTGTTTGATGCTTCCCAGGATGAGGTGCTCATGATGCAGGAGGCGAAGACTGAATGCTGGGGAAGCTGGTACCTCCCTGCAGGAAGATTGGAGCAAGGGGAGACCTTGGTGGAGGGGCTGTGCAGGGAGGTGAGTGAAGAAACTGGACTCTTGTGTGAGCCCCTCACCCTGCTGGCTGTAGAGGAGAGAGGAGCAGCTTGGGTCCGATTTGTATTCTTGGCACAGCACACAGGTATGTGTAAATATATTTATGAGCATCTACAGTGCCTTGCAAAAGTATTCACCCCCTTCATTTTTTACCTATTTTGTTACATTACAGCCTTAAGTTCAATGTTTTGTTAATCTGAATTTTATGTGATGGATCAGAACACAATAGTCTAAGTTGGTGAAGTGAAATGAAAAAAATATATACATAAAACTATTTTTTAGAAATAGAAAACAGAAAATTGGCATGTGCATATGTATTCACCCCCTTTGTTATGAAGCCCATAAAAAGCTCTGGTGCAACCAATTACCTTCAGAAGTCACATAATTAGGGAAATGATGTCCACCTGTGTGCAATCCAAGTGTCACATGATCTGTCATTGCATATACACACCTTTTTTGAAAGGCCCCAGAGGCTGCAACAACTAAGCAAGATGCACCACTAACCAAACACTACTATGAAAACCAGGGAACTCTCCAAACAAGTAAGGGACAATGTTGTTGAGAAGTACAAGTCAGGGTTAGGTTATAAAAAAATATTCAAATCTTTGATGATCCCCAGGAGCACCATCAAATCTATCATAACCAAATGTAAAGAACATGGCACAACAGCAAACTTGCCAAGAAACGTCCACCCACCAAAATTCACGGACCAGGCAAGGAGGGCATTAATCCGAGAGGCAGCACAGAGCCCTAAGGTAACCCTGGAGGAGCTGCAGAGTTCCACAGCAGAGACTGGAGTATCTGTACATAGGACGACAATAAGCCGTACGCTCCATAGAGTTGGGCTTTATGGCAGAGTGGCCAGAAGAAAGCCATTACTTTCAGCAAAAAACAAAATGGCACGTTTTGAGTTTGCGAAAAGGCATGTGGGAGACTCCTAAAATGTATGGAGGAAGGTGCTCTGGTCTGATAAGACTAAAATTAAATTTTTCGGCCATTAAAGAAAACGCTATGTCTGGCGCAAACCCATTACATTTGTTGATGTCTTCTTGATTTTACCAACTAATATCCTTTCAAGTATCAAGAATGGGTTTGGGTCATCTGGAAAGTGACCTTTAGGTACAGAGGCCTTTACCTTTTTCTGAATCTGGTAGTCGCACCCAAAGCAGGATGTTTCTACTTCCCTGTAAGTATTTGGTTTTGTTCTTTCAATTCTTTAACACTACACTTTAATTGTGCAATTTGGTTTTCCACTTTTTGTTCACAGGTATTATAAGAGTGTAATTCTGCCAAAACAAATCTACCGATTGCTGTATTTTTGCAAGTTTGTCATCAATCACAGGCATCAAAAGTCCGGCTACAAGTTTTTGTATGGCATTCACATCTACTGATGGATGATAACTGAGTGACAATCATTGTCTCCAGAAGGTCCTTGTGCCTTTGCACCACTTGCTTTTTTTGGTTTATCTCACTGTGATTTGCTTGGCCCTGCCATGATTCCTCTATCTAAAATGTTATCCAAATACTAACATTTTATGTTCTGCTGGTGTTAGGGTCTTTTTTTTTGGAGAAAATATGAGCTGGGACCGATCTTAAAGTTAAAAGTTATGATAACAGATCTTATGACTAAAATATTATCCACAGTGGCATACATTATAGAAGTTGGTAACCCTTACAGCAGGCATGCCCAACTTCAAGTAGGCCGTGACCTACTATTCAGTATCAAAACTGGCAGTGATCTACCACACTCTCCCATTGCCATTCTTCAACTTAAACATGTTAGGTTTATGATAAAAAATAATAACAAATAATAGTTGTTTCCACAAAACCTGGAAAGTTAGTTACAAATCAATATGGATTTGAAAATACATGCTTACATTGGACATTAGTGTGACACCTAGGTCTGCATTTCGTTCACCATCTGTTGGCTATCAGATGAGAACTGGGTGAGGGCCAGCTTCAGGGAATCCTGAATCTGTCATGTTGAAACGTAGCTCATCATTTTTAGATATGAAAATGCAGACTCACACAAATAAATTGAACCAAAACATGAGTGTAGAATTTCACTGCATCTTCGTAAATAGGGACATTTTTGTCTAGGCAAAAACTACCAAAATGATTTTCCTGTGTGGGGCCTTCAGAACAATGTCATTTTTCAGAGTTAATATCTCATTTTCAAGAGATAGTTTGCTCAATGAGTAATTTTTACTGATAGTGACAGCAATTTCTTTAATGTCCAAATTGGATTTGAATGGAAATGATATGTATTCTACAATTGATTCAATTTTTTGGTAGTCACAAAATCTCTTTTTGAACTCTTGAATAACAGAACCAAAGTCAGGATTTTTTTCCAGATGGTCCTGCATATTAGGTTAGTGATTAGGTATTGATTGTAAGGTCAGTCATCATTAGCTTAAATTTGCTTTTGTAGGATGAAACTATGCTTATCATCTCTCCAATGTATTTACCTTTATCTTATAGCTTTAGGTTCAGATCAGTAAGTCTACCTGTGAAATCAGCAAGGAAAGCCAGAATAAACAACCACTCTTCGTATTCTAACTAAACATACTCATCTCCCCTCTCCTTCTTAAAGGATATTATTTCTCTAAACAACTATGTAACCTTAGCAAAAATGTGTGCCTTCTAAGCCACCTTACATTGAGAAATAAAAAGCCACCTTTGAAGTGATTTTCTATTAATTGAATTTACAATTTTTTTTTTTTTTTATTCGTCTGTATTCAATGCGGATAACAGAATACATACATAGGCTTACTTCAAGTATCATAAAACCATGGTTACATGCATTTTGTGGCATTTTTCACTCAATCCATTACATCAGTGTATTAGCAAAGTAGAAAGAAAAATACTGCCTATCTTCCATCCGCCATCTCCATTTTCTGCTATTTTCCTCCTATTTTACCTTATAACTCTCTAACTTATATACCATAGCTAGTTGTGCAAAGAATCATAATCCTCATTATTTTCTTTCTTATCTCGTCCCTCTTGTATATTGATTTTTATACTAACTACTAACCTCCTATTTTCTCCATCCTCCTCCGCGTCTCAGGGTAGTGGAGGAGTGGGCTAAGGGAATGAAGGCCAGTTGGGCCGCCCTGTAGTATAGTTTCAAGTTTGGTAGGGCTGGTCCCCCTTGTTTTTTTGAATTACCTAGTATATTTTTGGAAATTCTGCCAGGCTTGTGTTGCCATACAAATTTAATTATTAATCTCTGTAGGTCGGCCAAATCTTTCATATTAATTGCTATAGGGAGGGTACTAAAGACATACATCAATCTTGGTAGTAGATTCATTTTTACCGCATTAATCCTCCCAAGCCAGGAAATCTTATAAGCGTGCCAGGTGTTCAAGTTGGTCTTTAATGTGTTAGGAAGCGGTTTGTAGTTAACCTTGTACATGTCGCGTAAGTTGGGGGTCAGGTTGATTCCTAAATATTTTATATGCGTGGGGGCCCATTTAAATTTGTATTCGTCCGCTATCAGCATCTTGTCTTGTGCGGGTAACCCTAACGCTAGGGCCTCTGTTTTGTCCATATTTACATTCAGACCTAATATTTGCAGTAGAAAGGGGATTGATGACTTAGGGTCAGTTAGGGAGCACAGTAGGTCATCCGCGAACAGGGATACTTTGAACTGATGTAGTCCTATGGCCACCCCTTTGATGGCCGAGTTTACTCTGATGGCCAGTGCCAAAGGCTCCATGGCCAGTGCAAATAGGAGCAGTGACAGGGGGCAACCCTGCCTCGTTCCCCTATGGATCGGAATTTTTGACCTTTCCTTCCCCGGGAGTTTCAGGGTTGCTGTGGGAGTGTTATAATATGTTTTTATTACCTTCATAAATTGAATTTACAATTTTAAATGCTATGTCCATGACATTGTGTCCAGTCTCTTGCTTGCCAAAACTTGCTGGTGAATGGGAAATCGTCATGCTAACGACAAAGGGCAATACATCCATTAACCTAACATGTCATGGCTTTTGCTTTATCAATAGTGATGGCAACAAGGTTGTGTAATGAGTCTTTTAACGAAGGAATAGAAAAAAAAAAATATTTCCAGGTAGTTCTTCATTGGTTTTGAAATCTTAAAAAAACATGCAATAAAATCTAGTATCTGAGATCTGTAGATTGTCCAGTTGGAGTGAGAAAGCAACACAACTGGATATATCTTTCAATAACTGTTCATTTATATGTTTACACATTTTTTCCATTTGCTGCACGACCGTATTTCTTGATATTTGAAGATTTTAGATAGCAGCAGCAATCTTTCTCTTTTTTTTTTAAATCCCTCAAAAACATTAACCGCTATTACAAGAATACAAACTCTCCTTCAGTGAAAGGTTTGCAATTGTTGGTAATCTGGTTGCTCACCTTGAAGGATGAAATGCATTGTTAGAACGTGAGCTGGCTTCTGCCAGTAATTGTCGCTGAGCAGCTAATTTGGATTTAAGTTCTTTGAGCTTAAGTTTACAAACTTCACTTTTTACTAGAAAATCACCATTAAATTTACTACAGTAGAAAGCATTATAATGTTACCTTTTTGGGCAGGGACAATGAGGTGTTACAAATTAAACAACTAGACGTTCACCACCACCACAAAAAAATGAAATTTCCCATTTGGCTTGAAAATGATAACTTTTGCTCTTCTTTTGGGCACTATAGGCCTTCTGAAATAATTCAAAACTATGACACACACTCAAATTTTTATAACTTACTAGCGACTTGCCCGTCAAAAATGACGGAGCAATAAAATTTGAAGCTGTGGCATTGCTGTTTGGGACACAATGTCAAGCTTTGTATAGTGTGAGGACCGTCGGCGCTCAGTGCGAGCCTCTCCTCTGGTGTACTTTTGCTCCTCTGAGCACCTTCGGCGCTCATCACAAAGACAGACGCATATGTCTATTTTTTTTAAAGTAATAATCAATGAATTGGTTACTTAATAAATGAATATACTTTACCTATTTGTAATGAATATATCCAGCAATCAATAACCTGAAGAGGTAACAATCTCTTTTTATTATCCTGCAGCATATAATGTCCAGTTGGACTGTTGCTGGCCTGAGGAGATAGTGTTATGAATGTGCCAACTGTGTATCAGGAATAGGCTGCGTGCGCAAGGGCAAACCGTTGGTTTATTTGTGTAAAGCAGCACTGTAGATGCGTAATGTAGTTATTTGGAAGTTAGGATTGTAAAATAGAGTGTTTTGTCTATGTGCTACAGGGTTCGCGGGTTGTGTAGCCTTGTTTTCATTTTTTTTTCCTGCCATTTTTTTCCTCGGTTAGTGGCAAAACTCATAAAAAATCAACTTAAATTTGCGTACCACCTCACTCCCAGACGTCCTGGCTGTTCCACCGTCCTGTGTGATATGGTTTTGTTGTAATTTTTTGTGTTTTTCGTGTTTTTTGCTTTGCACGGTTCGGCCGTTAGCTTCGTATTTTTCCTATCTCGTATTTTTTTTCCCTATGTCCCGATTCTTGTTTTTTTTTCTAAGTCCCGTGAACTGCTTGCGTTTCCTAAGTGTTTGGAGGCATACAGCCTTATTAAATTGCAATTTGGCCAATTGAATAGGGCTCTATATAAGCACATAGCATATGTTTTTACAGAAGTTTTTAGTTAGTGAAGACCTTGCTTTTGGGTAGAAGTTCACCAAGTAAAAACTTCTGTAAAAAGCATATGCTATGTGTCATGAATCAGCCAGTGGCCATATTGTGTTTGGACAAAGTTCATGGCTCATGCTGTGGAAGAAAAGGTTTGGGGCCCACTTGTTATGGATATATTGTTATGTTCTGGTCTAGGGGATAAAGTATTATAAGTTTATCCCTTAGCATATTCCCATACCTCCCATGTTTAGGCTCATTGTAATGAGTATCATGGGAGGGATCTAATGGGATATATTGGTTGTATGTGGGTGAAACATTGGGTGTTATATTTGTAAATATGAATGTATGTTATTATATTAGTATGTTATTATATTTTAGAGGGGAAGTCCGTTGAATACAGCCAAACCTCCTTTGTTCCCAAAGGCCTGTTAATCCCATTAGCTAAGTGTCCAGCAGAGTACTAACAATGGGGAGCTCACAGCTGGAGAGCAGACAGGCAGGCACCCAGAAACAACCGGATGGCCTGTGGCTTCTCAGCCTTCATAGCATGGGCACAGGAGAGCCAAGGTGCTTTCCCCTAGAGATTCAGAGCCCAAATGAATTAGTTGGCCCCGCCTAGTGGGTGGACCTGGGAGGGGACTATTGGTTCACACACAGTTCCCCTTCATGATTGGCCAGAGGTCATTTGGGGCTGGCTAACGGTAGCCACTTCCCCCATTCTTGTGTGATGTGGTTAAATATGCTGTTTTGAAATAAAACATTGTTCATAATTTTCATCAAGACTTTGTGTGCAGGTGTATTATTGACCCAGGGGCATATGCTGGTAGAGGAGATCGTTTCTGACTCCCTTCCAGGTTTCCCAGGCACACTACCAAAAGCTGGGACTTATGCTCTTGCATCTACAAAGACTGTCCATTGGTCGTAGCCACCCAAATCTTAGGTCTAAAACCTACAGGAGATAAGAGGACTAGGTTTCTCTATACTCCATCATCATTGTAGGTTGTGACACTATGTGCTTATATAGAGCCCTATTCAATTGGCCGAATCTCAATTTAATAAGACTGTAAGTCACGCGTTTTTCATTGCCTCCACTGCTCGCCTTGCTTCGCAAGGCTCGCAGGCAATGAGCACCATCGGCGCTCATCGCCCAAGTGCTATGAGTTTTAGTGGCTTAACATCTTGCTTCACTATGCAAGGCTCGCAGGCGATGAGTGCCTTTGGCGCTCATTTTCCAAGTGCTGCAAGTTGTAGTGCCTTAATGGCTCGCCTCGCTATGCGAGGCTAGCAGGTGATGATCGCCTTTGGCACTCATCGCCTAAGTGCTGCCAGTTAATGGCTCGCCTAGCAGGCGATGAGTGCCTTTGTCGCTTATCGCCTAAGTGCTCCGACTTAACGGCTCGCCTCGCTATGTGAGGCTCACAAGCAATGAGCGCAAAGAGCAACAACGCCTCATAGTTCAACAATTATAATATGTGATTAGAAGAAGATATCGCCATCAAACTATTCCCTTACTGTGCACAGAGATCCCCTTCAAACTATTCTCCCACTGTACACAACTGTAAGGGGACTCTTCTCTTTCTCTCACTCCTGTAGCCCCGTGCATGCAATGCGTATAACGAAGTCACGTGGTAATGCTTGCTAGTCCTTGGTGCAAACTTCCTGTGCAATCGACCAAATTCCATCCGATCGTGATCAACGTGTTGGACATGCCTGCCTTATAGCAAAGCCTATTTTTCCTTTTTTGGGGGGCGGGGGGTTATTACTGATATAGACGTAGGAGCAGACTTATTAATTAACAGTAACTCCCACAGATCTAACAAGGATGGAAAGTAATTTTGTGCTTTTTAACTCATATTATTAACAATGTTAAGACATTTATTAAAGGGATATGTAAGTGAACTGGATTATGAATACATATGAAAGTTATTTGCACAAATGTCAAATCCAACTGTTCACACCCACAGGATGCTTACATAAGCCGGGTACACACAGGAAATATAGCAGGGTACATATTTTGACCTTTCTGGTACAGAGCACAGGAAGTAACTGTTTCAGCCACGGCGGTGCAGAATGATACTATGTATTATATTATCCTGATTCTGAATGGTATGTTAATTCAGGTGGGATTTTATAGGGTTGTACACAATCAAATGCAAATTCCCAAAAAAACATATGAAATTTTGCTAAATTCGAGGTACTAAGTAATGTTTATTTTGGGATCTTTTCATGCACAAAATGTTTTCATAAACTACGAATTATCCTCTAGCAGATGTATTAATAATCCAGCTCACTTACATGTCCCTTTAATGACTTAAAAGTAGGGCTAGGATGTCTTGTCTCCAATTTTGGCTGATGGCACTAAGTTGTGGAAGGTAATTAAATCAGAAAATGAAGTACTTTAACTGAAAAGGGACTTACATAAATTTGAAGAATGTGCAATTAAATGGCAGATGAGATTTAAAGTTATGCATTTGGGAAGGAAAATAAGCAAATATCTAGTACGCTCTCATTTGGAATATGAAGTAAAATTTTAGACACCACTCCATAAAAAAAATAAAAAATAGAGCTGGAAAAAGTACAGAGAAGGGCAACAAAACTAATAAGGGAAATGGAGGGGCTAAGTTATAAAGACTAACCAAATTAAATGCCTTTTTTTAGAGAAAAGAGGGGATATGATTACCTTATATAAATATATCCAGGGTCAAGACAAGGCCTTGCCAAGTGAACTTTATGTGCTAAGAGAATTACAACTGACAAGAGGACATCCATTAAGGTTGGAAGAAAAATATTCCACCTTAAAGAAAAAAAAATGTGGAATACTCTACCAAAGGAGGTTGTAAAAGCAGATCTAATAGATAACTTTAAAAAGGGGTTGGATATATTTTTGAATAAAAAAGGCAATCAGGGTTATTCTGGATAACTTCAGGAGTATTGATCCAGGGAGGATTCCGAGTCTAGAGTTAGGAAGGAATTTCTTTCCCCCTTAGGAGACAGTTGACATTGTTCAATTGTTTTTTTTTTCTGCTTACCTTCTTCTGGATCAATTAATCCTCATATTACAAGATCAGATGAGATCTACTTAAGTTGAACTTTATGGACTAAAATTCTCTTTTCACTCATAATTACTATGTCACTCGTTATTGTGTTATTGCTACAGTTCTCTTCTATGTCCAGATAATGGCATAAGTTTGAGTGGGATTAGGATTGCACACCCAATAATAATGCATGTAATGAATATGGTTAGTTCTTCCTTAAATTCCAGTTAGTTATTGGCACAGAGTGGAAACTTGTATGTTTGTTGCTGTAATAAAAAAAGTATATACCATGTACTATTTGCTAATAAAAATGTTAGAAAAGTAATATATGCTCTGATGGGTTTGATGTAGGGGAGAAACCCATTTGTATTTGGTCTGTACTCATTTTGCAGTTCTGATGTCTTACTTTTGCCAACTCTTCATCCCATTGTTGTCTACCCTGCTCATTCTGCAGTACTTACCAACCTTTCTCTTCCTCACAGGTGGCTTTCTGAAGACCTCTGATGCTGCAGACTCAGAATCTCTCCAGGCGTCTTGGTGGGACACTGTTTCTCCACTACCACTGCGTTGCAAAGACATTCTCCCAATCATTCAACTGGCTCTGCAGTATCGCAGCCTCTTACCCCACCCTGCCATTCTTCCAACACAGTCTCCCTCTCCCCATTTAGTGTTACGCCTGGTTTTACTGTGCCTGTGTCCAGAGGGAAAGGTGTGGGTTTTACAAAGCTTGACAAACCCTCCTTGTCTTCCACTTGTGCTCTGTACACCCAGTAGGGCAAGCATCCTCACCCCACTGCAGAGTTTAGTGAAGGATCAACCTCTATCTTGTGGTCTATTGGGAGTGCAGCACCAAGGTGGGGATGGGGCAGACGGCGTGTGCTTTAATATTCTAGGGTGGCTAGAGGTTCCTCAAACTCCCAAAGTCACTGCACCAAACCTCTCCTGGGAGTTGCTGCAGAATGAAGAACTGAAACAGAGACTGCAACAGAGGCTGAAGGAAAAAGGACTGCTCCCCTTACATAGCTGAGTGCCACAGACATACATATGTGCATGTTTACAGGGGTGTTGCTGCTGTGTTTAGAGTCAGATCTTGTACACACAATATAAGCTGCATGTATATAATTTGTTCATAATTATAATATTTAAAAAAATAAATAAATGCATGTAATGAATGTTTATATTTATACATAAATATATAGATTATAATGCAAAATAGCCCTATGTATACCGAAAGTCGTGTGTGTATTTTGATTATAGTTACATGCTACTCAACTACAATACAGATATATATTTTCTTTATATATACACATATGCAAAAAAATGTTTTGATAATCGAATATATTTACACATGACCATTCACATACAGAGTTTTGATTAGGTATGTTTTTATCCCATGAAAGAAAGTAAAAAAAAAAAAAAAACACGTCTGAAAATAATATATTTAAACACATATATTTATGCCCACTCCCATAACCCATACCTTTTTCCATCCAGAATTTGCCAGCTACCAGTAAGGCATGTGTTCGAAACAGATAAAACAATGGCTTATATTTTATATACAAATAGGTTTAAACGTACAGTCATGTGCATTGTATGATAACATGTATACAAATAATTCTGTATACTCTTATTTACAATCATATTACGCTCTGTATACTTTAATAAGTATGTACAAATATGTACATACCTCTGTATGTAATAAATACGATGGCTCTGAGTTCCACAAATATACCTAATTATATTTGATTCCGTCTGATACGTTTACACACAATACAGATTGACAGCATGTAGGAAGGATGGTAGGATGCTATAGTGCAAACAATGACTTGAAACCTACATGAGTAAGGATATACAGTATCAAGGGGATAACGGATCAATGCTTTGCATTAGAGGAAGAATATGATCCATGTTACCAGAACTGACCTAGCAGAACTAGCATGGGGTTTACAAAAGATAAAAATTACTATCTTCTATAGTAATAAAGGCACAAGAATAATTTACATAAATCTTAGAAAGATTTATGGCTATTGCACTTTCACTATGGAGATTCTCTCCATATAATGTTTAGTTTAAGAGACATATTGATGTACAGATATCACAAAATATGAATATATCTCAGGTTAATGTCAAAGGACAGGATGGGTCACACAGGCGGCTGCTGCCAGTTCCTTGCAGAACTCCTCTAAGACCACGACTCCTCGGCATAGGGTCACGTGACTCAATCTACAGGAAGGGGGGAAAAGAACAAAATGATTATAGATGCAGCCCTTATGTAGAGCCTCTATGTGCAAACCTGATACTCTCTCTTTGTGTATACCGTAGCCTCTACCTGGGACAGAGTTTATAACCTGGGTTTTTAAATCGCCCCGTGACATGGGCATTAGTTCATACTACATGGGAATTGGTGTGCTGCTTTCTGCGTCTGAATCTCATGTTCTCCAATACATGATAGTTTTTGAATCTTCCTGTGACAAGGATATTGTCTTAATCTACATGTGCCAAGATCTATTTCCAAATCCTCTGTTCCCTTTGTTAGCACTCACTGTTGATCAGGAGTTTCCCCCAGTAACTGACGCCTCACATGGCAAAGTGTCTCCTGAAAATTAGATACACGGAGAGAGCGTTGGGCAAGGTCTCCAACTACCTGAAAAAGAGGAAATTGCAGAACACAGAGTATTTATTGAACCTGTCATATAACAGAAACATGGATATCGATGGCAGATGAGAACCAATAGACCAGTCTTAAAATTATGCTATTCAACTAAAAAGTCTAGGCTTAGTGAAAGACTACTGTAGTCCTATACTTACAATATGCTATCTCGAAGAATTACACTTCATAGCATTCAAAAATGTCTTTATAAAATAATTATAATGCAATTTATAATCTAAAAAATGTTTGCAATCTTTTTGCAGCTCAAACAGTGTGATCAAGGTTTGCCCAGTAATGAATAATTGCATAGAATTGAAGCTTTTTTATAGAAATGTTCTGGAGCAGAGAAGTCTTGTATAGCCATCTTGGGTGTGCGCACAACATGGTCTAAAAGATAAACTACTCTCCTCAGGAAGTAAATTACATATTATTGAACACATTTTCTATAAATAAGTGTTTACTCAAAGTGTAGGAATTGCTCCACTGAAAGCATTTTAGTTAATTGTGTCCACATTTGGTTTAAGAGAATAAAATAAATAATGGACAACACGGAAAGCTTGTTCTAGTACTCAGCTTTTTCTTATAGTACAGAAGTTAAATTAAAAGGGCAGACAACAGTAACGCTTTGTCATCACACACAAAGAAGAGGCAACGATAATGTATCTGCGAACAGCAGACAGAAAATAAGTATCCTTTAGCCAATCTGTTTCTACTAGATGCAGATAGATAAAAACAGAACCCTTATCAAAATTGTTACAACCAACTTCCTGAGTATCCCAAAGCTGACCCAGATTTATGTATGAGCCAATCATATCTCATGCAATTATCTAAGTAACATATATCAATGTTGCGATCTTTGTTACCTCATAAGAATGTCATGTTTTAACATCATAGGGAATTATCCTTTAATAGCATTAATGACAAACCTCTGCTCGATTCTTTCTATCCGATCGCAAAAAGTTCCTCCTCTAAAGTTATACTGTACAGACCACAGCTGCAGTAAAAGGCAATCTACCCGATAAGCACCTTCTTTCACCACTATTAAGAACATTTTCAATGTTTACCTCTTTAATCAATCCTAGCTGCAACATATATGCAATTATCCAGTTGTTATACTGCCTGCACTGTAAAATCACTGTGTTCAAGGATGATGCTAAACAGATAAAGATATACAGTCTTACATACAGGAACCTATGCAAGTTACGTAAGGACAGGCTACAAAGGTAATAATGTGGTGCCAATTAACCTATTACGACACCTCTATCCTCCATTATGATTCTTACCCTGACAAGCACAGAAAAGAGGGAGCGGGCTCCTGGTGATAGGCTGATGTAAGGATCCAGCAGAAACTCCTGGAGATGTGGGTGAGGGAAGAGTGCAAGACGAGCAAGCAGAGAGGTGACCTGTAGATTCACTTCATAGGGCTGAAAAATAAGTGAGGAACTAGGTTGGAAAGGAATACTGGCTGAGGGTATTAATCAGAGGATTACTACTAGATAGGGGTGGGTATGAGACTATTTCAATGGAAAATAATTTGGGTTAAGAGATGAGATGTTAGGGGAAAATGTCAAACAAAGAATATAAGTATAACATAAGGGGGATGAGTATTAATGAAGCAGTATCAGGAGAATAGCATTGGCGGTAGTATGAAAGTATGATAATATGCAACAATATGTAAGAAGTATTAGGAGACTGGTAAGAATAGAATAAAGATATGTCAGCATCTCAGGAGATTACAATAGTCTGGAATACACAGGATAGAGCATTTAAAAGTTTGAGGTTTCGGCATCAGGTGTCAAAAGCACTCTATTTCCTGAAGCAAAAATTGTGGCTATAACTAGTAAGCAAATAATATCCATATAAAAACTAAAATATAGGGGTAAATTTGATTGGGCTGTGAGCTTCTTCTAGCGAGTATCTCACGGTATAAAGGGATTTAGAGAACACAATGAAAGGTTCCAAATATTGGAAACAACCACCAAAAGAACGTTGTATATGGGAAGTTCAGTAAAATTCACACATGTTCATAGTGATTTTTAAATTATACCTTATTAGGAATATTTGTAGTGACCCTTTAAGCATTTTTTATGTCTATTTTGGGGTAGATTGCTATTAGTCCTATTATGAGCAGTTTTTGTGTTTGGAAAGCCCTGCTTTGTCATAACACTCCCTATAGCGGGCGTGAACCTTTGGTTTGGGAATACAGGTGTTCTGCTATCAAGCCAGAAGTCATGTAACTACCTCCTGTGTACTTCTGTGTTTTTGTTAGGTGGACAGTATCAGGCTATAATAATTTAAGTTTGGACAGCACCTGTTCCAGGATCCCCCCAAGTCGATCGAGTATGACCTCCAAGAAATGACCTTCATAGAAATCCTGACCCTGACTTGTTGTGCATGGACTTGGGGTCACTGGCCATCCCCACTGCGATACCAAGTGACAGCAGCTCCGGTACTGCAGGAAAAGAAACAGCATCTCAACACACTACAGAAATATATCACGTTACAGTATCACCCACTACTCATCCACAAATGAGGCAAGGCTAGCAAGTGTCTTTTTTACCTGAACTACAGCATCCTGCAAGTATGTATCATAACCAGAGTCTGATGACTTCATCACTTCAGGGACAAGGGACAGGAAACTGAAAGAGACAGAAGAAATGAAGGGGTGTGATAGAGCGTTATGGGAGGGACATTAGGTAGAGTGGCCCTATGGCTCCAACTGACTGATTGGTTGCACTCAATTCTATTCATAATTTTCTTGTCTACCTCCCTTACCTCCTCCCCTGTTTTCCTCCAACCAATGACATTTTTGCTCTATCCCATATGCTAGATCTTGGCTTTGGTTCCTTCTCTCTAACTTCTTCAAGCTCCTCTCACATAGCCATTAATCCTGTCATTAACACACTCTCTCGCCAGTCCCTCATGTTGCTCTTTCTATAAATCGTCACCTTTTGACTCTTTGCTCTCTTCCTGCAGGCTCTGCCACCTGAGCTGTGTTTCTCCTTGTCATCCGCAGTCCTGTGTCAGGAAAACCATCTGTGAAGTAGGGATCTTCCTCAAGCTCACTGTGGATACCAAGACATGGTAGAAGATAGTTTTGAAAACAATATGACTTGAGAAATAAACAGCAGGAGTGAAAGATGTGTGTGCAATAGTTATATGTGCTTATACAGTGTAAGTACAGTATTGGAATGAGGGTGTTTGGTTCTTTGTATCAGGAGGATCAGATCAAGCCAGCTAATCTACCCCCTAAAGATACTATTTATATGTATCTCAGCAACATCATTAGAGAACCTAATACTACAGCATTTGCCTGGAAAATATTCTTCATCATTGGGAACACAAGAAACTGAAAAAACAGCTCTTGGAAGAGAATGTATACAATATATGATGTTCAAACGCCTCTAAATAAGGAACATGTGTTCATATTTAGACCATATGCATATAAAGTGGAAGTTGGGGACCATGATTAATCAAGGTTTTCACTTACTCTGTGCCCTCCCAGGCCTCGCTTTCTTGCCCCCGGCAGTCTTCCTGTGCCCCAGTCAGGTACATCCGTGTCTCCAGGTTCCGGATCACCAGATTGTGTAACGCAAACTCCAGCGGGACCTCAAGAATTACTTCAAACAGCCGCAGGGAGGCCATGCTTATCTGAGAGAGATGACTGTGTGCATCAGTATTCCGTCTGTGTGTTTTTGTCACTCCTATTCATGTACATAGAGCTAAAATGTGTAACATTTAGCTGTTTGCATTTAAGTTTCAAACTATTGTACAGTATTTAGAACAACCTCAATGTTTGTCCCAAATAGTAGTGTGTCTCACTGCAAAAGCTTGGTGTTAACAGATGTTTGCTCAGGTAAATGTATTTAAGTTAAAATATAGATTTTTGTTTTCACACATGATTTTATGCTCTTAGAACTTATACAACTGCTATTATATGTTAGTTTGTTACATAATCCCCACACTACAGTGGTCCATTAAATTGGGGTCAATAATACCTATTTGTGCCTTATAGTGATTGATAATTGTTTGAATTGGTTTAGCAGTAACACATTAGTCAATGAATCCACATATTCCAAGGATCAGAGGAGATCTAAAAAGGTTGAACTTGATTGGATAAACATTTTTTTTCAACCTCAATTACCATGTGACTATGTAACAGTCAGTTTTGCACATCTTACAAATAGTTGTATTTATGTCAAACTGTCACTTCCAAGGTGGAACTTAAATCAAAGATTCAGCAGTTCCAAATACTTCAAAGCTTATACTCTGCTTAGGAGTCACATATATAGTTGTAAGCAATATGAGTTGTTGCTAACGCTTGTGACCTTCGCAAAGTGAGGGCCGCAGTTACCAAAGGCGCTCCTTGCGCTGGTGGAGATGAGCGCCATAGGCGCTCATCCCTACGACCCGCACAACTTAGGCACAACTCACTCCCTGTGCTGGTGATGATTCCAACGACTTGCGGAACAGATCAACAGAAAGCTCAATTACACCATTCACAAATGCAAGACCCGTAGAAGTTTGAAAAAAAAAATAATAGATTACGTCCCATAACACTTTGCACAAAGGAAAAATACAACCTGCGGCACCTAGAATAAAAAAAACATGAGGTAAAAAACCACAAACTTAATGGCTGAACCGCGCACATACAAAAACACAAAGAAAAAAAAAAAACATCACACACAGCACAGCTAGGACGTCTTACAGTGAGGTTGCACAACAGAGTTTAGCCACTCGAAAATCGACTAAGTAACAAGAAAAATGGTGGCCAAAAGAAACAAAAAACGGGGCTACGCGTCCCCTAGCCAAGCGCGACTTAGAAAATAACAAATATGAGCCGCGGAAGTTAGAAAAAAAAAAATCAGAGGTCGAAAAAATACGAAGTTAACTGCGGGGCTAACAATGAGCGCCGAAGGCGCACAGCGCGGGGCTCACAATGAGCACCGAAGGTGCTCAGACGACCAAAAGTGCACAAGAGTAGAGGCTCACAATGAGCGCCGAAGGTACTCGGAGGACCAAAAGACTTACTTTGTGTGGCAAACAGAATTACCTGCATTACAATTTTATGACCGTCATTTTTTGACGGGCAATTTGCTAGTATATTTATAAAACTTGCATCCACTCACTGTTTTCCACATATATTTGCATCTCAAATAGACATGTGTGGTAACAATTTTTTTTATTGAAGATAATGCACCAGGTGTTTCCTCCTTGTCTCTCTTATTGGCACTCCCATGGATAAATTCCTTAGTACAGGAGGAGTAGGCGGCAGAGAGACAAAAAGGTTTACAGTGGATTTCTGGAGAACCTAAACATTAAGACTGGTACCATAGATGAAGATCGAAATATATACGGACTACAGTGAGTGGATTAAAGTTTTAATCATACATCCCATCAGTACAAGTTGGAGTATAAACTTTGAAGTATTTTCAGATACCAAGTATTTGATTCATTTTGTGGAATAACTGCCTTAGGATTTCTTGATTTGACCCCATTAGCATTAATGACAATTTGAGATTTTTTAAGAAGCTGAAAACAAGAGTTTTAAAGCTCAAATGAGCTTAATTACAAATCAATAACTGTCTTTTAGGCAAATCAATTGTTGAAAATTTAAAAGCAAGGTTGTTTAGAATCACTTCAATTCTAGAGTTAACTGTGCTTGTGTAACAGTGATTTTGTGATGATTGGGGTTCTTACTTAAATATTCTTATCCTTTAATTGTATTGTCTTATCTTATTGTGTTTGTGTGTCACATTGAAACATTGTTGTTGTATCTGTACATGAAATCCATGTGTGTGTGTGTATATATCTCTCTGATAAATATCTATGTGCACATTTCATGTATGTGGGCATCTGTGACAAATTACTGTATAAGTTCCCTGTGACAAAAAGATGTGGTTATTACCTCATCAGACAGATGGTTGCACCTTTGGATTAGTTGGGCCCGTAGCTGTGACCCCCTGTTGCTCCTTTTTTCTGGCCCCTTCTCATCCCCCAGCAGGAAGGTTAGAAGCCGGAGTAAGAGAGGAGTGGCTGTGAATCGCTGGAGCAAAGTGGTGAGAATGGCTGTGCTGCGTAGGATACCCAGCTCTGACCTGTAGGGACAAGACTACTATTACTAAATACTCAACAGACACCTATGGCAAAGACCTGCTCCCTAGTCTTCCACTACTAGTCTCGTCACACCTCTTGCAAACACATACCCTCCACTATTCCATTACTAGTCGCTCTACACACACCTCTTGCAAACACATACCCTCCACTATTCCATTACTAGTCTCTCTACACACACCTCTTGCAAACACATACCCTCCACTATTCCATTACTAGTCTCTCTACACACACCTCTTGCAAACACATACCCTCCACTATTCCATTACTAGTCTCTCTACACACACCTCTTGCAAATACATTTTCCCTACTATTCCATTACTAGTTTCTGCTCACATTGCTTACAAACACCTGCTCCCTACTATTCTGCTACTAGTTCCCCCATACACACACCTCTAGCACACACCTGTTTTATGTATTCAAGTACTAGTGCCTTCACATACCCAGCTTATATTCTGCCCCTCTTTCAGCAGACTGATACTTACATCTGTAGTAGCTCTGCTTGTAGTATCTTTTGTAGATAGATGTCTGCTATGGTCTCAGCGATTGCCACTGCTACCACCTGTTACAGAGGATAAGAAGATATCAACCACATTTGTATGGGGACACACGTTAATCTGGAGGGTGGTGTGCGAGTCAGTAATATTGATGTGCCTTTATAATATTGATGGAAACCTTATTATGATTGTAGAATGTTGCAGAAATATTTGGGAGGAAAAACCAAAAATAAGGAAGAGAGCAATAGTGCAAATAAGGGGATACCAACATCCCTGAGCTGAAATTGTACATTTGCTGTGTGCAATGAAGTTGAAATACCGTTGTATGGTGGACCCTCACCTCATGTGATTCTCGTACCAAACAGTCACAGTACTCCACCCAGGAGAGAAACCTTCTCAGTGATGCAACCTCAGAGGATATTTCCTCTTGTGTGCCACTCTCAGTCCTAAAGAACAAGGAAACATTACATACGGCAACTCTCTACAGCACTGGTTCCAAAACTTTTAAAAAATGTTGAGAATCTTGCTGGACCACATGAATATTTCTAAGGGTTGTGACAGAACACCTGATTTATCTGCCTTTTGTTCATTAACTGCAAAGATCTGAGCTTTTTTGGAATATATCATGTGTACTTACAGATATGCTATATATGTAGTATATAGATATTTATGTAATATTTATTAATATTATTTTTTTATTATTATTTGTTTAATCTTTTTTGTACCACAATTTGGAAAGCTCTGCTTTATGGGATTATACATATGCTACTGTACAAAGAAACATCAGGCATTCCAACACTTTTTAGGAAGTTTTAGACAGGACTATTTCAATCATCTGCAGGTACTATTCTGACCTCCAGTCTGTGGAGTCCTGTGTGGTGATGTCACTTGGGTGAGTACATAAAGGGATGCCCTTGTGCAGCTCACAGAGATGATCGGCTACATGCTTGCTCAAGTTGCTTTGTGCAATTAGACGAGCTTGTCCCTCCTCCTGTGTAGAACGAAGCACCCCAAGCAGAGACTCACATGCACGCGTCGCCAACCGCCCCTTCTGTAAGAAAGATGGACAGGTGTGTGTTAGAGATGGCAAGTCTGGAAAGCGTCCCAAAGTAACCATTGCCTAACTTATGTTTCACAAGTGCAAAACTATGTTATCATTTGTTCCTTTCTGTTAGTATCCACAAGATTACAGATACTTTTGCAATACAAAAACAAAAACTGTAGTATAAAGCTGGTTCCTCAATGACCAACCAATGAGAAAAATAAAGTGAGCTTCTGGAACACTATGGTTTCTTCATCAAATTCAGGCATTTGTGAACCTAATTCCAATAAAAGAACCAGTGTTGCAAAAGCTTACTCGATTTTTCCAATCAGTTACATTACATTTGATACATTTTTAAGTTAAATTGTGATACCGTTTTCACTCCCTTCTCATCCAAAAGTCATTTTTTTTCTCTTTTGGTCCCATTGGCCCACTCTCTAGACACTTTTATTCCTATTCCTTGTTTTAAATATTACACTCTGTATCCTTCCTCCTCTTTAATATTCATGAAAATACTGATCGCTCTTCATCTCTTAATTTTTCTAGTGTCTTCATTTTCGATTCATACAATTTGCTTCCACTGCTATGCTTCTAACTGGTTTTCCTCATATTCTTCCAAATTCTCCCTCTTTCATATATTTGCCTACCACCACATCCATGTACCTGGCAGCTGCACAGCCTCAATAGCGCTCTGAATAAGTTCTGCTTTGGTTTGCGGTTTGGGGAATTGATTGCAGCACCCTCTTCGACCTCTGAACAAAGGACCTCCTTCACACTCTCACCCTGTAAAAAGAAAGCTGTTAAAAGATCACACAAACTCAACATACTCTTGACAAAGTTTTGAAATGCTTGCTTTATATACTGTATCTAACTTGAAATGTTTATAGCTAATATGTCATGGAAAGTGCTTGAAGTTGCTACAAGCTTGAAACATGCAAGAAATATACTGGACCGCTGTATGTTATCTCATTGGCTGAAGTGGAGGTCTATTCCAGCTCATTGAATGATAAGGGCAAACCCTCTTGGCATTCTTGGGAATAGCAAGAAAGGATAAAGGTGAACTTGGCTGAGATGTGGTAAAAGGATCATGGTACTATGAAAATAAATATGTTGAGGCTGACTAAGAGCAAAATTAGGCCTCAACCTGCATGATACTTTAATGAAGGCTGCAAGTGTGAATGGGGAGTTCAGATATTTTGAGCAAAGCTTGCACTTATTGATTCAAAGTATCTGCAACTATGTGCAAGGGAAGAGGTAGGATAAATAGTAAAATAATTATATAACAAACTAGCGACATGCCCGTCACAAATGATGGGATTAAAATTGTAAGGCTGGCAATGCTGTTTGCCACACAATGTGAGGCTTTTGCTCCTTTGGCGCTCATTTGGACCCTTTCCTCCCGCCTACTGTACGGGCCGCTCACTGCAGGTTTCGCTAACCTGCAAGTTTTGTGCTTGGGAATGCCATGTGTCTCTTTCCACCATCTCCCCTGGTGTCTCTCCTCTGTGTGTCTGCTGAATGTTTGCATGCTACACGCGGACTGCCATTAGTTTTATTTTCAAAGTCCAGCGTGCCTGGCGTTTTTGGTGTAACCGTTACGTTTTTTGCTGTCGTGTATTTTCTAAGTCCTGCATGCCTGTCTCTGTTCAGCCTCTTTTTCATCTAGTGTCGGAATTTTTACTTTTTTCGTCCACCATTTTTTCCCCTCGCTTAGCCGATTTTGGATGAACGGAAAACCTCAAAGTTGGCTCAAATTCGCTTGAAACCTCACTCCCAGACTTCCTGGCTCTCCCCATGTGCTGTGTGTGAGTGTGTTATTATTTTTGTTAAATTATTTTGTTTGTTTTTAGAGAGTTACGCGCTTGGCTCGCAGTTGCAACCCTCGACGCACGTGAAACTACTCGCCGCCTAAGTCCCGCGTGCCTCAACTGCTCGCCTTGCTTTGCGAGGCTCGCAGTGCAATGAGCGCCTTTGGTGCTCAAAGCAGCCGAAGTCGTGAGTGGATGGCTCGCCTCGCTTTGCGAGGCTCGCAGGCAAAGAGTGACCAACATCGCACTCAACACTGACGCTATATATGTGATCTACCTCTTTATCACCTCTTTCCCCATCCCTCCACTTACAGATAAAGATAAAAACACTCTTCAATCTGTGAGGAATGACGACACAAGATGGGAAATTCTACTTCAAAAAATATGGGCTCTATTCTTTATATGTGTTAAGCACATCTTACACTTACATATTTCACAAGTGTGAAAAGTTTTTCTTGAACTCCAGTGGTCTGTTAAATGGACTGGGGAAGAAACTAAACTATAACTACTAGATAGATATACAACTGCCATCAGTGGACAGTTGTGGGTAACATAGTCCTACAACGTTAGCCAACCGTTAAGGAGTTTTAGATTTGTCTCCTTTTATATTTAGCTGCTCTCTGTTTTAGCACATGTGAGTTACTCAGTTTTATTCATCCTAACGGAGCCACTGAAACTTATTTACACAAATATTGAAATGATCAACTATGTGAAGCAAAAGCAGGAACAAGTTGCCCCCACTGGGTTATACAGTACAGAAAGGGTGGCTCCTATAGTTGAAAATACTGTAGAAAGTATGGAAAGGTATGTGGTGTATCGGTCACCCTCATGGTGAAAATTATTCAAGAGTTTGTAATTCCAGTTTTGATATCTTTGCAGGTTTGGCCTGTTTGTCCAGTTTGTTCCAGTGATATCACCAATATCTCTGCCTGTTGATAGGCAGAATCTAGATGGTCCTACTGTGTCTGTGTGAGCCTCATTTTCAGGCTTCAGCCATCCAGTGGTCAGGGCTATTTCTTATCTATGTTAAGGCTTTTTAAAGAATACACGTTACTCATATTTAAATGTACATTAATACTCCTTTAATGTAATAATTGGAGAGGGTATGTCATTGTCAAGCAAGATGCAGCAATAGAAACATGGGTTTCAACAAATGCAATTACATAGGGCTGTATGTGCAGACAGGAATTTCTTGCAAGATTGTTTTACAAAATATACCTTTTGTATTGTTTAAAACATGGTCACTTTATACATCTCACATCCTGGAAATTAAACACATGGAAATATTTTTTATATTTTTGACACAGAACAATGAATTCCCTAATTTTCTCTTTATAACGCTGTCACAATTAATAAGAGTATGTTTGAGCGCAAGTCACTATATCAGGCTGTTGGTGTATATTATGTATGGAAATGTTGGTACCTCTAGAACGTGGACAAGCAGTGAGGGATCCTTCTCCAGCTTGCTGCACACAGAGGTAAGAAACTGCATCTCCTCTTTCTGTGCGGAGACTCCCACCTCATCGCCAGATAATGCAATCAGCTTCTATTGGCAGGGAAATATAATGAAGTATACAGACATAAATTATTAATACATTACGAATTCTCCTGGGAATAAGGATCACACCTAGAATATTTATAAAGTATACTGTACTGGGGAATAAACAACACTTCCATTGAAGTAATATTAAGATAAGATAACATGAAACCCATACATTATATATATATATATATATATATATATATATATATATATATATATATATACGCACACATATGCATCACATTACATAAAAGATATGCACACTAATCAGAAAAAAAGTAATGGCAGTTATTCGCACAACTTCCGAGAAACCCGATACCTAATTTTAGAAAATAGGCAGCTTACTATTCTAAACATATATCACCGACGAATATATAACCAGTATAGTGTTACAGTACACTAATGTTTACCAAAATACAATTTACTGCATTGATTTACCCAACGCTTGCTGTTAGGATTTCCTTCTATACTAATTACTAAAATGTTTAAAATATTGACTGATTACTGCTTAGATTAGATTACTACAATTGAGTTATCCAATTCTAACTGGAAATAGGCTCTCATGCTGCTTAAAAAGCCACTTTGATTTTTCAGCTTTCATATTTTTTTAAAGAAACACTGAATTGATCAATGCTTCTCTACATTATCAAACAGAGCACTGAAAATCAAGTGGAAAAAAAAAAAAAAATAGAACTTTCAAAAACTATTTATATTTCAGTATTTTATAAGAACCTTAGAGATTTTTCCCCATAACTTCAATATATTGCCTGGTGCAGGTGACCTGCGGATAACCCTCAAAGTAAATAAACAGCTTGAAAAGATATATACATTGAAAACCTGTTTGAATTGATCATAACTATGTAAAAGTAATGAAAGCTAAACCATTAAAGTGTCCCTTTAAGTATAATTTAATTTTTTGGCCTTCACAAAAGACCAAGCATCTGAATTGTAAACAATGTCTACTACTTATAGATACAATTTACTGATCTACAATGTCCTGTTCATATATATTGATTTTACTTGTACCAATCTAATTTATAACCTATTATATGTGCCACAAATTTATCTAAATCAAAGTAAGTGTAATTTGCCCTGATTCTTCCATCAAAAACACACAATTTATAAAATTATTTGGAAAGCACCAGCATTTTCTTTTCATTTTTTAGCAGCAATACATTATGTGGACTTCAGTTACAATAATTAGAAACATATTACACAGGCTAATAGGAGAAAGGGATTAAAGAGAGTTCAAGATCACTTTCAAAATGACATCCATCTGACTGACTTAATTTAGATTAAATTAAATACATTATTCCAGTAGAAAGGCTATGCCTACAGCTGAATAAAGGAGAAATAAGATAAGCCCTCTTCTAACTGTGTGTAGTAAAATGCACCTGATTTATCTCATCCTGGCAGAGCTATCCTGGAAAATCCCCTACTTACACAGTTAAATGACCTCTTTAGTGGTTCTCTAAAGAATAGTTAGGTAGGGCCTGATAAGAAAAAAGTACCAAATTGAAAACCTTTTGGGACCAGTAGTGTAAAACGAGCTGCTAACAATGTACACAGATACACCTTCTAGTCTCTCCCCCCTAATATCATACTGCAAGTACAGTATATCTGTTTGGACAGAATGCCCCTTTTGGCGGCTCCTTCTCCGGAGACAATACATCATTCAGTGGTGGAGACATAAGGAGCTCATATTGCCCAAGGCATGATTAAACATGCAGAGTATTTTATTGGAGTTTATATTTCTTGTCAGGCCCTACCCTACTATTTTTACAGAGTCCTTGATAGGAACACTAAAGTGGCCTTTAATTGGTTCTGAAGGTGTCAGTTGAATACCCATATAATTTGAATAATGCTTAAATGCAATGTATTTAATGACATATGCATGTAAAGCACACATATATTAACATGTATTTACCAGTTATTTGTAGTTCACATTTTGCAGATGTTGATGGCACTGGATATTTTTGTGTGATTTATAGAAGTATTAGTCCATTACTCTATAGTTAGAGTGAATCAGTGTAATTATAAAACTGTCAAGTAATACATTTCTCAGTAAATGTCAAATCACCTTATTGAACTTACCCAAAGCATTTTTATCCCAGCACTGCCTTCAGTGCTTTTGAAAGAATTTCAACACTGCTTTAAAATTATTTTTCACGGTTTATTTTCCTATTGATGTGTTTTGCAACACCACATCACATAAATCTTCGTCTAATTGTGACTTTTGGAACCTTTTTTTTGTTTGTGAATTATCACTACTTCTCTATGCATATTATGTGTACTATAAAAACAATCTAATATTTCTTAAAAAAAGCAAAAGCAAAGAATACTGCAGTACTCACTTGAACAGGACGGTGCACACTCAGGTAGTGCAGCAGGGGCCGCTGCACTTGTGTCAGTAGCCGGCTATAGAATAGAAGGACCTGCTGCCTCATCCCTGGGGGGTACTAGAGACAAGTAAGAGAATTAATGTGGCACATACAATGGCAAACAAAAATAGATTAAAAATGTGAAATCTGTCTGTTCCCATTTACCGCTATTTACAGACTTTTCACCATACACAAAACTGGAGAACACATACCTTTATAATGGTCCTCATAAAGAGAAGTGATTTGTTGGCAAATATATAAACTTTGAAAACATAAATTGAGGCTGTGCACTTCAATGTGATAAGAAAATACATTTTGGCAGTCCATTAACATATCTAATGTTTCAGTGGTATAAACAACTTTGTCCCTGATGAAATTAGCAAATACCATTGAAAAACTGAAACATTTGACAAAGAAGATCTATAATTTATTTTTATCACAATACAGACTGCCTTGAATTAGGCTTTGTTATTTCTGAATACATAAAACATGATTATTTCTTACTATATTCGCATAGAGATATAAAAATGTGATACATTTAGATAGAGTATGACGCAACACTGTGATGACACATAGTCCTTTACACATAGTACAGCAATATTAGTGTGACAGGACACTGTTTTTACACATGCCTAGATAAAAGGACATGTACCTCTGCTTTTGCCAGGGTGCAAAGTGTCTCGAGTATCTTGTGCTGCAGTAAATACTCCATACAGGGTCCAGTGTGACTTCCCGTTCCCATGTCCCCTATTTCCCCTTCGGGCCTTGACTCCCTCTCTTCGTACACAAGAATATCTGTCAACTGACGAAGGCGCCATGGTATGTCTGTGTTGCGGGCAGGTCGAGCCTCATCTGGTGGAGACACAAATAATGACATTCAATTCTTGGTCCACATACAAAAGGTTCCCAAATTGTTTTTAAAATAGGAACCTTTCAAACCAGTTGCTACAGTTGGGACTGTATCTACATTTTTGGAGCCCCTAGGCAATGAAGTGGAGGAGCCCCTGCAACTGAGTACGCAAGGTATGCACAGACCCATTTTTGCCTTTTCTGTATGTTTAAGTTCCCTTTCCTGTTGTAACTGCCTTGTTCTAGGTGGTTACTCCCTAGTAGCCAGTCTATCAACTGCAACATTTCATTTTGTTTTGTCAGGATCCATTTAAAAAAAAAAAAAAAAAAATGTAAGAAGTGGCGTCCCTCACAGGGACACCACTAGTTGGCCTAATTGTTAATTCGGCCATGGCTACAGTCACCCTTGCTTATTTCATATGCTGTATTCTTCCTTGTACCCTACCATACAGAACACATATGCAGTCTTCAATTTTAAGAAAGTCCACCAATAACAAAAAGGGGCAGAGTAGCATCAACAGATTATACTGATAAAATATAGGGGTTGTGTCCACACTGGTTGTCACTTACCAGTTGTCTCAAGGTAATACTGAGTGACTCCTTTCCAATGCTGTATGAAGGACTGCAGCAGGTCCTGAGTTGGGTCACGCTAGGCATGGAAACATAGGGAAGTGAGAGGATCATTCAACAAGCCATCACTCCAAATGACAGTTCTTTCTACAGACTTAAACTACATTCTATAAGATATATTACAGCTCCATTAAGGCACCCTTAAAAGGAAAAGAGCAAACATTTGAAGAACTGTATAGTTTGGTATTAGAAGTAGTAACAAGAACTTTATCAATTCAATTTTACCAAAAATTTATTCTCAAAATAAACTTACATTGCAGTTTGCAATTTTTGTCTGTCAATCAGCATTTCTGATCCTTCCATCAAGGTCTGCTCTTTAGCTTTTTTTTTTTTTAGAGACTGATCATTGTTAATTAATTCCTAGGGGAATAACTGATTGATTGTAGCAATTGCTTAGAGACTAACAATATCAAGCATTTCAACTGAACTTGTCAAACCCAAACCCAGGGGAGTATTTAATAATAATAATAACACATAAATAAGTTCTCAAACATGTGGATAAATATGATCACCCCACTCCTATAAGGACTCTTCATAGATTATTTCAACCTTAGCCTTTATTTGTAACTAGTAACTTGCCCGTCATAAATGACAGTATCATATGTTATGTTCAATTGTCCGTTTTGTCTCTCTCTGTGCACCCTCTCTCTTTCTGTGTGCCCTCTGTCTCTCTCTCTCTGTCCCTCCCTAGAAATTAATTTGATTTGTTTGCGTCGGAGCAAATTGGATGCAACTGCGTATGTCAAACAAATCTAATTAATTTCTTTGAGGAGGTTAGTAGGAACATGGATTAAGGTAGCTCAGTAGATGTAGTCTTTATGGATTTTGCAAAGGCTTTTGATACAGTGCCACATTGAAGACTATTGTGCAAACTAAAGGATACAGGAATTACAGTAAATATCTGCTTATGGATCGAGAGCTGGCTAAAAGACATGAAGCGAAGGGTTGTTGTAAATGGAACATACTCCGATTGGACTAATGTGGTAAGTGGGGTTCCTCACGGTTCAGTATTAGGTCCTCTCCTTTTTAACATATCTATTAGGACTGGAATGTTTTTTCTCCATTTTTGCTGATGACACCAAGTTGTGCAAGGTAATTAAATCAGATAATGATGTACTTTCCCTCTAAAGGGATTTGCATAAATTAGAGAAATTGAAAGGGATTTGGGAGTGCTTGTGGACAACCACCTAGGTAGCAGAGCTCAATGCCAAGCAGCAGCACCGAAGGCAAATAAAATATTAGCATATATTAAGAAGAGTATAGAAGCAACGGAAGCAGATATAATTCTGTCACTGTACAAATCCCTAGTACGCCCTCATTTGGCATATGGAGTATAATTTGTGGGCACCACTAAATAAAAAGGACATTTTAGAGCTGGAAAAAGTACAGAGAAGGACAACAAAACTAATAAGGGGAATGGACGGGCTAAGTTATAAAGAAAAACTAACCAAATTAAACCTATTTTCTCTAGGAGGGGATATGATTACCATATATAAATATATCCTGAGTCAATACAAGGCTTTGTCAATTGAACGTTTTGTGCCAAGAGGAGGAGGGTATGTGTAAATTTCCAAAGAGCTCCTAACATTTATACTTCTGGCTCCTAAATATTTCCCTAGGTGTAATGGATCTCTATGAAAAGCTGCCTCCTACATACCTAGACACAAGCCTTTCTTATAAGATCTTCCTGAATGGTTTCTATTGATATTTTGCAGCCCTACATATATAAGTTAGTAGCAGTAGCCCCCAAGACTTATCATATCTTGCTCTACAGTGCTGTACAATGTCTCCCAATCATTTGTTTTATATATAATAGGCCACTCCAATAGTTTTCCTATATTTGCTCATCTCACAGGACTGGGTAAAAGTAACTGGAATGATGTACATATGAAAATGCATTTTTTTTTATCTTGAATAATGTTTTAACAAACTTTTTTCATTTCATGGCAAAAGTAAAGAAAAGCCTGCTCAGTGCTGCCATTGTACACACAGTGTGCCTATTTGTATTATTTACATATCCACTTGTGCACACTGCTAGTTATGGATGCTTGTGTATAAATACAATGTATACATTCACTGAAGGACACATCATATGCGTGTGTTGGCTCTGGGCCTGCAAGGCCTCGGTCTGGATTATTCTCCTTGCCCCAGACACTCACCGACTCCACGGCCTGCTGCAGCAGAGCTCCCAGGCGACTCCACATGTCCGGAGCCCACCCGCCCGCGGGCCGACCCACTTAGTATCCCAAATTGCCCCCTGCTAGGGCTACCCGAGTCTTGCACTTCTATAACGCCCAGGCCTCATCAGGTCCTCGGTGTTTCCTGGGTGTTCTCCCCGGCCCGCCCTCTCCCGCCCCTTGCACACGGAAAGAGGACCCGCCCTGCCAACCTGTAAGTGACAAGATTGTATGGAGTAACTAAACCCCGAGACTGACCATCCTATGAGGCCTGGGTCACAGCTCTCACACTGTGGGAGTCCAGTATGTACAATTATAATAAGAATGGCTGTCATGCACAAATGTATGGGACAATACAGACATCATAATAATACTGGGATAAATATGTGGTGGACACCAGGGCAGACACAATGATATCTAATGTAGGTGCCAGGCAAGGCTTTAAAGGCATATCTATGTTACATGGATTATGAATGAGGAGAATCAGTATTGTATTTTCAGGAAAAAAATAAAGTTGTCATAAAGTTTGCTAAATCTCTTGAGTTTGCAAGCAGGCAGCTAATATTGTTTCAATCTGTGATGGCAGTTTGTGCAGCAAGGCATCATGGGGTGTGTAGTCCCCTGCACAAGAAGTAAGAAGGAGCTCAGACATTGCTCTGTGGATCTCTGCACTGTGCTGCTAGCTTGAAGGTTAATTTAAGGTTAAAAAACATACCCAAATGCAGTGTTTCTATTGGTTGGTACTAGATGCTTATGTAAGCAGCTCTGAGGTGTGGAAAACAAGTTTTGTTTTTAAATAATAAAATAAGTCTGTATGTGTATAGAATGATTCAATGTAATGTGTGTTTCTGATATAAGCAGCACATGTTAGATTAGAAAAGAAGGTAAAAACAGGGGAACTTCCATATACCTTTAAGGAGTTACAGATGTGTTAATGTGTTGAATAAGGTGAGGGTGGCTGGCTTTGACAAGCTTTGATCCACAAAATACACAAGGTTAGGGAACCATATTGAATTTGTATGAGCCAGAGAGAGGAGCATTCATATGTCCGCATATTGCAGATTAGAGGAGATCTAAAAAGGTTGGATTTAAGGGACTAATAGTGTTTTTTCAACCTCAATTACTAGGTAACTAGTAGCGACTTGCCCATCAAAAATGACAGCAATAAAATTGTAAGGCTGGCAATGCTGTTTGACACACAATGCAAGGCTCTACCCCCTCTAATTTGCGTGCATCGCGATGAGCGTCTTTTCTGCTCACCACGGGCCCCTCCCACCATCTACTTTACAGTCTTCGGCACTCATCCCGAGCCACACAATGATCGGCTTTACCGTTTATTTCAGGCCTCGTCCAACCCGACACTTTCATGCCTCGCAATGAGCACCTTTTGCACTCATTGCAAGCCTTTCCCACGTCTACTTTATGTGTCTCGTGATGAGCGCTTTTGGCGCTCATTGCAGGCCTCCGCCAACCCGCCACTCTCATGCCTCACAATGAGCACCTTTGGCACCTATAGCGATTGCAGACGTCGTCCAACCCGCCACTTTCGTGCCTGAATTTGAGCGCTTATTGCGAACCTCTCCCCACTCTCTGACCCCTGTGTCTGTTTCCCCCATCTCCCTTCCATGTGTCTGTTTCCCCCTCTCACCCTCTCCCTGGCCTCCCCCTCCCTTATTTCCCTCCCCTGTGTCCCTTTTCCCCCCTCTCTCACCCCTGTATCTCTCTGTCTCTGCTTAAGACTTGCATGCCTCGTGATGAGCGCCGTTGTTTTTATTTTCAAAGACTTGCGGTTCTCATGAGTGACGTTGCTTGTATTTTTAATGTACTGCGTGCCTGGCGTTGTTCGGTTAAGTGTTAAAGGCTTCGGCCTCGTTTTGATCCCTTCTGAAAGCATTTTACGTTACAGAAATTCAGGGTTATCCTGGATAATTATAGAGAGTATTGATCCAGGGAGAAATCCGATCACCAGTATCTGGGGTCAGGAAGGAATTTTTTTTTTCCCTTTGAGACGATTGGCTAATTTTCACTTTGGTTTTCTTTTCTGTTTGCCTTCTGCTGGATTAATTAATAATTTTAAAAAATAATAAAAAAATATTTTATTAATAATTAATTAACAATTAATTAACAACGAATTAATTAATAACTAGTACGCATATTGCAGATCAGAGGAGATCTTAAAAGGTTGAATTTGATGGACTGGAAGTCTTTTTTCAACCTTCATTACTATCTAACTATGTAACTATGATGTGGTAGAGAGAAAAGTGAAGAAACAGGTGTTGCTGTATGGGGCTACAAAAAGCATTCACAACTGAACCCAGTGGGCCACATTCAATTGCGATTTGGCCAATTAAATAGGGCTCTATATAAGCACATAGCATATTTTTTTACAGAAGTTTTTAGTTAGTGAACAAAAACTTTTGTAAAAAAATATGCTATGTGCTTATATAGATCCCTATTCAATTGGCCAAATCGCAATTGAATGAGGCCCAGTATATTTACACCAAGGATACACTGATTGGCCTTTTATAGGGCTAAACAGCAAAAACTGGTTTATACCCCCACCTGATGGTATGGATAAGGAAAAGCAAACTGTAAAATAATCAAAATATTAAATAAGGAGGTTGAATTTAAAAGAAAAGCATCTACAGCCCCCTGGGAGGTAAACTCATCCATCCTCACAGTGGACAAAGCCGGGTGTTACCCTGCCCAGATACGGGAGACCACCAGCGCTTGGAACATGGTCTCTAATGGAAATGGCACCTCCTCCGCTAAACACCGCTTCCTGGACTTATAAATAGCCAGCTTGGCTAATACCAGGAGAAGATTGACGAGGAGGTCCCTGGCCCTATTGCCCCAGGACACAGGGTACCCACAAATAAAAATAGGCGGGGAGAAATGTAGGAGGCCCCTCAAGAGTGACAAGAGGGGCTGCAGTCTGGCGCAACTAAAATAAATATGGAACACAGACTCTCCCTAGCCACAAAATGGACAAGTGGCAGGAGAGTCCGTGAAATCAGCTAGGTACTGTCTCGTGCTTAGTGCACCATAGAGCACTCTCCAACTCCAGTCCCCGGTGGGTCGTGGAACCAAAGAAGATAGCTGAACCCAGTGGTGGAGCTACTGCTGGTCCTCTGCTACTGGCAATAAACAAGGAATCAATTTAGTAGATGAGGATGGAAAATCATTACTTTATAGAAAGGTAAGATGATCATCATAGCGGTGATCTGATCATCTACATAGATTTTTGGCTTTTTAATTAACCGCAAGCAGTAGAAAAGTTGCAAGGGGACCCAAATTATTTTGACCTCCATTCACTAGCTCCGCCACTGACTGCACCCAAGGAACTGCTCAACAATCAGCTCATAAATCCAAACTTAGAGCCAGCACTCAAAATGCCCCTGGTCCCTAAGTAGTCCAAGGTCTAGGACCTTTTCTGTTTCATCCCCACCAGCAATGGCATGTTTAAGCCACTAGGTGGCACACCAAAACTTTGTTCAATCTGTTATTCGGGCTAGGATTTTGGTTCAGGGTTAGGATAGTGACCAATGCTAAGCTTTACATAGTATAGTAATGGACAAAGTATTGGCCTGCCATCTAGTGGCAGATGCATGCTATGGCAGGAACAAAACAGGAAAGATCTATTCTATTCTATTCTTTTTTATCTTCAAACTCCACCTGTACCATATGAGCCCAAATATTTTTCATACCCAGTGCAAGACCTGTTTCGATGCTCACAAACTGGATACAAATCCATATGAAGTACTTTAAAAATCTTCACATTTGACTATATTTGTTGAATAAAATTCAGGGATATTTTTGGGGACTGGTGGTGAATAAAAAATAATCTTATAACATATCTACAACTAATATAGCTCACATTTCACAGTATGTTAAAAGCAACATTGAAAGCATTTTTCTTTGCTGAATCCAAAAGAAGGTATTTGATAATGCAGAACTGTATTTTTTTCAAATGAAGATTTTAAAGCAGAAAAACAGGGGTTTAACTGGTGTGGGGGCTCGGCACTTTCAGCCAATGAGCAGTAATATAGCTGTAAGACTCATACACATACTTGTCTGCCAATCAAATCTACATATGTGAATATGCTTTGTGACTTCCCTGTTACTTTCAATGAAGTTTAAGCAGCTTTTTTTTTTTTGTTTTTTTCAAACAAAACACTCATTTGGTAATATTGAATGCCTGCTCAACCAATGCATGAAAACAAGAATTGTGTTCCATGTTCCATTGAGGCTACCTCTCCTCAGAGACTGGCGGTGTTACAATCTATACAACATTGTTAATGAATCTCCTATATTAAGTGGAAATGTAATATGTCATCTAATGAAGGAAAATATTACAATTAAATGTTTTTAAAATAGGAAGATGTGACAGCATACCTCCCATGAAGACTTCCAAGTTAGTGAATCCAAAAATCTAATTAAAACTTAACTTTTATTACAAATTGAATCAAATACTTCATACATCTGTTAAAATATGGTACCATTGTTTAGTCGTATCCAACTCTCTGTGACCCCTATGGATCGCAGCATGCCAGTCACTTCTTGTATCTGGATATGCTTATCCATAAAGTTTTCATGGCAAAGATACTGGAGTGGGTTGCCAGTTCCTTCTCCAGTGGACTTTGATTTGTCTGTCCTCCCTGCAATGATCTGCCTATCTTGGGTGACCCTACATGGTATAGCTCAAAGCTTCATTGAAGTATACAAGCCCCTTCACCACGAGACGGTAGTGATCCAGATAAAATACACGTTATTTATATATATACTAGAGAATTGCCCGTCAAAAAATGACGGCAATGAAATTGTACGGTAGCTAATGCTGTTTGGTGTATAATAATGAAATATATAATACATTAATAAATGAATATAGTTTACCTATTTTGAAGCATTGTGTTGAAGAGCTGGTAATCTGTTTTGATGTTGCTGCAGCATTAGTGGTGTGGAGCTGCTGTGTAAGCGTGATGAATGTGTGCAGTGTAATAGTGTGTGTGCGCGAGACCAAACCGCAAGCGTAGTTGTGTACTTCCACATTGTCGTTAAATGGCGGGTAATGTGTGGTATGCGTCTTAGCGGAATATCCGTAGGTCTTTTGTGGTGTTTTGCGAGTTTCTTGTGGTGTTTTGCGTGTTTAGAGTGCTGCAGCCTCGTTTTCGTTTTGTTCGGTGGCCATTTTTTCTCTCGCTTAGAGAATTTTTTAGTGTCTAAACTCTTTTATTTTGAGTTAAATGAAGGTGTACATTGCTTTTTTGAGGTCCTGGATGCTCCCTCTTGCTGTAGGTAAGCTTTTTATGTATGTGCTGTCTGTATTTATTGTGTTTTGAATTTTTTCATGTTCACTGGTTGCGGACGATTTTTGCGAGGTCGTAATGTGTGTTAACGTGTCTCGTATGTTGTTTGCGTTGCGACGTAAAGTTTGTGAGGGTCGCAGTTGCTGTGTCGTGTTGTTTGCGTTGCGACGTAAAGCTTGCGAAGGTCGCAGTTGCTGTGTCGTGTTGTTTGCGTTACAACGTAAAGTTTGCGAGGGTCGAAATTGCTGACAAGGAGCGCCTTCGGCTATGCGAGCCCGCTCACAACTATATACGCTCACAACTATATATATGATATATATATATATATATATATATATACACACACATATATATATTTATGAATGTATGTATGTATGTATGTATATATATACAGTGGATATAAAAATTCGACACACCCCTGTTAAAATGTCAGGTTTCTGTGCTGTAAAAAAATTAGACAAGGATAAATCATTTCAGAACTTTTTCTACCTTTAATGTGACCTATAAACTGTACAACTAAATTGAAAAAAAAAACAGAAATCTTTTAGGTTGCGGGAAGAAAAAAAAAAAGAAAAATAATGTGGTTGCAAAAGTCTGCACACCCACTTATAACTGGGGATGTAGCTGTATTCAGAATTAAGCAATCACATTCCAAATCGTGTTAAATAGGAGTCAGCATACACCTGCCATCATTTAAAGTGCCTCTGATTAACCCCAAATAAAGTTCAGCTGCTCTAGTTGGTCTTTCCTGAAATGTTCTTAGTCGCATCCCACAGCAAAAGCCATGGTCCACAAAGAGCTTCCAAAGCATCAGAGGGATCTCATTGTTAAAAGGTATCAGTCAGGAGAAGGGTACAAAAGAATTTCCAAGGCATTAGATATACCATGGAACACAGTGAAGACAGTCATCATCAAGTGGAGAAAATATGGCACAACAGTGACATTACCAAGAACTGGAGCTCCCTCCAAAATTGATGAAAAGACGAGAAGAAAACTGGTCTGGGAGGCTACCAAGAGGCCTACAGCAACATTAAAGGAGCTGCAGGAATATCTGGCAAGTACTGGCTTTGTGGTACATGTGACAACAATCTCCCGTATTCTTCATATGTCTGGGCTATGGGGTAGAGTGGCAAGACAAAAGCCTTTTCTTACGAAGAAAAACATCCAAGCCAGGCTACATTTTGCTAAAACACATCTGAAGTCTCCCAAAAGCATGTGGGAAAAGGTGTTATGGTCTGATGAAACCAAGGCTGAACTTTTTGGCCATAATTCCAAAAGATATGTTTGGCGCAAAAACAACACTGCACATCACCAAAAGAACACCATACCCACAGTGAAGCATGGTGGTGGCAGCATCATGATGTGGGGCTGTTTTTCTTCAGCTGGAACTGGGGCCTTAGTTAAGATAGAGGGAATTATGAACATTACCAAATACCAGTCAACATTGGCACAAAACCTTCAGGCTTCTGCTAGAAAGCTGAACATGAAGAGGAACTTCATCTTTCAGCATGACAACGACCCAAAGCATGCATCCAAATCAACAAAGGAATGGCTTCACCAGAAGAAGATTAAAGTTTTGGAATGGCTCAGCCAGAGCCCAGACCTGAATCCGATTGAAAATCTGTGGGGTGATCTGACGAGGGCTGTGCACAGGAGATGCCCTCGCAATCTGACAGATTTGGAGTGTTTTTGCAAAGAAGAGTGGGCAAATCTTGCCAAGCCAAAATGTGCCATGCTGATAGACTCATACCCAAAAAGACTGAGTGCTGTAATAAAATCAAAAGGTGCTTCAACAAAGTATTAGTTTAAGGGTGTGCATACTTATGCAACCATATTATTTTATTTTTATATTTTTTCTTCCCTCTACCTAAAAGATTTCAGTTTATCTTTAAATTGAGTTGTACTGTTTATAGGTCACATTAAAGGTGGAAAAAGTTCTGAAATGATTTATCTTTGTCTCATTTTTTTACAGCACAGAAACCTGACATTTTAATAGGGGTGTGTAGACTTTTTATATCCACTGTGTGTATATATATATATATATATAAGAGTGAGGTACATTGTATTCTCATTTGCATGTCCCCACCTTTTAGACATGCAAATGGACTTATTAATGTATTATTCGTTTTCTGTACTTTGTACGGTGGAGAGCTTTTCTCACTTTTGTGCTCACCATACACTAAATGATTGTTGTGGAATACCCAATCCTACAAAATCTATTGCACAAACCAGAATCTACCTCATACTGATGATAGCCAAAAGCTTGAAACAGGCCTGTATATGAGTGATTCTTGGTTTGTGTAAAATCCAACCCGATGCTTTGCTTAAAAGCTGTTTAATACAGCGGGCATATGCTTTAAGGGAGCAATGTATAAAGTTGCTATTTTTGGATTAAAAGAGTGAGGTACATTGTATTCTCATTTGCATGTCCCCACCTTTTAGACATGCAAATGGACTTATTAATGTATTATTAGTTTTCTGTACTTTGTACGGTGGAGAGCTTTTCTCACTTTTGTGCTCACCGTACACTAAATGATTGTTGTGGAATACCCAATCCTACAAAATCTATTGCACAAACCAGAATCTACCTCATACTGATGATAGCCAAAAGCTTGAAACAGGCCTGTATATGAGTGATTCTTGGTTTGTGTAAAATCCAATCCGATGCTTTGCTTAAAAGCTGTTTAATACAGCGGGCATATGCTTTAAGGGAGCAATGTATAAAGTTGCTATTTTTGGATTAAAAGAGTGAGGTACATTGTATTCTCATTTGCATGTCCCCACCTTTTAGACATGCAAATGGACTTATTAATGTATTATTCGTTTTCTATATATATATATATATATATATATATATATATATATATATATATATATTCTTTAATTTAAGATTAATATTCACAGAAAGGAGATTAGTCTTCTCAACATATAAGATAAGGAGGGTCTAGCACTTAGGAGTTGCTTGTACACTATATCTGATATAGTCAATCACTCCTATGATGTCCTCGGAGATTATATAAAATCTGAATATATAGTTTAGAGAAACGTTTTGACCTTTATCCAGTGTAATCTATAGCAAGCAGCATTTCTAACAAACTGGGACCGAATATTTGCTAAATCACCCTCAGGATCCCTTACTCTAAACCACTACCTTCCCTAAACTGCTATTCCTAACACTGATGCTGGTGCATCAAATACCCGACGTGCGTTTCATTCACGTATTTTGCGTGATCTAATCAGGGGGAAGAATTAATAGTGAAAGAAATTGGGTGTATGTTAACCATATACTCCCCACACAAATTCTACTTGGCACTCTACATTAAGGCAAATCTACTAAGTAAATACGCATATATATGATGCATAATGTCACTAAAGGAAAATGCGCTTATGTTAACCCTAAACTGCCCACACATTTTATTCAGTAGTTTACAATACTGCAGGTCTACTAAGTAAATACACCTATGTATAATGCATAATGTCACTACAGGACAATACCGTATATTGCTAACTCTCCTCAGAGACTGGCGGTGTTACAACATTGTTAATGAATCTCCTATATTAAGTGGAAATGTAATATGTCATCTAATAAAGGAAAATATTACAATTAAATGTTTTTAAAATAGGAAGATGTGACAGCATACCTCCCATGAAGACTTCCAAGTTAGTGAATCCAAAAATCTAATTAAAACTTAAACTTTTATTACAAATTGAATCAAATACTTCATACATCTGTTAAAATATGGTACCATTGTTTAGTCGTACCCAACTCTCTGTGACCCTATGGATCGCAGCATGCCAGTCACTTCTTGTATCTGGATATGCTTATCCATAAAAATTTTCATGGCAAAGATACTGGAGTGGGTTGCCAGTTCCTTCTCCAGTGGACTTCGATTTGTCTGTCCTCCCTGCAATGATCTGCCTATCTTGGGTGACCCTACATGGTATAGCTCAAAGCTTCATTGAAGTATACAAGCCCCTTCACCACGAGACGGTAGTGATCCAGATAAAATACACGTTATTTATATATATACTAGAGAATTGCCCGTCAAAAAATGACGGCAATGAAATTGTACGGTAGCTAATGCTGTTTGGTGTATAATAATGAAATATATAATACATTAATAAATGAATATAGTTTACCTATTTTGAAGCATTGTGTTGAAGAGCTGCAATTTGTTTTGATGTTGCTGCAGCATTAGTGGTGTGGAGCTGCTGTGTAAGCGTGATGAACGTGTGCAGTGTAATAGTGTGTGTGCGCGAGACCAAACCGCAAGCGTAGTTGTGTACTTCCACATTGTCGTTAAATGGCGGGTAATGTGTGGTATGCGTCTTAGCGGAATATCCGTAGGTCTTTTGTGGTGTTTTGCGAGTTTCTTGTGGTGTTTTGCGTGTTTAGAGTGCTGCAGCCTCGTTTTCGTTTTGTTCGGTGGCCATTTTTTCTCTCGCTTAGAGAATTTTTTAGTGTCTAAACTCTTTTATTTTGAGTTAAATGAAGGTGTACATTGCTTTTTTGAGGTCCTGGATGCTCCCTCTTGCTGTAGGTAAGCTTTTTATGTATGTGCTGTCTGTATTTATTGTGTTTTGAATTTTTTCATGTTCACTGGTTGCGGACGATTTTTGCGAGGTCGTAATGTGTGTTAACGTGTCTCGTATGTTGTTTGCGTTGCGACGTAAAGTTTGTGAGGGTTGCAGTTGCTGTGTCGTGTTGTTTGCGTTGCGACGTAAAGCTTGCGAAGGTCGCAGTTGCTGTGTCGTGTTGTTTGCGTTACAACGTAAAGTTTGCGAGGGTCGAAATTGCTGACAAGGAGCGCCTTCGGCTATGCGAGCCCGCAAGCGTTAGCAACAACTCGTACGCTCACAACTATATATATGATATATATATATATATATATATATACACACACATATATATATTTATGAATGTATGTATGTATGTATATATATACAGTGGATATAAAAATTCGACACACCCCTGTTAAAATGTCAGGTTTCTGTGCTGTAAAAAAATTAGACAAGGATAAATCATTTCAGAACTTTTTCTACCTTTAATGTGACCTATAAACTGTACAACTAAATTGAAAAAAAAAACAGAAATCTTTTAGGTTGCGGGAAGAAAAAAAAAAAGAAAAATAATGTGGTTGCAAAAGTCTGCACACCCACTTATAACTGGGGATGTAGCTGTATTCAGAATTAAGCAATCACATTCCAAATCGTGTTAAATAGGAGTCAGCATACACCTGCCATCATTTAAAGTGCCTCTGATTAACCCCAAATAAAGTTCAGCTGCTCTAGTTGGTCTTTCCTGAAATGTTCTTAGTCGCATCCCACAGCAAAAGCCATGGTCCACAAAGAGCTTCCAAAGCATCAGAGGGATCTCATTGTTAAAAGGAATCAGTCTGGAGAAGGGTACAAAAGAATTTCCAAGGCATTAGATTTACCATGGAACACAGTGAAGACAGTCATCATCAAGTGGAGAAAATATGGCACAACAGTGACATTACCAAGAACTGGAGCTCCCTCCAAAATTTATGAAAAGACGAGAAGAAAACTGGTCTGGGAGGCTACCAAGAGGCCTACAGCAACATTAAAGGAGCTGCAGGAATATCTGGCATGTAGTGGCTTTGTGGTACATGTGACAACAATCTCCCGTATTCTTCATATGTCTGGGCTATGGGGTAGAGTGGCAAGACAAAAGCCTTTTCTTACGAAGAAAAACATCCAAGCCAGGCTAAATTTTGCTAAAACACATCTGAAGTCTCCCAAAAGCATGTGGGAAAAGGTGTTATGGTCTGATGAAACCAAGGTTGAACTTTTTGGCCATAATTCCAAAAGATATGTTTGTCGCAAAAACAACACTGCACATCACCAAAAGAACACCATACCCACAGTGAAGCATGGTGGTTTCAGCATCATGATGTGGGGCTGTTTTTCTTCAGCTGGAACTGGGGCCTTAGTTAAGATAGAGGGAATTATGAACATTACCAAATACCAGTCAACATTGGCACAAAACCTTCAGGCTTCTGCTAGAAAGCTGAACATGAAGAGGAACTTCATCTTTCAGCATGACAACGACCCAAAGCATGCATCCAAATCAACAAAGGAATGGCTTCACCAGAAGAAGATTAAAGTTTTGGAATGGCTCAGCCAGAGCCCAGACCTGAATCTGATTGAAAATCTGTGGGGTGATCTGAAGAGGGCTGTGCACAGGAGATGCCCTTGCAATCTGACAGATTTGGAGTGTTTTTGCAAAGAAGAGTGGGCAAATCTTGCCAAGCCAAAATGTGCCATGCTGATAGACTCATACCCAAAAAGACTGAGTGCTGTAATAAAATCAAAAGGTGCTTCAACAAAGTATTAGTTTAAGGGTGTGCATACTTATGCAACCATATTATTTTATTTTTATATTTTTTCTTCCCTCTACCTAAAAGATTTCAGTTTATCTTTAAATTGAGTTGTACTGTTTATAGGTCACATTAAAGGTGGAAAAAGTTCTGAAATGATTTATCTTTGTCTCATTTTTTTACAGCACAGAAACCTGACATTTTAATAGGGGTGTGTAGACTTTTTATATCCACTGTGTGTATATATATAAATATAAGAGTGAGGTACATTGTATTCTCATTTGCATGTCCCCACCTTTTAGACATGCAAATGGACTTATTAATGTATTATTAGTTTTCTGTACTTTGTACGGTGGAGAGCTTTTCTCACTTTTGTGCTCACCATACACTAAATGATTGTTGTGGAATACCCAATCCTACAAAATCTATTGCACAAACCAGAATCTACCTCATACTGATGATAGCCAAAAGCTTGAAACAGGCCTGTATATGAGTGATTCTTGGTTTGTGTAAAATCCAACCCGATGCTTTGCTTAAAAGCTGTTTAATACAGCGGGCATATGCTTTAAGGGAGCAATGTATAAAGTTGCTATTTTTGGATTAAAAGAGTGAGGTACATTGTATTCTCATTTGCATGTCCCCACCTTTTAGACATGCAAATGGACTTATTAATGTATTATTCGTTTTCTATATATATATATATATATATATATATATATATATATATATATATATATATTCTTTAATTTAAGATTAATATTCACAGAAAGGAGATTAGTCTTCTCAACATATAAGATAAGGAGGGTCTAGCACTTAGGAGTTGCTTGTACACTATATCTGATATAGTCAATCACTCCTATGATGTCCTCGGAGATTATATAAAATCTGAATATATAGTTTAGAGAAACGTTTTGACCTTTATCCAGTGTAATCTATAGCAAGCAGCATTTCTAACAAACTGGGACCGAATATTTGCTAAATCACCCTCAGGATCCCTTACTCTAAACCACTACCTTCCCTAAACTGATATTCCTAACACTGATGCTGGTGCATCAAATACCCGACGTGCGTTTCATTCACGTATTTTGCGTGATCTAATCAGGGGGAAGAATTAATAGTGAAAGAAATTGGGTGTATGTTAACCATATACTCCCCACACAAATTCTACTTGGCACTCTACATTAAGGCAAATCTACTAAGTAAATACGCATATATATGATGCATAATGTCCCTAAAGGAAAATGCGCTTATGTTAACCCTAAACTGCCCACACATTTTATTCAGTAGTTTACAATACTGCAGGTCTACTAAGTAAATACACCTATGTATAATGCATAATGTCACTACAGGACAATACCGTATATTGCTTAGACTGACATAGTTCCACCATTAACAAGATAGTGGAGGAATATATACATGACATCCCAAGTATATACCTGAAATAGCAAAAATATTAACAAAACACTATATATTATATTCTAAAAGCATCCAAATAATCCATGTAACAATATCTACGTACATCTCTACCTTCACAATGCATTATGTGAATAGAATGGATTAGATTAATAATGTAAAATTGAAACCCTAATTGACTCCATTGGGGCTCAGGCTTTTCAAGGTATAAATCCATTTTGCTTCTCTTTGTAATAGCAGCCTATCAATGTCACCACCTTGTATGCCACAATGGATATGGTCAATGCCCATGATATGATTGAGCAGTTTGTTCATTGATTATACATTGCACAAATTTGTTAAAATCCTATACACATTGTATGAAGGACGCTCTACTGAGACTTAATGGCATTTGTTGTGATACAAATACTTTCCTAGTAGGTCTAGATGTAGAGTCCCTTTATACATCAATACCACATAGTAAAGGTCTACAAGCTATACAATATTATCCATATTACCTGTCCATGAGTAGCCTACAGTTCAGGAACGTAATACATTTTGATAGACCTGTTATGGTTTGTGTTAACGCACAATTACTTGACAACCAGGGACAGATATTATCCAAGGACAGAGGTCTCAAACCAGGGAATGTCCCCTGTAAATGGGGATGTCTGATCACCCTATTCAATAGGCTAGATCCTGTATATCCATTCAGTTCAGGCAAATCAATTAAATAGCTTGATCATTTTCATTTACTTATAAGAATATCCCTAAAGTCTTCCAACATTGCAAGTAACCAAAGGCGAACACATATATTCTTGAAAAAATATGTACGAATAGCTTGTGCTTCCTCGATTCACTACAACGAGTAAACTGTTTAATTTCGTGCTTTTATAAATCTTGAAGTGCACATTACATTATATACATATATAGAAAACTTCTGAGCACTGTTTTTTTTGTTGTGTAGGAACAGTAGAAATAAATAAAGTTTGAATTGGTTGAAGCTGGAAAATATTTTTTTGTTCTTAAATTTGTGACCAATTTGGAGAACATTGGGACTGGTCCTTCAAAAAATGGGCAGTTTGGAGGTATTCTGCACTATATTTTGCACTATATTTAGTGAGTTGAGATGTTTCACATTAGTGGGGAGAAGTTGATTTAATGCTCATGTTAGCCTGTAGTATCAATCATGAGTGTGTTAAGTAGTTTCTCTGAGTGTTTCTATGTCCTACTTCACAGGACGTATACACAGTCCTGGAATTGACGATGACTGCACTTGAGGCTTGGTGGATTAATTACTTACAGTGGTTTGGATGGATCCATCTGAGCTGAAGCAAAGAAATAGTCCTAACACAGACAGTTGGGTCGTAAGAAGTACAGTGTGTCACTTAATGTATAGACATACTACTAAAAACCAATCAGCAAATTGTCTCTTTTTCACATGAAGCATTCAGCTACATACTCATTATGCTCACTGTGTAATACTTATTGTAGTATGTTAAAAAAAAAAGACCCAGTACTATGGTTTCAATATAATAATGCACATCCTGGATATCCAGTTACCTTTAATCATAATAATAATAATATTAATAATTATACATCAGAAGCCAAAAAAGTAATGAAAAAGCTTCCACTCAAGGTAGGACGGACATACATGTGGGACACGGGGACACATGGAGGAAAGACAGAAATATGTATGAATAGACTAGAGCACATACATGGAAAGGGAGAGTACAATTATAGAGATATGACGATGGGGCTCAAGTGAAATGTTTGGGAACACATAGGTGGCTGTGGGAGAGGGGTTGATTTATGCAGGCGATGATGAGACATGTAAGAGATACACACTTTTGTGAAGAGAAAATAATATGTTATTAAAACACGTGTAAGTATGGGATGGATACATGAGAGACAAATAACGTAAGAGAGGGAGCATGTACAAGTACCAAAATTCAGCAGATCACAAACCACACGCACAGCAGGGGGTGATATTAACTGCCCTTTGGGGCAAATAGTGATAATTGGAGAGGGGTATACTTTTGTCCCTTGGGTAGTAAGGTATTATGTGGTTGAAGTAAACTGAAAGCACTCACCCATTAAACACACACAGTGCTGGCAGCTTATAACATCAGATAATAGCACCTCCGCCCGACTTACTATGTTATAATGTCATGATTATAAGGTCTGCATTCAATTCTCAACATATATTGTGTAACTAGTGTGTGTAAGAGACGGATCCTACAGAAGTATATAGTGTGGCTGCTCCATAGTGTAAACTATTCCTATATAAATGTGTGGGTTATAGTGCATAAGAATGATCCTACAGAAGTGTGTAGTACATATAGTTTGTGTAAGAGAGTGATCTTACATTCTGTGTATGACCTGATTGCAGGGAGTTGGAGGTAACGGGCATTGGAGTGATGCTTTCTTCGCTCTGTGGAGCCACTCAATGTCAGACACACAATTCACACTCTTAACTCCCCCCTCTGCAGGTGGCACAGGAGCTGAGGGCTCTCCCCTAGCATCCTCAACCACTCTCCTCCAGCGGTGGCGGGGCAGATATAGCAGGGTTAGAACAGAAGCAGCTTTCTCTTCATTTCATTCCTTCTCCACAGTGGCAGCTTAACAAAATCATCCATTGGCATGGAGAAGAGGCGCTGGAACTCCTCCGGTGAAAGATACCTCTAAAAAAAAAAATTACCAAAAGTCATATATACAAATACATGGGGGAAAATGGAGACAAGGAAACACATTCAGGTAAACAAGAAGAATGAAGACAGGGGGGGATGTGGTTTAGAATGGGAGTCATGGAGAAAGAAATAGACAAGGAAGTTAAGGAGAGCATGGTGGATAACATTCAAGATTAAAAAGGGTTATAAACAAAAAAAAAACTCTTTCTATCTATAACTGATTTAGTAGAAGACAATTAAAACATTTCTACTAAAGGACCACTGTAATGCACTAGCGATATTCAATATTAAATTCATTTACAAAGATTACAGTATCAAGCCACATTGCACATTGGTTTCAGCCATTTGCACCCTTGAAAGATGCTATTTTTTCAAGGCTTAAGTTTCTTTTTCGTATGGATGGGATAGAAGCGAGTTTAGATAGATTAGCTAGGTTCTTATAAATTTGGACACATCACATAAAATTATTTTAGTAAATTTAGTAAAATTTCAAACAAACCACTTGGTATGCATCCAGTCTATTGATGGACAGATCAGACCCTACTCTGACCCCACAGGAAACTACCAATCAAGGAATACTAATTGACATTTTACTCAACAGTTAAAGAGAGTTGCTATGTCCTATTCTGAAATTGGACCATTATATATGTGAAATGAGAATTGTACATATTTTGGTAATTATGCAAGACTATCAGCCATATTAAATTCCATGCCCGTAGTGGCAATGGTACACCCGCAAAGCCTGTGGGCTTGACATTCTGCTTAGTTACAGAGCTATTACATTCAACCATGCCACCACCAACGAGCCAGAGACGCAACCTTGTAAACCATTCTTGCGCACGTTGATCAATTAGTCAAACCTGTAGTTACGGGTTTACACGGAGCTAGTGGTAAAAGAGGTCGTCATCATTACGTCACTGAAAAATGGAGATTAGATTTCAATCTCTTACGAGTTTCAATTACCAGTTTCGATCGGACCCGCATTCCAGAAATAATTCCGTATTAATAAATCAGTAAATATGATATTCAAGTCCATGCGAGTTCCATTATATGCACTAACACATTGATTGCCGGGATCAATATAACAACTTTTTTGGCTCCATTTGCAGGTTACGGGTTTGAACGCCAGTGGATTCGTAGCAAGTTAATATCGATTTGTGAACGTCGCATTTACGTGCTTGACAGATCAAAGGCTTTGCGGCAACGTAGTTCAGATTTCTACAGCCCGTAGGGTTTTTCCACATGTAACCCGCAGATCGTTTGCGGGTAGTTTTACGAGAACAATTTAATAGCCGTAAGTCTAGCAGTCTTCATTACAGGCTATAGGTTTTCACGTTGGCGGAATTTAATAGGGCTGTATGTATAGTAAAGTATGTGTTTATTTGTACATGAACAGCTGAAACAAATACAAATATATAATAAAAAGAGTAATCTGCCATCAGCTGAGTGTTTCTTTCAATCCTGAAAAGGTCATTAAGGTGAGTGTGGTTCTTGCTGAAAGACAAGCATAAAGGGTTTTAAGAACAATCAGAGAATAAAGAATCTTTGATTGGCTGCCACCACAGCAATAGTTCATTGCTAAGGAAACCTCTGACACAAGTCTCCAGCCATATTATGTCTGAAACTTTAGCAGCTCCTTGGCAGACAAAGCTATTTTCACCCATTAATATTGGATACTGGGAATTTGCCAGTAAAAAATTAAGGGAGTAAAATTGTATGCCTGGCAATGCTGTTTGCCACACAATGTGAGGCTATGTGCCCTCTGAGCACATTTTCCCCCCTCCTCTCCCTCCCTTGTGACTCATTCTCCCACCCCTTCCTCCCTTGTGTCTCATTTCCCCCTCCTCTCACTCCCTTGTGTCTCCTTTTCCCCCTCCTCTGCCTCTCTTGTGTCTCATTTTCCCCCTCCTCTCCCTCCCTTATGTCTCCTTTCCCCCTCCTCTCCCTCCCTTGTGTCTGCTTTTCCCCTTCTCTCCCTCCATTGTGTCTCCTTTTTCCCCACCTCTCCCTCCCTTGTGTCTCCTTTGAAATACTAATAATTTGGGGGGAGAAATAAATTCCTTACTGACCCCCATGTTTCACAGTCGGATTCCACAATTGAATTGCCCTTACAGTGAAGCATCTCTTTTTTTGTAAAGGCAAATTCAGTTTTTTCCTCAATCTCATGGGATTATATATTGTCAATTGTAAACTCCTTGAGATGACATATTGTTAGCTATAAACTTCTTGACATAAAAAGATCGCCTTACATTGACTGGGTGTATTTATGTAAAGCAAACATATGATCTCACATTCACTTTTCTCTAGAGAAAATCTAGATTGATTAATCTTGGCTTAATCCCTCCATCCATTTAATTTCCTGTCATTTGGTATTTTTTTTATTTTTTTCACTTCTTGCTACAAACTTACAACTTTGGCCATGGGACAGAATAAATCTTTATTTATTGTTATTGCATGTGGAGCGGGGGGGGGGGGGGGGGGCTGAGCCTATGTTGGGAATGCTGAAATCTAATCCACCAATGCATTCACACATTTCTCTCACTTCTTCCACTTTTGAGTAAATAATTTTTTTTAGGAGAGCACAACCACTCCATCTCCAAGCTAGCATGAAGTATGGAAGACACACACATAGTATTCTTCATAAACAGGATCTTCTAAAATAAAAATTGTATCTAAAATGCCTACAGCGTACACAACTGGTAATGTTGTTAATTTGTTCCAAACTTGATAAACATATGAAGTTTTCCCACTTTACATGTAAGCTTATTTTCTGCATTATTAAATGACAGTGCAATCTCAGTCTGTGTATTGCAATGATGTCCTTAGATAATTAAATGTGCTTTGGGGCCATATTCTATTAGCTGCTCACAAATGCCTCCAAACCGTAATTTGGGCTGTGGGTGTTTTTTTTTTAGAAATGTTTAGATGTATTCTATTGACTCTAGCTTGCAAATTCCGACCACAAGGCTGAACTCTATGAACTTTTTAAGTCTGATTTCTGGTTACGTGTTCATATAATCTGACAATATTTAAGCAAACCCATAAGTTACTTCTTAGACCCAGCCAATAGTACATGAGTCCATCGTCATGACGTCAGTAAAACATGAAAGTTAGACTTAATCTGCAATCAAAGGCTACAAATTAATTAGTGCCAATAAATAATATTTGCTGATTGGGATCGCAATCAAGCAAGCTAGCACTCTATAAAATGCATTAGATCATCTGTTCTAGTCCATGTGGGTTTCATGATGTCTATTATCCCTGAGTCCTGGGAGTGAAATTTCTCAGAAATAACTTTTTAAAATAATGTTTTTTTAATTAAGTATTTGTGGGTTTGAGACTGTTGTACAATTTATTACAATGTGTTTCTATGCCTTCCCATGCTTTTAAAGTACAGTATTGTGTGTTTTAATAGCTGCTACAGCTTTAATAAGTGTTTGAAAAATGGCTTGTGAGTCCTATTTGGTACTCGTAATATTTTTGACAGAAACATGATACTTTTTTCAATGTGAGATTGAGCTATGGGTCTAAAAGAATATAAATTTTGTTTAACTTAAATTATTTAGCGCTCGTAATATTTGAGCTGTGCAAAAACCACGGGAAATGTTACAGCCTCACCTCCAGATGAGTTTTATCCACCCCTGGTGGTAGTTTCTGGCGCCCCCTGTTTGTCACCATTAACATCTCATAGGGAAATATCTGAAAAATGTAAGAAAAGGTCAATGTCATCAACTAATCCTTATTAAAATACCATCAAAATAATTGCAGAATTGGGAATTGCAGTTTGCTGCAAGAATTCAAATAATTTATTAAAGTATGCCTTAAATATAGTGCCCCTCACATTTGATTTTCCTGCTGGATACATACCTTCTGTTCGAGAATGCTAGGGAGAGAGTTCCCGCGGTCCATTCGTGACCTCTGTTCTTCCCCATTCTGTGGGACACAAAGACACAGCCCTAGTGGTTCTCCATGTTCTAAAGTAGTGTACCTTCTGGTCCACACCAACCCCTTAGTATGCTTACCTGGAAACCTGTGGGAAAAGATGGGGAACACGAGATAAAGGTTTGATTCCTCTCAAGCTACAAACATGTAATCTATAGTGGCCCCCTGAAACACATCTAATGAGTATCACCCAATTTTATTTTCTTTATTCACTTTCTGACATTCTGAGTACAAGAATCATTACAAAAAATAATGCAATTATATTTCAGATGAGTAGGATAAAACAAATTGCAGATAAAGACTGCATAAAATGAGATGTGAGACCACCTTGTACTAGGGGTCAATGATAGGAAAATAATACATTTTTTTTTAAAGTTTGTGTCGTCTGTCCAAATATTGTGTGCAATAACAATGCAGGGACTGTCTGCCTTATAATGCCAGTTGCAGGAAAGAAAGGCAGGGACTAAAAGGAAACTGAAGAGGATTTGGAATATAAAGCTTGGTGGAGCTCCACAGCAGAAGAGAATGTGGAATATAGATGTTGGTGGAGCTCCACGGCAAAGGAAAATGTGGAATATAGAGGATGGTGGAGCTGCACAGCAGAAGAGAATGTGGAGTATAGAGGTTGGTGGAGCTTCACAGCAAAGGAGAATGTGGAATATAGAGGATGGTGGAGCTGCACAGCAGAAGAGAATGTGGAGTATAGAGGTTGGTGGAGCTCCACAGCAAAGGAGAATGTGGAATATAGAGGATGGTGGAGCTGCACAGCAGAAGAGAATGTGGAGTATAGAGGTTGGTGGAGCTTCACAGCAAAGGAGAATGTGGAATATAGAGGATGGTGGAGCTGCACAGCAGAAGAGAATGTGGAGTATAGAGGTTGGTGGAGCTCCACAGCAAAGGAGAATGTGGAATATAGAGGATGGTGGAGCTGCACAGCAGAAGAGAATGTAGAATATAGAGGTTGGTGGAGCTCCACAGCAGAAGAGAATGTGGAATATAGAGGTTGGTGGAGCTTCACAGCAGTAGAGAATGTGGAATATAGAGGTTGGTGGAGCTTCACAGCAGAAGAGAATGTGGTGTATAGAGGTTGGTGGAGCTCCGCAGCAGAAATTAATGTGAAATATAGAGTTTGGTGGAGGTCCAAAGCAGCAGAGGATGTCAAGTATAGAGTTTGGTGGAGGTACAAAGCAAGAAATTATGACAGGGTATTGTGGAGTTATAAAGACAGGGTATTGTGGAGTAAAGTCACTTTGCATATTAGAATTAGCAATTTAAACAGGAAGTGGTAGCAGATGGGAAGCCACTGAAGTTGCATAAAGAAAATGGAGGCATAGGCTTTAACTATCAGCTCTGATATTATGAATGTGATGGCCTATTTGGAGGGAAGTGAATACTTGAGGCTGAAATGAAGGTCATTGCATTAAACAAAACAAGTAGGAGTTTGATCGTTGAGCACTGAATGAACTATTTTGCTAGTTTACAGGTGGATCAGTACATTTTAGTGGCTAGGAAGAAATAACCTGTGTGTGAAACAGTGGGGTTACAGACTCAAAAGGTAACATGCATGAGGGATGAAACAAGGAAGGGAGGGGTACTTATACGGCAAAGACAGGTAGATGTAGTCAGGAAAGTAGAAGATTTTTGTTTCAAAGGGATTGATGAAGAGGATATATGTTGTATATAAATAAATGGCAGTGAGACAAGTGGAGATGCAAGAAAATATATCAGATGTGTAGGTCGGGAACGAGATGGATATTTGTGTGTCATACGGAAAGTAATGACAACTTGAAGGAGGAAAAGAACTAGTAGGAGTGTCGTGTAAAGAAAGAATTGTAGATGTAATAGGACTGCACCATGTGGGACACAGACAGGAGTTACTAAAGTGCATGACTAAATTTCTATGGGTCACGTGACAGCAGAGAAGGGGAGACCAGTGTTAAGGTTTAGATGAAAACTTCTCTCATGCCTCAAGCCTGTAAAGCTTGCCTTTCTTACCTGCACCTTCGCTCTGTCGATCTGGAGGTGGAAACTCTGCTGATAGGAGCTGGAGGAAGAGAAATGATGAGGAAGAGTGGAGGATCATTACAGTCACTTATCAGTCCACAAGAGCACACACACACACATTTATATATATATATATATATATATATATCTCGAAAGCTCGTTGCTATATCATTAACAAGTTTGTCCAATAAAAAAGGTATCACTGTTTACTGCAATACTCTGATTTTTCAACTGCATTACTGGACACTCACAGCTTTATATATATATATATATATATATATATATATATATATATATATATATATATATATATATACACATATATATAGTACATAAATAGTACATTTGTGTTCACATTTGAATGTCTAAAACAAGTTAAAAAAACTTGTTTCCTGATCAGAATTCCAAGAAATACAGTTGTTATACTGCATTCTGGGAAGCTTAACAGGGACATGCAAATGTGCCCACAAATGCTTCATTCTTCAATCCATGACCATTTAAACACGGCTTCGTTTAAGCTTATGCCCACTGTATTAAAATATCCACTACACAAACTGTGATCCCGCCCCACGCTGATGATAGGCAGTAACCTTGAAACGGCTGTCCGTGGGTAGGATTCCCAGCTTGTGTATAATCCATCCTTGTCTTTGCATAAAAGCTGTGCAATACAGCGTGCATAAGCTTAAAGGAAGAAATGTTTAAAATGGTCATGGATAGAAGAACAAAGCATTTGTGGGCACATTTGCATGTCCCTTCTCAGCTTCCCAGAATGCAGTATAAAAACTGTATTTCTCAGAATTATGATCAGGAAACTAGTTTTTTTAACTTGTTTTAGACATTCAAATGTGAACACAAATGTACTATTTATGTACAGTACTACTGTATAGTGGAGGGCACCATATATTAAATATATTAAATGATTGTTACATTATATATAAGATTGATACATTATATATAAATAATGTATATGGAATTTATTTACATTTATAAAAATCATTAATTAGAAATCTGTTTATATAAAAAATAAAATAATAAACACATTAACCGAACTAGCAACTGTTACATACCCGTGTTAAGCTGCTCCGGCCGTACCCTGAATGGACTGCTGTAGAAAGAGGAAACATTTAGAAGTAAAGAAAAACAGCACAGTGTTGGTTTAGGATGCAGTTCCAAGGAACACTGAAAGCTGGGTGTGTTCATCCTTGGTTTACATTTGTTGCAAGCAGTTTGAAAGCCTTTGGATTGTGATAAAAAAAAGCCAAGGTGTGGGGCATTGTCAGTGTGTCTTGCTATTGCCTCACACTTTTCCAAAGCTTTGCATACAGTGCTAGCACTGTGGGTGTCGACGAAGCAGTGACTTCTGGATGTGTGGGCAGTGCCAGAATATGGCTACCTCATGACTCTTGGTATATGGGGAGAAATGTTATTGAGCACTACGTGTGTTCTGTATGTGCAGTGAGTGTGTTGTATCTGTTCATTAACAGTGGCGATCTTACGTATATAAATTGGAGTCCGGTCAGGCAAAGAGCGAGTCTTTCTCCTTGGGGTGCCTCCTTTCTGCATTTCCTCTTTCAGGATCAATTTTCCCAGATTAGACTGGATCTGTAGAAGATAAACAAAAAAAGGCACAGAAGTGGAGGGGCATAGACCAGAAAGATGGGAGGCACGATATACAGGGTAGTGGTGGGTGGCACATTATACAGATGGGCAAGTCGTAGATGCAGATTAGTGATATTACTAGTGGACTTCAAGAGAAAGTTTACCTCTTTGCAGACGAAAAACAATTTAATAGGGTAGACATTCCAGGAGGTATTAAGTATTACAAATGGATAATGATTTCATAAAACTAGAGTCAAGTATGTGGGATCTAACATTCCACACTGATGAATGCAATATTATACACTTAGGCCACAAAATCCCAAAAGCAGAACATTTACATAATGGTAAATTAACGATAGCAACCGATGAAGGGACTTGGGAGTGCAGGAAAAAGAGAATACAGTGTCCATTTTTGGATATTGTATGTCCTAAATGACACTTAAAGCAATACAGAGAAGGCCTACTAAAATGACGCATGGTCTAAAAGACAAAACTAACCTTATTATGTATAGTTTAGAGGACCAAAGGAAGAGGGGTGATATGAAAGAAACCTTCAAATATATACAAGGCTTTAATAAAGTTCAAGAGGGAGGGGTCTTTGAGAAAAAGAGGAATGCAAGAACAAGAGGTCACAATATAAAGTTGGAGGATTTAGGAAAAATCTAAATCTATGTTTCTATGCAGTTGATGTGACTGATGTTTTTTGTTATCCTAAACCTACATACTTTTGTCTGTTCTCTTACCTTGCTTATCTCCTTCATCTGATGATCCCTCAGTTCTTTCACATCCTCATTCTCTTCAATCTCTACTTCCTCACGTCTTGACTCTCTGCGATGGCGTCTTTCAGATTCTGGAGAGGAATCAGCAATTGATTAATCACACACATACTCCTGCTCTCAGCCAAATGGTTATACATTTAAAATGTTTATGGGCCTTGCTGTTTATCCCTCCCTCAAATACTTTGACACAGTAAGATAACAGGGACATTGTAATATCCATCGAAAATATACAGTCAATAGGCTAAAAGAAGAGGACAAAGACCTACAGTTAGTCTCAGATGCATCCCTTATTTATTCGCTAATCTTATGTTCAACATGTTTTAAAAACCTAGTGTAAGTGCCAGGTAAAGTGCAGTGAGCATCTAGGCCATTACTTGTTGGAACTTTATGCAATTATGACGATCTCTGTTGCCATTGGCTCCATCTAATCCCATAACTACGCGTTTGACTAATTGATCACGTTCATGGCCGCCAATCCAACGGTTGATAAATGGTTTACGGGTTTGCGTCTCAAGCCCATAACTCGCTCCCTGCTCAAATTTAATAGCTCTGTAACAACCATTGTGGGTCTCGCATGGAATTTAATAGGGCTGATAGACTTTTCATCCCACAAAAATTGTATACAGGGATATAAACTATTTGTTCAACAGGATCGTTTTGCCTATCCTCCCACCAACAATAAAATCCCATATAGTCATAAGTCCATCCCACACAACACAAGTTGACTTCCAATTTTTCATACCTACAACCGCTAGGGAAGGGGGACAGGGCCAGTAGTCTGTCTCAATCTTTGCTGGCTGGTTGGGATCTGGGGCTTTTGCTGCCGGAAACTTAGAAGATTCAATAATAGGGTCATCACACAGTCTGTGAGCAAGTATTGATTCTGAAAAATATCAAGAAGGATTGTCATACAGTATGAAACAAGAAGAGAGCTAACATTGTGTGAGTGCAATAAATGTTGAATAGTTAATTATGCATTCATCATTAATAAAAATTCTATCAAATAATTTATAATAGAGATATCCAATTTTAAATTCACTTTTAGACTCCAGTTGAGTTTTTGTCTCCATATTGATAATATCATTAAGGGGCTGGTTGTCTGAGAGAAAGTTCTAAAGGTTTTAATAACAAATTAAATAATTAATAGAAACATAGATTTGACAGTAGACCCAACCCTAAAATGCCCATCTAGTCAATCCTTTCTATCTACCTGACACATTGGTTTAATTAAGCTTCAGGATGAACCTATGCTTATCCCAGGCACACTTAATTTACTTAACTGCGTTTAACTCAGCTACTTTCACTAGAGGGGTATTCCAATTATCTACTACTCTTTTTGTAAACTAGCTCTTTCCCATATTTCCGCTATATCTTCCACCTTCAAATCATGACCTCTTTTTTCTGCAAGGCTACCTCAACAGCAGAAGCTCACTGCCAAAGAAAATCTCTTTAATAAAACAAGTCTCCAGCAATGGATATCACTTTGTTGGTATGCTTTGTGTCTGAAAATTTAGCAGGTACGAGCTAGGCAAAACCACTTCCCCCACTGGTCTTATAGTGGGAGGATAGCAGCAGTTGAGTCTGAACGTTGAAAATATGTCTAAAGAGACATGGAAAGTTTTTACATTTTGCTAGGAATATAATATCACTATGTATTTCTTTACTTATTTTCAAGGGCTTACAAGTACTATTTATTTCTTCCTAAAACCTTTTTATTCATTATTATTTTATTAATCATCAATGCCTAATTAAAATGTGCTCATTATCAAATGTAATTATTCAGAAGACCTATAGAAAAAAGGACCACAGTGCTCCTTTAGGAAACAAAGCTTCAAACTTTGTTTAATTCTTCAAGTCACAGATAAGTGAAAATGTATGTGTGAGTGTGACTGTCAGTTCTTACCTCTTTGCCTGTAGATTGGAGGCTTTTTATACAGATTTGGCTCCTTCTGAGACAGTTCTGAAGAAACAGAAAAAAAAAACTGTAGTAATACAAACAAAAAGAAGGAAAAGAGAGGAATGGGAGAAGTAGAGAAGTAGAAAAATATATAATTACATTCACAATAAAAAACAAAGCATTGATCTTTAGTGAGAAAACTTACATAGACAATCAATTCTTTCCTCTCATCCTCCATAGGTTTAAAGGCCCACTGTAAGCACTTTTCATGTTAAACCAATTTTTTTAGTTCACCATTTATTAACAGTTCAAATATGTGAGCAATGAGAAGCAAAGCAAATATTTAGCCAGAAAATATATTTTAAAAACAAAGTTCACCTCATTAATGGCCACTGCGGTACCTCTCCCTGCCTCTGAGCACTACTGAAAAAATGAAAGATTCCAACACTATTCAAGCCTTAACAAGACACCCTAATCAAAGTTCTCTCAGCTGAAATGTTTCACTTTTGTCAGTTATCCTCAGAACAACGAGAGAGGTGGGGAGTGGTATGGAAATAACCATTAATGAGGTAAATTGCATTTTTAAATATATATTCGGGCTAAAAAAAAAATGCTTACAATGGCCTTTTAAGCTCTCCTGGGATAAGCATAAGGCCATCCTGAGGCTTATTTAAGCCAATCCTTTAGGTAAATAGAATAGGCAGACCAGGTGGTCCCTTTTGGATTTTATCTGCCGTCGAATTTATGCTTATGATTTATTTTCTTTCATCTTACATGCACAGCTCCTTACTGATGGTGGCAAATAATAAAGATAATTTTTGATTAGTTACATTTAATTTTATCATGCTCTGTCATAAACAAAAAAAGATATATAAGCATATGGACAGGTCAGCATATTCAACATAAAGAGTTTAGGAGAGATTCTCTATATATGTTTTATCTCTATTATTATGAATATTTATTTTAATCACAGTGAAAATGGTTTAAATTGATGTTTCTGGGCCCTCTAATATACAATTTTGAGGTGTGTCCATACCTGGGCAGTGGAAGTGCTGGACTCCTCCTCTAGGTGATGAGCTGCCCCCGCGGGACCCTTGCACAATAGGGCCACTTGCTGTTGACTTATTTTCTGCCCAGAGTGCAGAGACCTTTGGGAGGAAGGGATGTGGTCATCTTCAAGTACAACAGCCTCACTTTTGTTTCAGACTGTTCCCCAGCCTCATACTAGCTCTGGCAAACTACTTGTGGTTAATTCTTAAGCACCCAGGAGACACATTCCAGAAAAAATCATTTATTGTTCCATTAAAACTATAATGCACTGTTTCTTAATACTATAAGATCTTTCTATGAGAGGTCAGTAATGACAATATGACAGGTTTCATACCTTGGATATTTCCTTAGAGTCTCTGAATAATATGGTGTTTTGTGTTTTACAATACATGTTGCAAACTGCTTCTAGAGCTCAAAACGCAACTGGAAGTATTTTGCAGTGTGCAGTGATGATATGGAGTACCTCTGAGTGAACACTGGACTGTAGCACAGGAGTGGAGAGGAGAATGCAAGAAGGGGATACATGGAAGGAATATATGGGAGAGCCTCCCACATTTGCTCTGATCACACTATCCCCAGCACTTACCTCAGGGGAAGGAGGGGGTGATATGGACTTTGGAGATAAAGAGCGCTGCAAGAGAACCAAATCAGGCAATTAAACAGACGTTATAGTATTAATTATTATTTTTACTACATATAACATGTTTATTCTCATTTTGAATATTTTCATTCTAACTTCAGTTGCTATTAACTACATCTTGTCTCACCAGTCTCCCTCCAACTTCAAAGTGAGCCAGTATAGTTAAACACCTTTGTAAGGAACCACACAGACTTTATCCAATACAAATTAATTCTACAATCATAAAATGCTGTCCTAAACCTCAGCAAAAATAATTCTCATTTCTCCTAAATAAAAAATGAGTACATCTACATGTCCCAAGCTGGCCAGGAGACCTGTTTTCACACAGTATTTCTCAGTGAATAGTGATTAGATTATGGGAAGGGACATGTAAATGGTTCTCAAAATGTACTCCATTTTGTCTTAAGCCTACTTGACATGGAATCATTCTAGACACATCCATGATGCTTTCAGGGAGCCATTAGGACATGGTCTAGGATAAATCCTGTTCACTTAACCCGTCACAACTACATTATCCCAACCTCTGCCCTCACCTGCCTCTTCAGTCTGTGTTTTACCATCGAAACATCTATCTCACATTTCAAACAAGCACTGATCACACCCATATTAAATAATCTCTCTCTTTATTATTATTATTAATGTTTATTTGTAACGCGCCAACATATTCCGTAGCACTATACATAATTTAAGTTACAGTCAATGACAAGTTCAAGATTCACACATTGCAAAGAATGGAGGGCCCTGTCTTTGAGCTTGGAATCCGGTGCCCATAGCGCTTTCCTAAAGCACCGCGCAGGATTGACACTCGCAGACTTACAGTCTAAAGGTATCTCTTGAACCAGTGTCATTAATTACTTTCCTATACTACTTTCCTATCCTTTGCCTGCCCTAGGCTCCAGACTACTACATTTGCTTTATTATCACCACCTTCTGCTGTTTCATTGTTCTATGTTATCTCTATAACCACTACTTCTCTGGCACTATTGCTCAAAGATGAGTTTCCATTCTCCATTTGGTTCCCTTTCTTTTCTCAATCTACCATCTCTACCCTGTGAATATTCAAATCTATGTCTCCTCCCTACAACAAACTACACTATCTACTACCCTACCGTTAGGATGATATCCATCGTAACAGCATATCACACCAAATGTATATTGCAGCTTCTTAGCTCTCACCAGTAAGGCACCAAGGTGCAGTAAGCCAGGTGGACATCCCAATAACCCTTGCAGAAATTATAAGGGATATTTGTATGTAACTGAAACAAACTGAGACATATACCCGAGAACAGTACAATCCCTACAATCCTCATTAGATGTCAAGTTAAACCTAGACTCACAATCTTCACACCTTATGCTGCAGCTGATGAGCACTTTCTTAACTCATATTTTCACCTTCTTTTAACACTGCCAAACCCTGTACCTCTACAGATATATCAACACTATTTATTATATCACTACAAACACAAAGCTATCTTCTAATGTGTCATTTGTCTTTAATTGACTGACATCCCCATACATTTACTTCAAACTCCATTAAGTAGCAAGCATATAATTGTGGCTCTCTTCCCAAGACATTGCTTCCTGTTCTGCACTCTGATATAGTCTCTCTTTAGCCATATCTCTAATATGATCAGTTGCTCTAAGTCTATCAACCGTACAAACCACCTCATTTTGTTATCTATGAAACCTTTTCTGTTGAGCTCTCACTCTACTGTATCAATATAATGTTGTCCTGCCATTGCTTCTTATCATATTTTGCACTGCTTGCATCACCATATGAATTCTTAAAAGGATACTGAAATCACTATATGTGCTCCACACCATCAGAAAGAGGGTGCAAAAGCATTTGGACAAAAAAAAAATCTTTTTTTTAAAATGCTGCCAAATTAACTGAGCACTTTTAAAGTTTTTGTCTGTTTCCAATCTCCCCTGCTCAGCCAGAATACTTAATGAGCTGCACTAGCCAATTAAACTAATTACAATTACGTGTGCCGGTTGTGGGAAGAACTGTTATAGTTTGATTATTGTTAGCTCTACATTAGATATATATTTCATTTTTATATTCTAGAAAGCAGTTGGGTGTTTAGCCATCATAGATGTTTGCACTTATTATTATTATTATTATTATTATTATAGTCATTTTTAGTACAGAGCTACAGAATATGTTGGCACGCTACAAATAAACAATAATAATAATCACATATTATAATTGTCCTGCTACGAATCGTTGTCACGCTGTTTGCGCGGTCCGTACGATTTAGCGGGCTTAAATATGAGCGCCACAGGCGCTCATCGCCCGGCGAGCCTCGCGCAGCGAGGCAAGACGTTAAACCGTAGTACTTTAGCGGGCTTAGCTCATCGCCCGGCGAGCCGTTAAACCGTAGTACTTTGGCAATGAGCGCCGCAGGCGCTCATTGCAGGCCAGCCTCGCATAGCGAGACGAGCCGTTAAACCGTAGCAAAAAAATACGGCCGCAACTCAAACCATAGCAAAAAAATATGGCCGCAACTCGCAAACATGAAAAAAAATACAAACACAATAAATACACACAGCACATACATAAAAAGCTTACTGACAGCAAGAGGGAGCATCCACGACCTTTAAAAAAACAAGTTACACCTTCATTCAGCTCAAAATAAAACAGTTTAGACACTAAAAAATTCTCGAAGCGAGAGAAAAAATGGCGGCCGAACAAAACGAAAACGAGGCTACAGCACTATAACCACGGAAAACACGTACGGATAGTCCGCTAAGACGCATACCACACATTACCCGCCATTTTACGATAATGCGGAAGTAAACAACTACGCTAACGGTTTGGTCTCGCGCACGCACACTATTACACTGCACACGTTCATCACGCTTACACAGCACCTCCACACCACTAAAGCTGCAGCAACATCAAAACAGATTACCAGCTCTTCAACACAACGCATAAAAATAGGTAAAGTATATTCATTTATTAATTTGTATTATATATTTCAGTAGTACACACAAAACAACATTAGCTACCTTACAATTCCATATGTATATTAATAACTAAACAACTTTCCAAACATACACATCTCATTGCCGTCATTTTTTGAGGGGCAATACGCTAGTAATAATAATCATTTTCACAATTCACATGTGACAAAGTAGTCTTGTCTATGGATTTTTTTCAGATTACAATTCCACAAGAAAATTACATTTATAAATTTCCTATCAAAAGCATTTTCTAAGTGGTACTATGTACCATACTTACTATGATATAGGAAGAATTATTTTGTGTTTGATAGTTCTTGGTAAGTACATGATGCTTATGGAGAAATACGACTGAACCTAATGCACTGGAACACTTTATTTTATACATTTGGCTATAGCTTTCCATTTTTATATACATAGTAATTTTAACTTTTATAAGATAGAATAAAACAATATTACTACATGTAAAGGGTGGTGAGACACAAACAGGAGAGTTGTAGAACTTAATTATTTTAAAAGCAATGTACCTCTTTAGCCATTTGCTTACACTATTGGGTATATCATAAATATTATCAGTTATTGGTTTATCATCTGTTTGTCAATTAGCACTGATAAGTTTTTGACTTTGGAGGTCCAGGGCTTGACACTGAGGGTGAAGGCATATGAGAATCACATAAGGCACATTTATACTTTTTGTATATTCTGAGAACATTAATTCCTAAAATTGCCTATCCATTGAAAATGACTTAATATCCAATGTTGAGGTCACAGTTATTTATTGTTTTGTTTTATTATTTGTCCATGTTTTTCTTTTTTGTTTTTTTATATTTCTATAGTTCAGGTTAGCAAAAGATAAAATGAAGGGAATAAAATTGTAGTAGACAAGTGAACTTTACTATAGCGAGACTTGAATGATAATAGCCATCGTTAGATGTCTACTTGAAACCAAATTTGATTGATATCTTGTCAACTTTTACCTTTCATTAAAAATGTATTGATTTAAAATAAAATGAAACTAAATAAAAGTATTAGATTGTAACAAAAAAAAATAGAAAAAAAAAAGTAAAGGTGCAATTAACAGAACTCAAACCAAGTATCAAACCTACTATCATAAAAATAAGAATATCTAATTATGTATGCATATTCGTGTAGGTGGGCTTCAGGGACTATATGGGCAATAATGAAAAATGAATTATTGATAAATTGAAAAAACTAAACAACTTTTCCACATGATTTTCCACTATCAGATGGTACAGAGTACATAAGTGACTCCAGTGTCATAATTCCATGGTTATAATTCATCTATCTTATTTTTTGCATTAATTTTTTTTTTTATTTCAAACGGGAATAAGTTTTGATTATATCTCCAGCCAACAAAATATAATACAAGAATTAAATACTTTGTTTGATAGGCCTCTGATATACAACAACATATATATGAAACTTAAATATTTACATAAAAGCATGTTAAAGTAGACTATGACTTGGTGGAATCATACCTTTTTTCAACACTATATAACCCATAACATGATTCCCAGAGTTCTAAAAATCAAATTATTTAAATTCCATAACACACTGAAATTAATTCAGACCAATTATTAGATTTATCTAGAAAAGATAAAAATCAATCTAAATCATACTTAACTGGAAAGGAAAAAGGACAAGTACTTTACCTTTTGCCATTGGTTCTATATTCAGATAAGATGCACAACTACAAGCACAGCTTATGCTAATTTTTTTCTAGAATAGTGGGAAAATGTGTATTATATGAATACTAGCGACCTGCCCGTCAAAAAATTACGGCAATAAAATGTAAAGCCTTGCAATGCTGTTTGCCACACAATGCGAGGCAATGGCCCCTCTGAGCACCTTCGTCGCTCAGCGCAAGCCACAAGTTTCCTGCTTTGCAATGATCACCTTCGGTGCTCATCGCGAGCCCCACGATGAGCGCTTTTGGTGCTCATCCCGTGGCTCACAATGAGTGCCTTTAGAATACATATTACTTTTTTACTTCAATTCACATACTAGACATGGGGCCCTATTCTATTGCCCAACTCCATTGGTTTAAGCACAGCTTGAACATTACGAGTACTAAATAATTAAAGTTACACAAAAATTATATTAGACCCGTAGACCTAGCTCGCATATTAAGTCTGACCTGCCACTAGAAAGAAATATCACGTTTCTGTCAAAAATATTACGATTACTTAAGAGGACTCACAAGGGCTTTTTCATACACTTATTATAGCTGTAGCAGCAATTAAACACACAATACTGTATGTTAAAAGCATGGGGAGGCATGGAAACACATTAGAATTAATTGCACAACAGGCTCAAACCCACACATATGCAATTAAAAAATATTATTTTTAACTGTTATTTATGTGTAATCTCGAGACTCAAGGGGTTAATATATATCATGAAACCCACATGGACTAGAACAGATGATCTAATGCATTTCATAGAGTGGTAGATTGCTTGATTGCGAGCCCAATCGACAAATATTACTTATTGGCACTAATTAATTTGTAGCCTTCAATTGCAGATTACATCTAACTTCCAGGTTTTACTGATGTCCTGATGACAGACTTATTTACCATTGGCTGGGTCTAAGAAGTAAATTACGGGCTTGCTTAAATATTGTCTGATCATATGATCACACCCCCTGAAATCTGACTTAAAAAGAGAGTTCAGCTTTGTGGTTGGAATTTGCGTGCTTGAGTCAATAGAATACATCTAAACATTTATAAAAAAAAAACAATCCAAAATTACAGGTTAGAGGTATTTGTGAGCAGCTAATAGAATATGCCACCAAGGCACGTTTAATTATCTAATGCAAATATTACTTATTGGCTCTAATTAATTTGTAGCCTCCAATTGCAGGTTAAGTCTAAATTTCATGCTTTACTGACGTCATGATGACGGTCTTATTTATTGGCTGAGTCTAAGAAGTAAATTACGGGCTTGCTTAAATATTGCAAGATCATATGATCACGCCCCCTGGAATACTACTTTAAAAGGCAGGGTTTACGTGTGGAGGCTGGAAGATGCAAACTGCTCCCTTTAGGCAATAGAATACATCTAAACATTTAAAAAAAAACTGCAGCCAAAATTATGGGTCAGTGTCACTTACAGGCTTCTATTATTATTATTATTATTAATATTATTATTGTTTATTTGTATTGGGCCAACATATTCCGTAGCGCTCTACATGCGATCAAGGCAAAACAATATTGACACATTACAAAGATGGAGGGCCCTGTGTTTGAGCTTAGAATCCAGTGACCATAGAGCTTTCCCCAAAGCACCATGCAAGATTGAAAACTTGCAGACATACAATCTAAAGGTTTTGGGTGTGGTACAGGAGGATGGATAATGCATTATGCATGTTAAGGCGGCAGGTTATAGGCTCCTTTAAACAGGTGTTTGTTTAGTGAGGTTTTGAAGGATCTGAAGCAGGAGGATAGTCTGGTGGAGCGAGGGAAGGAGTTCCAGAGAATAGGGACAGCACGAGAAAAGTCCTGAAAGCAGGAGTGAGGGGAGGAGATGAGAGGGAAAGAAAGAAGAAGGTCATTAGCAGAGCAAAGAGGGCAAGTGGGGGAATATTTGGATATGAGAGGAGATATAAGGGGGTCCATGGTTGTTGTGGGCTTTGGAAGTAAGGATCATGATTTAACATTTTATTCTGGAGGCTACCGGAAGCAGTCAAGTGTCAATGGCAATGTTGAAGTCACCAAGAACGATTGAAGGAACGTTGGAGGAGAGAAAGTGAGGGAGCCAGGTAGCAAAGTGATCAAGAAACTGAGAGGTCCAGGAGGGCAATAGATCACAGCAACAAGTAAAGAGATAGGTGAGAAAAGGCGGATGGTGTGAACTTCAAAAGATGAGAATTGGATGGAAGAAATAGAGGGTATGGCGTGAAATGTGCACAGAGAGGTAAGTAATATGCCAACCCCACCACCTTGTTTGTTCCCAGATTGAGTTGTTTGACTGAAGTGAAAACCACCGAGGGAGAGTATTGCAGGGGAGGCAGTGTCTTATGGAGAGAGTCAGGTTTCTGTGAGTGCCAGTAGATTGAGGGAGTTAAAGGAGAAAAGGTAGATTGAGAAAGTTCAAAGTGAATAGGTCATGGATGAAAGTGAGTTTATTGCAGATAGATTGTGTATTCCAGAGGACACAGGAAGAGGGCAAAGAGGATGGTTTGTGGCAGGAGGTAGGTATTAAGTTGTGGGGGTTTTGGGTGTTTGCAATCCTGGGGGCAGTGCGTGGCTGGCAACGGATGGAAATGAGTGAGGGGCCTGGGTTAGGAGAGATACAGTATCTCCAGCTGCCAGGAGGAGTGAAAGGGATAGGCAATGGGACTGTGTTTTACAGAAGCGTTTCTGCTTGTAAGTGGAAGGTGACGGAGGAGATAGTGACTGGAGGAAGGAGAAAAGCTTGTGGGAGCAAAGAAAATGGGAACAGATGAGAGAAGATTAAATTGTTACTTCAATGGAGACATGATGTGGGGAAAATGGGTAGGAGAATCTGAGAAACAGACAGGAGGTTATAAATAAGGTGAGAGGAAACATTGTGACACAGTGTGTAATTTTAGAGGAGTAATTAGCAGAGTTTGCTGACTTGAATGAGTCTATAAATTAAAAGACAGCCGGGGCGGGTGGGAGAGGGGCAGGGATAAGTGGGGAGGAGATTAGTTCAAGGTGGGAGCAAGCAGAGGTACAGGGCAGTCAGAATGTGAGGTTTGGAAATGTTTCTGTAAAAGATAAGTATATAACATTGAGTGTGGGAGGAGAAAGGAGTAATGTGTTCTCAGAGAATGTAGGGGCAATAAAAGATAAGATATAATAGCAGAGAAATTTAGAACAATATTGATTATCCATAGGAATTAAGGTGATGACTGCTGATGGCAAAGCCCTGTGGTAATACCTTGTTGCTGGTTCTTCTAATACAATAGGGCCCATGATTTTATTGATACACAAATTGCACCATTTTTGCATTCTCAGTGCTCTCAGGATATTTATCTTCGTCCATTCAGGTTTTTACTATTTGTACAGCACTATTTGTAATCTATTTCGGCCTTTATTCCACTCTTTTTTGATTCATGCAAAATGGATGTTGCTAATGATGTTGCCCAATGTTTCTGCCCCTGTCTGTCAGGCATATTTAAATTCCTGGTTTTCCAGAGCGCTTTGTCTCTGATGTAGCTTTTAGGCTAAATAGGTTAGACATATAAATTACTACACGCTAGGGAGTGACTATGCTCACAGCGCAGTCAATTTCAGCATTATTAGATTAGTTATATGTTGTAGTTTATCCTTTTTTGCACTAATATACATATCAAAGTGAATACAAGAGTGCTCTTTATATGCAAACTTTGTTTTTGGTCAGTTTATTATTTTCATACATTCGCACCTCACTCCCAATTTATTATCATTAATACACAGGTTATGTGGTTGTGCAGGTTGTTTTCTTTCTAGTGAATCACTATAGTTCATGTCACAATTCATGCTTCTATTAGCTATAATTAAAATGTATGCTGGTTAACCCCTTTCCTTGTAATTTCAAAGAAATTTCACTTATAACTAACCCCCAAATAGTTTCTCGCATTTTGCTTTCCCCATTATTTCTAAGAAAGAATTACACTATTAGTCACTGCAGTTCTTATATTAAACATTCATTCATCCATGTTCTCTCCCCAACAAGAATATTCTTTTTAACCAAAGTAAGAGAGATTAAGGTATGTGTGCTCTGCTTATCTTTCTACGTTGTACACTGTTCAGTAATTCAATAGCCAACATTTCTCCAAATCTCTCTACTTACTGAGAGGCTTCAAGTGTCATTCATATGTAATGTCAAATCACTTTTCTGTACTCACTAAAATAACTAATTTTTTGTCAACAGTCAAGTCTAAAGACTCCTCCTAATTCTGAAACTGCTGCAACTGACCACATCTTTCTCCTGGTCCAGCTTTCTCTTCACATCCTACCTCAGGGACCTTTTATGTTTTGTATTTACAGGTTCATTTTCTTTAGTAAATTGACTGATAAGCTAATACAGATTTATAGTATACTTCCCTACCATCTTGCATGAATTAATGCCTTCCACCATAACTCCAGTACATTAAATAGCTGTTAGTGTTTGTTTCTCTTTAATTAAAACTCCAAAGCTTGCTGCATTGTAATGGGCTAAATACTACCTCTCGACTTCTCAGAGTATCTGTGTGCTCCAGTAGGGTATAGGTGAAATGTGGTTCATAAATCATCAGATCTGGACGCTCGATATCCAATATGGCCTTGTCACGAGGCAAGGCAGCCAGATCCTTATAACCCAGCAGGCGACTATCCATCCGGGCCTAGAAGGAAATAATAAAGAATAGTTGGGTCAGGAGCTAAAGGAACTATACTCTACAGGTCTCTGGGAGATTACTGACATTGGTGAAGTTACTCACAGTGATTGCAGAGGGCGAGCCTGGTACACTTGGCCCTCTGGATGAGGTGACACTGCCAGGAGATGTGAGGGGTGTCTGTAGGAGGGGAACATACTGTTAACACAGATATACAGAGGGTACAGAATAGTCAGAACTTTATTTCAATATTTTAGCCATTTATTCTTGCTGCATTAGGGAATATTATATGTGCGATTTAATCTATCAGTTTTCTTGAAGTCACAATTTACAATGGATATAAAAAGTCTGCACACCCCTGTTAAAATGTCAGGTTTCTGTGCTGTAAAAAAATGAGACAAAGATAAATCATTTCTGGACTTTGTACACCTTTAATGTGACCTATAAACTGTACAACTCAATTGAAAAACAAACTAAAATCTTTTAGGTGGAGGGAAGAAAAAAAAAAGAAAAATAATATCTTTGTCTCATTTTTTTACAGCACAGAAACCTGACATTTTAACAGGGGTGTGTAGACTTTTTATATCCACTGTATATTAGTATATATATCAATGGCAAGAGCATAAAAAAATGTCTTTATATCACAAGCCAAAGCACATATATGTTTATTGGCTATGACACTTTACTCATCAAAAACTTGTTTACAACCAAGATATAGCATATAACCAAAACTTATCAGCCACAACCAACACTAAAGCATCTCTATTCATGAAGGATGTGATTCAGAAATCACAATGGACCAAAGAACCAAAAATAAGCAAATCTAGCTAACCAAAATATTCTGAAATAATCTTCTGAAAAACAGACTACAACTAGAAAACAATGGGTTGTGGTACCACCTATAGAACAACCCAAGATGGAAGTCCAGTATAAAAAAGCAAAGGATTTAAAACCAACTCACCAAGTTATAACAGATGGGAACAGTAAATGGACCAATAACCAGAGATAATTATTGTAAACAAGATTCCACTATCAGCTCACGACTAGCAATTTCAACATTCAGTTACCTACTAGACAACAGGATTACAAAATTCTTTTAAATCTCATCTATTTTTTTTTTATCATAATGATCCACAGGTGGATAATATATTGTACAAATACCAGAGATAACTAGAAAAAGATTGATTTTGTTCTCTTCTTCACTGTACACAGAAAAAGGACAAAACTGTTAGCTAGCATTTCACAACCTATGCCTCAAAGGACATGAAAAAAACAGTAATGCTGTTCAGTTGAAATTGTAGAGAGACAATAATTTTTTGCAATATAAAATCAATAATAATTTTTGATTCACTAAAATGCATCACAAAATAAGGTCCATGATTAATCTTCCATTATGTCATATATAAAAAAAAACAGATATATTACCTCACCTACTGTATCTATGTTTAATTATGTATAATGTTTTGAGAGTCTCTCCCAATTATGAGCAGACAACTAGACTCATCAAACCTCCAGTTTATTACACATTTCCTGGTTCCTCATGTTCTGATCTAACCTCACAGTCTTCAGAAGATAAAGTGGAGCTTCCTGCTAGCTGCTCTGCTATCCGGTATCTCATTTCTCTGTAGTAGCAAGACTCACCACCTACCATTTAGAAGCGTACTTGCATCTACCTTGGTGTTGTCAGAAAGAATAGACTATGGTTATTACTTACAGACGAACAGCCTGTAATTCTTTTAAATTTTATGGCATTGTAAAAGAACTTGTAATCTATAATTTCCTGAAATATGTATCTCTTAGTAGATTATAATATTTTTCGAAGACATAGCGCTCATAACAGAAACTATTAAGAGACAAAATCCATGAAATCCTCTTTGTACATCAATTTTATCAACAATAGTCACTTATTTATACAACATTCACGATGGCCCACAAGTATTTATGAAAACGTAGCCAATGTCTGTAATCAATAATTTTAATTGCATATAAAATACTATTTATTTATTTATTTCTACTTTCTAAAAACATTTAGCCCATTATTAAACTTAATTATTCAAAAGATTATATCATACAAAAGGGTCCACGGCAGTAATTTAAAAAACCTTTCTTGTAGTAAAAGGATATTGAAAGGGGAGCTGTGATACAATTCTTTTGCCCTAGATGCTTATATTATGGTGGTGGTAGAAAGAGCACTTACAATAAATGATAAATTCAAAGTTTAAATACCTTAAAAATATTGCAGAATTCAGCAAAGGTACCAGAATTAGCAATACCCTCAATTTTGACAGGAATATGAATAATATAACATAAGGACATGCTTGAGCAAAATATAAGAAAGAAACAAAAATGACTGAATAAAAAAAGTGAGAAAAAGAGAACTACTTGTAAGGTTTAAGTGTGTGCTCCAAGAATCAATAAAGCCAAATTATACAATCATTTTTTGTAAATGAAGCATAATGAATAGAGCTAACATACCCAACATAATTAAAGAAAACCTGCAGTTGCTAACAATAAGTGTTGTGTGTTTCAGTAGATGTTATTATGTGGTAATTCAGCGAGTGTCTGGTCTGTAAATATGTTTTGGGAAACCAGATAACATTTTTCTTGAAGGGCAGGGCAACAAAGCAAGAGTAAGTACATGTATCTCAATGAGAGGGATAAAAACAGGGTTGAAAATCCAAGAATGTTAAATCAAGTGTTTAATAATTTAATTAAATAATGGTCAAGTATTTTGGATCTAAGTATAAACAAAGATAAAAGCAAAATTATGCACTTAAGGTACAAAATCCAAAAGTAGAATATATTATATATATATATATATATATATATATATATATATATATATATATATATATATATATCAAACAGTAATTTGATGATGGAAACAGAAGAGAAAAGGCACATAGGAGTCATTATATTGCAGAATTTAAAAGTAGGCAAACAATGTAAACAGCAGTGAACAATGAAGTAAAAACCAGTCGGAATAGCCAATATGATGCTTGGTTGTATAGAAAGAGGAAAAGGCAGCAGAAAAAGAAAAAGGTACTAATGCCACTCTATAGATCTCTAGTTAGACCTCACCAGGAATGCTGTGTCCATTTCTGGAGACAGTATCTCAAAAATTATATTAATAAATGAAACACAATTCAAAGGAGGGAGACTAAAATGGTGCATGCTCTAAAAGATAAAACAAAGGTGAAAAAAGGAAAGACTTTATGACCTGAATGTAGACAGTTTAGAGAACAGAATGGAGAGGGATTATATGACACCTTCTAATATATCAAAGGATTGATTAAACTTCAGGATGAAAGTGTCTTCCAGAAAAAGAGTAATACAAGAACAAGATGCCTGATTTGAAATTGCAATATTTAGGGGTAATGTGTGAAAGTTCTACTTTACAAAAAGGGTAATAGATAAATAGCACAGCCCCCAGTTGAAATGGCATGGTCACAGTTAATGAACTTAGCTGGTCTGGGATAAGCATAAGGACATCTGAGGATTAATTAATCTTTATTGTGCACAGCAGATTGAGTAAGTATGTAAATGGTAATACAACAAATTGATGCAGGCCATTGAAGACTCAAATGATGTTGTGACTATTCATGTGCACAATACATTTCCTAATGTTGCCTTTTATTTTCCATGTATTTATGAGAATATATACAATGAAATATACAATGGCCATTACCACATGTTAATAACACAGCATATAAAGTAATTGTTGGCTACTGGATGTAGCAATGTTGCAATTGGCCAGGTCACCATTACAGCAATTTCCAGCTACCGCTATTTCCTACCACTTTCTTTCACTCTTTAGCAGGCGCACCCTGTTCCCTTAGGTATCCTTAAATATTTCCACAGTTCACCACCTCCACATCAATTTTATATTCAAAGGAAATATTGACCACTTATTGTCGTCATAGCAAACACACAAGATAAACGCCCAATGTTTCTGAGGTCTAGCACCCCCTCATTAAGTACTTATATTAAAACATAATATTTACAATTTTAGGATGGGGTCAAAAATACCTGGTTCCTTACACCTACATCATATTACATTTTCATTGGTTACACTTAGTGCTAGTAATGATTATTAATGCATGTTGTATACACTAACAATACTGCATAAACGTTTTATTTAGCACAACATTTACTGCTACAAGTCATATCATATTTTACTTTAAACTATTAAAATTGTTAATTTAACAGTGTCTTATGAAGATAATAATGTTAGGTTTAACCCTTAAGGTGCCTTGCATTACATTTCTAAATCCAGAGCAAACATATAATACGGATGAAGGGCCTTAGCAATAGGTTGTAAACGTAAGTTACATTTCTGTATTGACTCTATAGGTAACATACAACAGCTAAAAATCAAATGCTTAATGTATTTTCTAAAAAGATAAGATTAATAATTCTGTAATATTCAATTTAAAAATACCCTGATTTTCTTGAGGTTTAAAATTATGAATTATCATTGTAATATAACAGGGATGTCCAAGCTTTTTACATAATTGCCACACTTAGATTGCTTGGTACATTATATGAATAAATAATTATTATACAAAGTAGATTATTATTTGAATGCCATTTACAGGAATTAAGGGAGGGAAGCTAATATAGATAAAAAGAGAGGAAGAAAGGAACTGGAGAGGGTATATAGGCTAGACACATACAATACGGTGTTCAGTTGTGGCACTGTGGGACCTACATAAACATCCACATTTATTTTCTTCCTTTAGTTTCCCTCCCTACATATTACAGATAAATAGCTTGTTCTATGCTTGCTGGAAGACACTGAAATTAGGTTATCCAAGGTTATCTCCTACTTGACAAGTCAGAAGTTTTACAGTACACAGAAAAAGGTTATCCAAGGTTTTCATAATTATTGACAAGTCAAAAAACGAGAGATAGAGATGACATGAAGACAGCAATAAAGATGTCCAGTAATTGTTTTCAATTGTAAAATATACACACTTTATTCTAGTTCTTCAAAAGAGAATACTGATAATGTAGGATTTAATACGACTTTTAAAACAGTGGTGGGCAAAATATGGCCATAGGAACCTTTCCATGTGGCCATCATCCTATACTCTATAAAAATGGGAATTTATGTTTCCCTTAAAGGAACAATTTAGTTTGCTACTTCACAAACGTGATTTTTTTTTTTCAAATACAGGGAACTATAGACCTGTAAGTCTTAGGTCTGCATTTGGGAAGCTCTTAGAAGGGTTGCTGAAGAATGGCATACAAGACTATATCCCTGTGAACAAGAGAGGTTTATGAGGGATAGGTAAAGTCAAACAAACCCAATTAGGAGATTGAGTAAGTATGGGAATGGTAATACAACAATTTGATGCAGGCCATTTAAGACTCAAATGATGTGACTATTCATGTGCACAATACATTTCCTAGTGCTGCCTTTTATTTTCCATGTTTTTATGAGAATATTTGCTTCCTTAGAGGCAATATATTAGACTGCAAAATCATTACCTTGTGTACTAATATACAATAAAATGTGATGAGGGACAGAAAATGAGCTTTTAAATCAAATAATTTCTAGAACAATAGGTAATATATAGTCTTAGTTTATTTATTTAAAACATAGGGCATAAGTTTGTGCCAGTATACATGCAGAAACACATGAAATATGCAATGGTAGTTACCACTTGTTAATAATACAGCATATAAAGTCATTGTTGGCTACTGGATGTAGCAATGAGGCAATTGGCCAGGTCACCATTACAGCAATTTCCTATCAGCTACCGCTATTTCCTACCACTTTCTTTCACTCTTTAGCAGGCGCACCCTGTTCCCTTAGGTATCCTTAAATATTTTCACAGTTCACCACCTCCACATCAATTTTATATTCAAAGGAAATGTTGACCACTTTTATTGTTGTTGTAGCAAACACACAAGATAAACGCCCAAAGTTTCTGCAGTAAAGCACCACCTTCTTAAATATTTATATTAAAATATAATATGTAAAATCTTAGGATGGGGTCAAAAATACCTGGTTCCTAACACCTACATCATATTACATTTTCATTGGTTACACTTAATGCTAGGAATGATTATTAATGCATGTTGTATACACTAACTATACTGTCTGACGCGGAGGCTGCACAGGCTTCCTGGGTCAGCACGTAGCGTCTAGTGACCCAGCGGAGCCTGTGAGGCAGTCAGCCAATCAGCTGCGTCGGGGGCATGTCTGGTGTCCACGTTTCGCGCCGTTTGTCACAGCAGCGCGGTCTCCCGACTAAAATCCCAAACACCCACCCTGTTAATTTGGTTGTTTGTAAAATGAAAAATGTAAATAGTTTAAAAAAATAAATAAAAAAAGAGAGGTTTTGTATTCAAGGAATTGTGGAGAAGTGGCAATTTTTGTGTATTTTGCTATGTTTTATGGCTTGGCGGGAGGTGAGTTGCCCGGCCCACTGGCCCAAAGCGTGAGGTCACTGTCCGTGGCCGGGCTCCTCCCCCGGAAAAAATATTACAGTATTTTGTGTAAATAAAATTATGTGTCGTTATATACAATTGTTTATAAATAAAGCTGTGGCCCGTGGTTCTCCCATTTCAGTCATCGTGTCCTTTATTTCATCATCTTAGCCTAAATGGATCATGCATAAACGTTTTATTTAGCACAACATTTACTGCTACAAGTCATATCATATTTTACTTTAAACCATGAAAATTGTTAATTTAACAGTGTCTTATGAAGAGAATTATGTTAGATTTAAAAGTTAAGGTGCCTTAGCAAATACATTTCCAAATCCAGAGCAAACATATAATACGGATGAAGGTCCTTAGCAATAGGTTGTAAATATAAGTTACATTTCTGTATTGACTCTATAAGTAACATACACTAGCTAAACATAATGCTTAATGTATTTTCTCAAAATATAATATAAATAATTCTGTAATATTCAATTTAAAAATACCCTGATTTTCTTGAGGTTTAAAATGATGAATTATCATTGAGTTACAACAGGGATGTCCAAGCTTTTTACATAATTGCCACACTTAGATTGCTTGGTACATTATATGAATAAATAATTATTGTACAAAGTAGATTATTATTTGAATGCCATTTAGAGGAATAAGGGAGGGGAGCTAATATAGATAAAAAGAGAAGAAGAAGGGAACTGGAGAGGGTATATAGGCTAGACACATACAATACAGTGTTCAGTTGTGGCACTGTGGGACCTACATAAACACCCACATTTATTTTCTTCCTTTAGATGCCCTCCCTACATATTACAGATAAATAGCTTGTTCTATGCTTGCTGGAAGACACTGAAATGAGGTTATCCAAGGTCCAAGAAGTTTTACAGTACACAGAAAAAGGTTATTCAAGGTTTTCTAATAATTGACAAGTCAAAAAACAACCAGAGATAGAGATGACATGAAGACAGCAATAAAGATGTCCAGTAATTTTTTCCAATTGTAAAATATACACACTTTATTCTAGTTCTTCAAAAGAGAATACTGATAATGTAGGATTTAATAAGACCTTTACATTCTCTGTAAGAATGGGAATTTATGTTTACCTTAAAGGACCAATTTAGTTTGCTACTTCACAAACGTGAACTTTTTTGTCAAATACATGGAACTATAGACCTGTAAGCCTTAGGTCTGCATTTGGGATGCTCTTAGAAGGGTTGCTAAAGTATGGTATACAAGAATATATCCTTGTGAACAAGAGAGTCAACAGAGGTTTATCAGGGATAGGTCAAGTCAAACAAACCTAATTAGATTTTATGAGAAGGTAAGTAGGAACTTGGACCAATGCAACTCAATGAATGTAGTCTTTTGGGATTTTGCAAAGACTTTTGATACAGTGCCACATGGGAGACTATTATGCAAAGTAAGTGATAGATGAATTGCAGTGCATATATGCACATGGATTGAGAACTAGCTAAAAGACAGGAAAAAAAGGGTTGTTGTAAATAGAACATACTCAAATTGGATTAATATGGCAAGTTGGGTTCCTCAAGGTTCAGTATTCGCTCATTTCCTTTATAACATGTTTATTTACTTTTAGAAGTAGGATTGGAAAGTAATGTATTTGCTGATGACACCAAGTTATACAAAGTAATTAAATCAGAAAATAATGTACTTTACCTCCAAAAGGATTTGCATAAATTAGAGAAATGGGCAACTAAATGGTAGATGAGATTTAACAAAACAAAAAAAAGTTAGGCATTGTGGAAGAAAAAAAAAAGTATGCAATTTATAATATAAATGGAAAAAATCTAGGAGTATCAGAGTTAGAAGAAGGAGTGCTAGAGGGCACCTAAGTAACAGTGCTCATTGCCAAGCAGTATCTACAAAGGCAAGTAAACTATCAGCATATATTAAAAGAGGTATAGAAGCAAGGAAAGCCAATATAATTATGCCACTAGATAAATAAGTACTTCCATCCTATATAAAGCTAAACAGTCTGTAGCCTAAGGAAAGGTTATCATAGCGGGGTTTACTCTCTATGGAGCTATTATTTGTGTATCCCTGTTAGAAATAATAGTTAGATGACCAACACCATTAAAGAAAAAAAAAATATTTTTATGTTTTTTTTCCAAGTGTTGTTTAAAGTTTGCATGTTAATCTTAATCAGTGAGTCATTGAAAGGACAGACATTTACTCTATTTGTTTACTGATTTTATGCAGTCAATACTTTATACTTTAAGGATGCATGGAACACCGCGAAACTGCTATATTCCATCAGACGTAAGCTTGAAAATCAAGTAGGAAAGCTGTTTACATTTTTAAACTTAATAAAAGGCATTTAAAGTTACTGCTTATTAAAGTCCTCCCACACATCGCTGCAAAGAGAATGATGGTGGAGGTTTAACCACACGGACAATGAGCTGCTTCATGTCGTCAAGTTGTGTTAAAACAGTCCCTAAAGAAAGAGCATTTTCTCTGTCTCTCATTAGCTTAAATGTATGTACCAGACAGTCTGTGCGATTTACTTTGAAACAGCTTTGCATTGGTGACATTACCTTTGCAAGAGGTGGAGATTTTGATGTTGCAGAGGATTGAGTGACTGTCACTGTCAAAGCACTGCAGAACACAGAGTGCTTGTAACTGCACTCTGTAGGGTTTTTCATTAAAAAGAGAGAGATCAGGCACCTGGTTTTTAAACAGTACCTGCTTCACTGCAGTCATCTTTGCTAAACTTTGAACTATCCATGCAGATGAGTCATTTGCAGCCTTATTAAACTGCGATTCCGTAAATTTAAAAGGGCTCTATTTAAGCACACAGCATATTTTTTTTTTTCACAGAAGTTTTTAGTTAGTGAACTACTATCCAAAAACAAGGTCTTCACTAACTAAAAACTTCTGTAAAAAAAATATGCTGTGTGCTTAACTATAGCCCTTTTAAATTTCCTGAATCGCAATTTAATAAGGCTGATATTTTGTAAAATTACAACAAATGTTTAATTCAGCCCTACCCTGCAGGTTACAAAGCATCAGTTGGGGTAAGCTGATTATATATACAGCAGTTCAGATAGGGGTTCAAATAGGAAACTATTTTAAACAGGAAAATATTTTCCCCACATGCAACATAAAAATAGCTTGTGTTGTATTGACTTTGAAGTGTAGCATAATTCTCCTACAAAAGATAATGAAAGAACTAAAATCTCATCAATCCAATATATATTAAAAATATGGAGAATCTTTTATGTGACAATTCTACAAAATTGCATTTAAATGTATAATTTTAACCATATTCTTTCCATAATTAATCTGAGACATAGAGTAAAAAGCTGTGTTATAACAGCAGGCATATGCTATAAAGGGGTGGGGGTGGGGGGTAGAAAGGTGTTTGGATTAAAGAACAAGACAGATTGTGGACTCATTGGCATGTCTCAATCCAAATTCTTAGTCTACAAGATTTTCAGCTGAAAACATTTTTTTTAAACTGTTTTAAACATGCAAATGTAAGTGCAAGTAAATTACATTGCTTAAACACAAACAGGAAATACACCCTCTGAAACACGCTGTGTCCCACACCATTTCTCTGTGTTACCTTTGGAAGTTTTTCCATTCAGCCGTTATGTGTCCTTTGTGTGTTGCAGGGATCTAGGAAGTAAAAGACACTGGTTAACAGAGACACTATGCGTCTGATGCTCTGTTTCTGAACATGATGCTTAGTGGAGAACTATAGGTGACAGTGCTGTAGGCTCAATTATTCACATATATCTGTTGCTCTTGGCACAGTAATATGGATAAATCTCTTAGTGCAATAACAAACAAGGTACTCTGGACAAGTTCTGGATGGGACACTCAAAATGATATCCAGATCTAGTATCATGCTAGGTTTGTGCAAATGGTATAGTGCACAACAGTACTTCCAAAAACTAGTTGTTATATACTATGGATATTTCTAATGTAAAGTTTTAAGGGGACACTGACACCAAATTGGACATTTGTTTCATTTTAAAGAACATTACAAATGACCTATACATTGTATTTGCTGTTTTTCTATACAATAATTATTTCCTGAGATATTCAGTATTGATGGTGAGCATCCTTTATGCGAATCTGAAGCTTAGAGTAATTGTTAAGGGTGGGGGAGGATCTAACTGCATGATAACATTGGGAGTCATATTTTGGAGATGTTTTTAGTTGAAGATAACTTGATTTGGTTCATGATTGTATGTGAGGAATGAAAGAGAATGCAGGGTCCAATAGCACTTCTAAAAGGGCCTGAGAGGTGGGAGTGATGGTGACATTGTCAGCAGTGATAGATATTTGAGGAGTGGAAGCTGTAGTAGAGAGTGGGAAGATTAGGGGCTCAGTCTTTGACATGTTGAGCTTGAGCTGACAAGCAGAGATCCAGGAGGAACAGTTGAGAGGAGCTGGCAGTGTGGTAGAAGAGAGGGTGCTGAGAATTAGGTCTGAGTGTCATTTGCATATAAGTAATACTGAAATCCAAAAGACGAGAATAGGGAGAATAAGAAGAGAATTGGGAATTTGAGTAAGAAGAGGATAAAAAGAGGGTGTTCAACTGCATCAAAAGAAGCAGAGAGATCCACGAGAATTACTATAGAGCCGTGACCCTTTGTCTTGGCGGGTAGTAAGTTGTTAGTAGGTTTTATGAGGGCAAATGTAAACAGTTTTTCATGTTCTTTAAGAATAGCCTAAAATAATAACTGAATATTGGGTTGACAGAGTTACTTTTATCAAAAAAGCTCTGAACACCAATCTTAGGTTGCAGGTGCACTTAAAGGACAACTATTGCCATATATTTAAAATAGAATTGCTAGAAGAACTAAACTTGAAAAAGTGTTATTAGAATGTAAAAATAATAACACAGATAAACATTTTAGTTAAATATTTGACATATTTTGGGCTTACTTGCTTTATTTTGCCACACATATTGTTCAGTATAGGGTATACTATTTTCACCCTCACATTATTACTCACAGAGACCCTCCACCACATTGTTTAGCTGGTGCTTGCAATAGAATATGCAAATATGTCACTGTTGGGGATGAAACCATCCACACAGCCGGGCAAGGTCCACCTACAACATAACAGGGGGAGCCTTCAGTCAGTTGTTAGTGTAATTCATCTCCATAGCAGGAAAGGAGCACTTTATTACACATAAAGTGTAATACATACTTTACAGCACAGAAAACTGTTCCCTGCTTAAAAAAATATTATATAAATATTATATTATATAAAAATAAAGTCTAGATGGCTAGGTTCAGAATGTATATAATATATACACTATATTTACCTGTTATTTATATGTATACTTTTAAATAATATAAGTATTAGTTTTTTTTATCATGGAAGAGTTTTAATTTGCTACACTATATGATATGCACTATAGGTGGGTGCCTTTCTAACAGGAATGAATCATACTAACAGTTGTCGGAATGGTTCCACCCACAACAGTGACATCATCTTACAGTGTTCTTTTGGAAGTTCCAGCTACACAAGATGGATGACTATCTCTGTGAGGGAGAATTAGACTGTAAAAATGTCCGCCTCTATGCTGAGTGATATGAGTAGCAAAATAAATTAAGCAAGCCCAAACTATTTGACTAAAATGTTTATAAAAATGTTGTTTTAATATAAAAAAAAATTCCAGAGTTTTGAAGTCCTTTAAAGGGCACGGCTGGTTCTTGAACTGTGTGTTTGTGTAAAAGAAATTGCAGGAGTCAGTTTCTTAGAGAGAATAATATGTCATACTGCCGAAATGTACCATATGCAACTACCCCTCTTGCCAACCCCTAGTTATCTTCTGATGCTCATCAGAGGTCCATGTGCTCTGTTCTACAAAGAGGTCCCTTGTTCTATATGAAATGCTAGCTCATGGCTTTGGGCTTGATGGGGCTCCCTAATCCCTTCAGGTTCGTCTGAATGATCTTACCAGTATGTATGTCGCTCTGCATCACGTGATTTCCAGGATACTGCTTGAAATCTGTTGGGAGAGCAAAGGCAACTGATTGGACAACAGCTGATTTATCAAAAAATAAAGAAAGTCAACCCTTAGCATACCCCCTCTTGTATCTTTACATAAAAAGGTTTAAGGGAGGAGGGATACAAGGATTAGCAAGACAGCAAAAAAGAAACACTATAATGAAAAAGGATATTGAAAACAAATAAAGTAAAAAAGAAAATGATAAAGGATGAGTCTCATTACAATAATTAAAATGTTGAGAAAACCGAGTAGGTGAAAAATACAGAGATGTGATTAATTATGGGAGACATCAGGAAATAAAGTGACGCAAGGGTGTGAAACACCTGTATGACTGTCTGACCTCTTGTTCCCGTTCTGTTTTTACCCTCCTCCCACACACTCACTTCCCAGGTCACTGCATGTTCCTGTCCCAGAGCAAAGACTTCATAGGCCACAGACTCAGAGCCCTGTCCTACTGTATGGGACATCAGGGGAAGGAGATAAGAGAGTAGGGCAGAGAACATCAGGAGAGAGAAAAGATAGGGTGATAGAAAGACAAAGGGAAGAGAAGGAAGAAAAACATGAAATATTTGGAATGAATGTTGAAGGCTCTGTTCTGTAAATTGAGAAACAAACTAGATGAATATCACATTCTATAAAAAGAATATAACACAGAGGCATATTATTTTAAAGTGACAGGGAAAAGGTCCCTGCTATTGCAGAAATAAATATAATTGCATTTGAATGTAATTTAATATGAAAGCGCCTTAAAATTGATATAGAACATATTTTATGTGTAAAGATCCGCCCTCTGAATCATTGGTTTTATCAACAGCAAACAATTAAGATTAGGAATCGGATATAATAAAGAAGAAGAGCATGCCCAGTGGAAAACATGCTAAAAATTGAATAATTAAATGTAATTGTTAAATGTCACTATTTTATTAAACCCCACTGCACATTTTAACTAATTGCTGTTTATAAGCGCATTTGTTATCTGAGAAGGTATGTCTTTCAGTTAATTTATTCACAGGTAACTCCAACTTCTATATTAGTTTTAAGGCACTTCCACTTAGAATTTCTAATTACAGCCATTTGCAATTATGTGTATTTCTATGTGTGCTTTTCATTTCTTCAATAAATGGCACCTTTTCAGTTTCACTTTAAATGTGATGTTTGTAACATGTGCCTTTGGCGTGAGTGGATGACACATGGTAATGTGCCCTATCTGTCTGTTATCACTATGCACAAGCAGTCGCACCCCACCCTGCAAAAAAACATCTCCTGGAAACCATCAATCCAACCCATCTGTGTCAGGGTGGGAGTAAACGAACAACACATATTACATCTATGGCATTTGTCAGGTTAATGGAGTCTGGAGGTCTTTGGCAAAGGGAATGGTTAGTAGAAAGACATTGCAGTTCCCTGCTCATAATAAATGCAAGATGAAGTATCAGGGATAGAGGATAAAACAACACAATTACTCAAAACAATGTAAACAAGAGTGCATATATATATACACTGTAAGCACAGAGATAAATGTGTCATAGTACCATACATTCACACAATGTATTCCCAGGCAAAACTTATACACACATAAAAATCAAGCACCGTTTCACTTATTTACCCCACTCAGCGTTATTATTGCCCTCTAGCCTCCTCTGTAAATCCTTCATTGAATTCATAGTTACATAGAAATCGAGGTTGAAAAAATACTTTTAGCCCATCATGTTCAACCTTTTAATATCTCCTCTGGTCTGCAATATGCGGAATAATTGTTAATTGATCCAGAGGAAGGCAAACAGAAAAAAAAAAAGTGAAACTTTGACAATTGCCCCAAAAGGGAAAAAATGAATTCCTTCCTGACCCCACATATTGCTAGAGACTTCCTTATAGTATTCCTCTATTATTCCACTACTTGTCAAAGCTTTGTCACTGCGCCTGTAGATGATTTTATCACAGACTTGAAGGGAAATTACATGATTCCCTTTAACACAAGCAAATGATATTGCTGTGTATTTTGCTTGTAAAGTAAATATACTTCTATAGTGAAAAAAATAAACATTCAATTGGTTCCCATGTTGTCTACCACCCATATAGCAGTTCCTATAGCAAAGTATATCTATTTCTTGTCTTTTACACTCTAATGATCCAAATAACTCGCTAGACCAGTGCTTCTCAACCTTGAGGTTAGGGACCAGCTGTCAACCAAACTGAAATTTCCAAGAACTGCCTTTGTGATCCAAGACATTATAAAAAGACCAGTGTACTTATAACTGTGTAAGTGACATGTTTAAGTGGTCAATCACTCATAATTATCAATTATTAATAGTCAATTCCTTCCTGATTTTCTACCCACTGATCATTTTCCTTCTTTTCTTAGAAGAGGAGAATAATGTCCCAGGGAATAACTGTTGATTTAGCCTATATGCTCCCCAGTGCAGAGATCTCAGCTCCTCTAGTTCTAGTGTTTGTAATATTCTGTAGAACATGTATATGGGCTATGGAAAATTTCAGTATGTTATGAAAAAAGTAATTACATAGTCTTGTCGATAAAAATGTATAATTTCCTGCAGCCTTCCCTAGTGCTCCTGGAGTCACCCCTGCTACTTTAGTACAAATCCATTTACATACTGTATTACAGGCACATTCTCTCTGGTATAGTTTCCATATCCACACAAGGTTAGTCGTATCTTTTATATATATATATATATATATATATATATATATATATATATATATATATATATACACATACCCACATACCCAATGCCACAGCTATGTTCTCTGATTTTGCTCTGGCAAAGCATATACACCATTCTTCAACCTGCCATGCAATCCCATATGTTATTCCTTTAATGACCCATCCACCCCCTTGCCTACCCCTCTTTCTATACCCCCAAAACCCATTGCCAATGCACCTCAGTCAGGTTGTTTGATGTCTTGTGCGGTCTCTTTCTAAGAATGTTGAATTTTCTGCTGCTTGAAGATATCCTGGAGGTCTCTTTGCCTCACCGACCTTCCCTGCATATAGAAGCGACACTTCAGAGATCTCTCTTCAGATGGGGAGGGGTTAACTGAGAGGCTTGGGATTGTATCTATAAAGACTGCTAGTAATTGCAAAGTGGGTTATCAGACAGAGACAAGTTAATGCAAAGACAGTCAGTGCAACAGCTGGAAGTGAAGGGAGAGCGGAAGAAAGCAGAGAGAGGTCATTAAAAGGAGAAAAGGTGAGGGAGAAATAAAAGAATTTGGGGGAATAGATGAAGATGAGGCGAGAGAAGAAATAAGGGCAGAAGAGGACGAAGAGAGAGAAGTAGTAAACAGAACAGGGGCATAGCAAGTAAAGGACAGAAACAACTCAAATAAGTTTGTGTACCTGTGTGTTTATGTTGGTAGGTATTGTGTTGAATGAATGTGATATATAACTGTATGTGTTTATCTGTATATAAATGTGTGCTTGTACAGTGTAATCAAGTGTTGTGTTGATTTAGGTTACATGTGTGTTGGGTCTCTATCTATATGTGGTGCTTGAGCTCTGTGTGTGTACCTTTGTGCCTGGTGCATATTGGTGCTGTGTATATGTGGTGTCACAGTCCCAGCTGCAGGCTTGGAATGGGGAGTAGTGAATTCCAGCTCAAGGCGAGGATTTTCCTGCCCAGCCCAGAGCCCAAAGCATCAGGTCTGCAGGTCAGGACCTTCTAGTCTAGTGCTACTTTCACACTTACACATACAACCAGTTATATACACATACAACAAATATAAAGTGCTCATTGCAGGGGCATGAAAATGTTAAACCACCAGCACTTTTATATATTAAGTGCCTGTATAACACTATGTAAATTGCTAGTACAATATAATTATACACTTAGTAATGTTTACACTGATAGATAGAAACATCAATATAACAGTACATAAGCACCAGAAGATTTATTTAATCTACCCATCCATCACATATAAAGCTTGGCTTAATGAATACTCATGATAGTATTGTGTATATCCAAGGCTTGCTTCAATTCCTTTACTGCCTTTGCCCCTATGTCTTCCTCTGGAAGGCTGTTTAACTTATTTACTACCACTTCTCTAAAATAGTACTGTGAACACATGGAGGACATAGCTTTTTATATATATATATATATATATATATATATATATATATATATATATATATATATATATCACATATATAGTTGTGAGCATGCGAGTTGTTGCTAACGCTTGCAGGCTCGCATAGCGAGCCACGGTCCTCGCATAGCCGAAGGCGCTCCTTGCCAGTAACTGCGACCCTCGCAAACTTTACGTCGCAACGCAAACAACACGACACACCAACTACGACCCTCACAAACTTTACCTCGCAACGCAAACAACATACAAGACACGTTAACACACATTACGACCTCACAACACTCGGACGCAACTCGCGAACATTACAAAATTCAAAACACAATAAATACACATAGCACATACATAAAAAGCTTACCTACAGCAAGAGGGAGATCCAGGACCTCAAAAAAGCAACTTACACCTTGATTTCACTCAAAATAAAAGAGTTTAGACAATAAAAAATTTGCTGAGCGACAGAAAAAATGGCCGCCGAACAGAATGAAAACGAGCCTACAAACGCAAAAAACAACATACAAGACATTTTAGCACACATTACGACCTCGCAAAAATCGCCCACAACCCGCGAACATAAAAAAATGTAAAACACAAGAAATACACACAACACATACATAAAAAGCTTACCTACAGCAATAGGGACCATCCAGGAGCTCAAAAAAGCAACTTACACCTTCATTTCAATCAAAATAAAAGAGTTTAGACACTAAAAAATTCTCGAAGCGACAGAAAAAATGGCCGCCGAACAAAACGAAAACGAGGCTACAGCACTATAAACACGCAAAACACCACAAGAAACTCGCAAAACACCACAAAAGACCTACGGATATTCCGCTAAGACGCATACCACACATTACCCGCCATTTTACAACAATGCGGAAGTACAAGAGGGAAGGGAGAGAGAAGGCGCACAAACTCCTAGTGCAGATCAATAGAAAAACTGCCGTGGTTTTTACTTTCAACTGTTTGTGACTCTCACATGCAAAGGCCTCAAATATTATATGGTATAGAGATCGCATTCAAAATCATCTCCACGTGAAATGTCAATCTTCTTCACCTGCGGCAAATAGATCCCAGTCTCCTTATTGCTAGTGTACATTAATTAAAGTGTATACACTATACATGAAAAATGGAGTATAACATAATTTGGTAAAGTATATCTATAAATTATTAATGGGATGGGTACGATGAATAGCCTAGAGGATCTGACATTGGCAGTGCTGTGTATCTGGTGTATTACACAGTAACTCCACTTGAGGCTTAATATGGTAAAAAAAATAATAATTTAGAAAATAATTTATTATGTCCTGATATCAATTAATAATGATATCTGTAAAACAAAGGCTAAGTATAAATAATACAATGATGATATAAAAAGGATAATTGTAAGTACTAAAACGCGTTTCGCTGATCCTGATGCAGCTTCTTCAGTTAGAAATATCCTTGGTTGCTCAAAATGACTGCTCAGTCTGTTGTCTGTAGGACTAAAACAGCATGTCAACATATATATATATATATATATATATATATATATATATATATATATATTAGAATGAACACTCTCAGTTCTATATAGATATATACAGCAATGTCTATATTGGCAACGATACAAATGTGTGTGTGTGTATTTAATGAAGAAGTAAGTACACTGACAGAGCACTTGATCAAACTATGACCTATCCAGATTGCTGACAGCTGAAACATTACAACAAGTTTTGCAAAATATTAATACATCATTTAGGCTGGGATTAATAAAAAAAAGATTCATATTAAAGAACTGCAGTTAGGATAATGGAGTGAAAATGCTAAATGCAGATATAAAATATCAATTGATATACTGAGCTACCTGACATAGCAGAGCAGTAAATGATTTGCAGGTCTAATGTAAACCAGAAGGGTCAAATATCTGCTGACTAAAGTATTATTTCTAAACCGGAAGAGTCACATAACACTTTATTTCAGTATGCCAGGCTCTTAAGGGTAACACATCGCAATGGTACATGTTTGCTGTTAGGTGTACCAGGCCATTAATGGTGACAGGGTAATGGTACGTGTCAGCTGTTAGGTGTACCAGGCTATTAGGGTTGATAGGGTCAGGGTACATGCTAGTTGTTAGGTGTACCAGGCTATTAGGTGTGGCAGGGCCATAGTACATGCCGATTGTTAGATGTACCATGCTATTAGGGGTGACAGGACAATGGTACATGACAGCTGTTAGGTGTACCAGGTAATTAGGGGAGACAAATCAATGGTACATGCAAGCTGTTTGGTATACTATCCTATTAAGAATGACAGCACAATGGTACATGACAGCTGTAAGGTGAACCCAGTTATTAGGGTACACAGGGCAATGGTACATGCCAGCTGTTAGGTGTACCGGGCTACTAGGGGTGACAGGGCAATGGTACATGCCAGCTGTTAGGTGTGCCGGGCTACTAGGGGTGACAGGGCAATGGTACATGCCAGCTGTTAGGTGTACCGGACTACTAGGGGTGACAGGGTAATGGTACATGCCAGCTATTAGGTGTCCCGGGCTACTAGAGGTGACAGGGCAATGGTACATGCCAACTGTTAGGTGTACCGGCCTCTAGGGGTGACAGGGTAATGGTACATGCCAACTGTTACATGTGTCTGATTAGTAGGGGAGACAGGGCAATAGCACATGCCAGCTGTTTGGTGTGCAAGGCTGTAATAGCAGTTAGGACTGACAATGCAAATACTTGCTGTAAAGCATTTTAGGCAGTGAGAGGGACTGGCCATGGAAAGTGCCTGCTCTTAGTCATGCCATCTCCAGACACTGTTAGAGACACCTGCCTACTCCCATGATCTGCTAACCAAAAACTCTGCTTTGTACAAGGCAGGATTTAGCCTGCAGTGGGGAGTTATAGGGAGTGGGAGGGGTCAGAGATGTAAACCCTGCCTGTAAGGAGGAAGTATGACTTAATCTCCATCACAAGGGACCTTAAGAATATATATAACTAGCGAATTGCCCGTCAAAAAATGACGGCAATGAAATAGTAAGGTAGCTAAATTAGTAAATGAATATATTGTACGTATTTTGAAGCATTGTGATGAAGAGCTGGCAATCTGTGTTGATGCTGCTGCAGCATTAGTGGTGTGGAGCTGCTGTATAAGCATGCTGAATGTGTGCAGTGTAACACTGTGCGTGCGCGAGACCAAACCGTTAGCGTAGTCGTGTACTTCCGCATTGGTGTAAAATGGCGAGTAATGTGTGGTATAGGTCTGTATCGGAATATCCGTAGGTGTTTTGTGGTGTTTTGCGAGTTTCTTGTGGTGTTTTGCGAGTTTAGAGTGCTGTAGCCTCGTTTTCGTTTTGTTCGGCGGCCATTTTTTCTCTCGCTTCGTTTTTTTTTTAGTCTCTAAACTGTTTTATTTCGAGTAAAATCGAGGTGTAAGTTGCATTTTTGAGGTCCTGGGTGCTCCCTCTTGGTGTAGGTAAGTTTTTTATGTATGTGCTGTGTGTATGTATTGTGTTTTAAATGTTTGTATGTCGGCGTGTTGCGTCCGATGTTTGCGAGGTCGTAATGTGTGGTAACGTGTTTCGTACGTTGTTTGCGTGCCTCGTAAAATTTAGCGAGTGTCGTAATGTGTGTGTCGTGTTTTTTGAGTAGCGACGTGAATTTTGCGAGGGTTTGAGGCCCTTGGCCAGTGACCTCGCCAGCAACTGAGTCCCTCGCTTCGCGAGGGGCCTCAGTTGCTGGCATGGAGCGCCTTCGGCGCTCCATGCCAGCAACTGAGGCCCTTGCCCAGTGACCTCGCCAGCAACTGAGTCCCTCGCTTCGCGAGGGGCCTCAGTTGCTGGCATGGAGCGCCTTCGGCGCTCCATGCCAGCAACTGAGACCCGTGCCCAGTGACCTCGCCAGCAACTGAGGCCCTCGCTTCGCGAGGGGCCTCAGTTGCTGGCATGGAGCGCCTTCGGCGCTCCATGCCAGCAACTGAGGCCCTTGCCCAGTGACCTCGCTACGCGAGGGCCGCGGCTCGCTGCGCGAGGGCCGCGGGCTCGCTACGCGAGCCCGCAAGCGTGAGCAACGACTCGTACGCTCACAACTATATATGTGATCAAGTACTTATGGTAGGTGCTTTCAAACTTTGACATTTTTATGCAACATCCTGATTGACTTGTCCTATTGGGCAAATTTAGATTGATATTCTAAATGAGATTTCTTCTATGTAATGGTATAGGTTATCTTAAATACGAGAGGCTGCGCCAGTACCATCTCATAGAGCATGGCATGGGATAAATACCCCCAGATTTTTCTATGTTTGTATGTAAGTATGTATACATACAATTATATGTACCCCCGCCCCTCCCACCCCGCTCCTGAATTATTATGGCTCCTACACCCCTGTCATAGAGTTCTTAGCGGCTGTCTATTCAGGGCTTTCCTGTTTTATGCTACCACATGTGCATCTGTTTTGTGCACACACACATGCTGCACTGCCTGTGCCAGTGAAGCTGTCTCCTTATGCCCGGTAAGTGCTTAGGGGTTTTCGGGTTAGGTTTACAAAGTTAGGGTTAGGGTCGGGAAGGGGTGTAGTAACTTAGGGTTAGGGGCTTAGGGACTTAGTTTTAGGGGAATAGGGTTAGGCTAAGAGGGTTAGGAGGTTAGGGTTAGGCCCGCCAAGGGGTCTAGGGGCTTAGGGTTAGGGCCGGCAAGGGGCGTAGGGGGTTAGGGTTAGGGCTGGGAAGTGGTGTAGGGGGTTAGCATTAGGGTTAGGGCCGGCTAGGGGTGTAGGGGGTTAGAGTCTTAGGGTTAGGATTAGGGGGTTAGGTTTAGGGTTAGGATGCGAGCGCACCCGGCAATAGGAGGCTTCCAGTGCTGTGCATGCGCCCCCTGTGCGCATGCACGTGTGCTAGAATAAAACAGGAAAGGTCCATCTATTCTTGTGAGTCACTGTAGAGTAGGATAAACTTCACATTTGTGAAGGATGCAACAAACTAACAATGGCAATTGTATAAGCCAGGGGTATATATAAGCACTTTCAGATAAGCTCTTAATTGCAGTAAATTCTGCTAGTGCATGAAAGTTGCCATGACAGTACCACTTTGATTATAAGGCATAGTGGATGCCTAATAAGCAGGATAAGCAAGGTTTGTAAGCAGGGAGGCAGATGATGTCAGGTGCTACAAACTTATCTGCACTGACCAATGAGTCAACAGATACCCCTCCTTCTTCCTTCCACTCCAGAATAGATAATAACATTTAACAGAACACACCACTTAGTTTCCAAGACAGCAATAAATGTGGAAGATACAAAAATGGAGTCCTTTAATCAGTAAAAAAATACATAAAAATGCTTTCATGCTCATATCTTACACCGCTGCTATGGTAAATAGTTTCTTACATGCTTCACAAGCGTATGATGTCTGAGGTACATCTGTTCTTTTAATTGCAGGTAAAATCTTATATGCTATAGGATACAACACTATTCCATAGATATGGCTGCAAATCACAAATCACTTCTCAGGTAGTCATTTCTCTTTTTTTCTTCTTAAATCATTTCTTAACACCAATCTTTTTCAGCTCTTAATTTTTAATGCCTTGATCAACAACTGCTGAGGCCATTATAATGGAAATGAGTACTTGTGTATACAACACAAAGCTCTGTTTGCCAAACAGCATTTTACTGCTGTAAATACCCAAGCAGTGCTGCCAAATAAGCACTATTGCTTTTTTTTGTTACACCCCTTGCTGTGGAAGACATACATACTCCTCCATCCTACTGTTTAGATGTAATGTAAGGTTTTTAGATGCTAACATAAGTTACAAAGGAAATATGGTTTGGACTTTTGTATTTAATATGTCATTTGATTTATGCTGATTTTAATGTACTTATACTACTCTTTTAAGCCTATACCTTAGCAAGCCCCAGTCAGGTCAGGATTTAGGGATTACACTGTGCAAAAGTAGGTAAAAAAAATGATAGTCTCCAAAACTTGTTCAATATAGTGCTATCCATATTTTCTGACCTGTCTGAGGTTGCCTGATGAGATGTTTCTGGAACATAAAACAAAAGGCCTCAAAACCTGCTGAATACAAATGATATAACAACTAAATGTAACAAGGGCAGAGAGAATAAGGTATACTAAATGAGGAAAGAATAAAAGCAATGTACTATATATAACATTGTAGACCAAGCAGTAAATCCCAAACCTGTCTTTAGGGATGAACAACATGCCACATTTTGACAGTATTCTCACTATTTAGCACACTTGCACTCATGCAGACAGACCTTCAAATTCTGGGGTGTTCATGACGAAAGGTTTGAAAACCACCCATTTTTGGAGGTTAGAGCTCTTACAAAACCCTGAGGTGTCTTCAACTGACACTTGAAAGAGAAACAAAGATTTTTGAAATTTCTGTAAACCATCTATAAAGAAGCTTGCCCTTTACAATGGTTACCCTACTAGAACCATCTTTCCTTTTTCAAGGCCAATAGGTAAATTGGTACTTACATAACAGATATGTGGTAGTTATACGTGGTCATTATACAGACCTGGGTCCAAATGGGGACCTCCAGACACTTTCTTTGCAGACCTTATTTGCATTATATAATGTATCATATATCTCAAATGAAGCTTCTGAATACATACATAACATACGTGTTGTTCTTTTCTAAATGGCAATGTAAGCACTTTAGAATTTAATTAAAATCTTTGCTTTTAGTTCACCATTAATTAACATTAAAATACACTAAATAAAGAAAGACTTTAGAAGGGAAATATAATTTAAAAACATAGTTTCCCTCTATCATGGCCTCTGTGGCACTCCTGTCTCTCCTTTCACTTGTCCTGGACACTATTGTCCAGATGATAAACTCAATCAGTATATAGTACATCCATTTTGCATGTCAAATCACCTGGTATATGTAGGAGAAGGGGACTATGGCTGCAAACCCATATCCATAGCTTTCTAAAGTGAGCATCCTCACAGTAATCTGGTAATTTTATAAAAACTAATTACGGTTTTGATATAATATAGGTAAGGAAAGATACATTTCCTTTCAATTCAAATTAATGCAAAGAGAAATTAAGCAAATGCCAAAGTGCTTTATTCTGTGATCTGAAAATGCTTGTCAAAGATTATTTTTGTTAAAAAAAGGTTTGTTTGCAGATGTTTGCACACAAATAAGACGATAAACTTTTATCAGGTATTAGAAGATGCCCTCAAAGTGCTCAATAAAGTATGGCATTTAAGAGAAAATGGGAAGTTTTGTAAACCATGAAATAGTTTTAAAGCATTTCATTTTATTAGTAAAAAAAAATCTGTTCACAAAATAAAAAAAAGCAAATATGTGTAAATGTGCAAATATAGAATTGGAATTAGCATTTTTGATATCACTACATTTGCGGACATTCTAGTGTTAAGTGAAGCTTAGAAAGCCCTCCACACACAGAGCTTAGGTGGTGATGCATGTTATAAAAGCTAGAATGTATCAGAAAACATCTGCCCAAACAAACATCTGTTTTTAAAAATAATTCAAATTAAATGTATGGTATCGTTTTTTGAGCAAAAATTTTTACAATTATTTTTCATCATCATCACTAGAATAAGGCGTGTGACATACAGTAATATTATCAAGGCAAGCACATGTTCTCCACATGTGCGTCCTATGAATACATGCAAGAAATCCACATACAAATCAAGATATAGATATATATGTATAAGCTTTTAAGAATTCACTTATAATAACCCTGCCAGAAATATGTAAAAATAAACCAAAAATATATCTTTCAGCAGATAAATGTATACACATGCCCCACCTATCTTACAGCCATTTCAATTTTATATTCCTGTTTTATAGTCCTGTACACAGAGATGAGCTAAACTAAATATATGAAATGTACAAATAGAAATAATATATCCTACAAACATAATACATTTTACACAGTATATATATATATATATATATATATATATATATATATATATATATATATACATACAACATCTTCTACAATACTTTAGAAATGTCCAGAAATTATCATAAATGATCACATATTTATACATACACAATGTCCCACAGGCACTCCTATAATAATATAGACATGGTTATCTATATATGCATACGTTCCCCACATTTGCGCACACACACCTATATATACGTACAGAATGACCAGGCCCAGCTCCTTGCTACGCAGTCACAAGGTACAGTCACAAATCCTCCCCCTACTGCCCCCTTCCCCCCTTCACACACCCTGCCCTCCCTCCTCCCTCCCCCACACCCTGCTCTCCCCAATACCCCCTCCTCTCCCTCAGTTTTGTTACCGTGGGATCCCGTGCAGTACAGACAGAGTCAGCATCATCTGCTGCTCCTACCTCCTGTAACCACAGCAACCGTTAATCCTCAGCATCACCAGGGAGACAACTGGTCCCCTCCCTGCCTGCAAAGCATCAGTCGCCCCTCCCTGCCTGCAGAGCATCATCAGCCTGCACCTTGCCTACATAGCTTTCCCATCATCTTCAGAGCTTTTCCACACCTTTCCTGACTGCACAACAACCAGAAGCCTTTGGCTGATGAACTTGTCCAGTCTCTTACTGCAGACCATAGTCAAAACACACTATGACTACAAATCTATTCTATCTGCTTTACCAAGTCTGCAGAGCTTTGCCATACTTTCTCTTTAAACTTTGCAGAGCATTATCAGTCATACAGAGCTTTACCTGACACGTTTTGCCTGCAGAGCTTTACCCGACTTATTATGCCCGCAGAGCTTTATTTGACACAGTCCGCCTGCAGAGCTTTACATGATACAATCCACCCGCAGAGCTTTATCCGACACATCATTATGCCTGCAGAGCTTTACCTGAGATAATCTGCCTGTAGAGCTTTACATGACACATTCCAGTTGCAGAGCCTTATCTGATGCGTTCGGCATGCTAAGCTTTACTTTACACATTCTGTCAGCAGAGCTTTGCAATATGTTTCACATCACATCCTATCCTATCTGTACAGTAACCCGCTCCTTATGTAAGGATTCAGTGCTACTTTGCCCGTAAAGCATCACTAGCTCCTCCAATGCAGAAGATTTCCACCTCCATTGTATATGTAGATAATCATAGCACATACCTGCAGAGCATTAACAAGTCATGCTTCCCATTTAAAGTAGTGACACATAAGGCAGTCCTTACTAATTATATATATAAGTAGGCAATCACATATAAGACTAGACAGTATCTTTGTCACTAGCACAATTAGGAGGATGCAAGACTATAGGTCCCAGATGCTTAATACAGTAAAATCACGGTTATCCGGCACCTAACTAACCGGGACTTTCAAGCAACCGGCACCGGCATCAATTCCCCATCTAAAAAAAAACTCCTGCTAAACCGGCATAACTGGCACTATCCGGAACTATGGGCGGGTTCATGGATTGTTTAGACCCTTTTTTCGGGGACTCCCAATTAACCGGAAACTACACTTATCCGGCAATAGGGAGTCCCCGTAGGTGCCGGATAAAGGGGAGTCTACTGTATTATTGTTTGCATGTATACTCAGATTGTAAGCTGTTATGAGAGCAGGGCCCATGTATGCACTGTATCCTCTATACTTGCTGGTGCTTTATAAATAACTGATGAGATAATTAGACAGGGGATAGTCACAAAAGGAATGAGAGGTAAAGATAGAAGAAAGGAGATAAAACAATCAATAAATGGAACAAAAGAAGTTTGGATAAAAATTAGGAAGGAAGAAAATGCAGGAGAAATGGAGAATGTTTGAACTAAGAAGCTAGTTATAAAGCAACACTTAGTAGATACGGTTAAAGGTATTGTTTAGTCAATCTTTATGTTTTATATAAATGTTTTATCTAGGTTACATAACTTAATTGTCTGCATAGTTTAACTTTTGTCATTGCCATATTAATGTACTCTTCACTTTTTAAGAAACCTTCAGAGTAACAGATTTACACCTCCTGCAACATTCCTTGTCTTCCTGTTCTCTCTCATGCTTGCTGTCATGCTTCACAGCTGTGATCTAAGGCCACAGGGGATGGTCTTCACATTGCCAGTTCAATGCTGTTTCATGCAGTCAGGGACATGCTGTGTATATTGGCCGGCGCAAAGGCAGCCCAGGCACGCCGGGTCTGACGCAGCGCTGCGTGACCCGGCGGAGCCTTGGCGATGCTGATTGGCTGGGAGGAGAAGGAGGGACTTAAGCCCATTTCGCGGGCTTCCTCCTCACTCCGCGCCGGCCATTGAGTTGATCTAAAGGTCTGCACGCTGCGCTCTCTGCAATAAACATAAGGGCAAGTAGAAAAGGGGCACTAAATTAATAAAGTGACCCCCGATCCCTCCTACCCTCTACCCCTTGTAGTTACCTTGATCACCCCACTAGTAGAGCCCCCTTTTGCTTGGTCCTGGCAATAGGGCCCCAGGCTCTCATCATTAGCCCTATAATTCCCAAAAGCATAAGTCCCTGCTTTGTAGGTTCCTGGGTGTGGGTGGCAGCTTAATATGGACCCTGGGGAGTTAGAGGCTTTACTGACCATGGTCAGAACTTGGGCATTGAGCCATGGGGTTAGATGGTCCAGGACAGAATGGTCTAGGGGGGACAGGCTCGGCCTGCAGTGGCCGGTAGCCTAGGCCAGGTGGACAGGCCTCATAGCCTAGATAGCTTGGCGGAGCAGCGTGCTACCTCTGATCGGAGCAATAGGGCTAGGAGCAGCATGGAGGGCACGGATATGGTCCTTGAGAGTCAGGAGCTTATCCCCCCCCCCCCCCACTACAGAGAGCGTGGTGCCAGCGGAAAGCGCGGGCAAGGGCCTAGACATCCGGCCACCACCCAGCGTCTTGTCCCATGGCCCACAGCAGAACCAAGGTTCTGGCGACACCCCTAATCAGCCTCGAGGCTCCAAGGGGAACGGCAAAAGTACAAGGAGCTCTAAAAAAGCTCCTACAGGTTCTCACCGGTTGGCCCCTGCGGTCCCCACTGCCGCACTCACTGCCAGCGCTGCAGGTGTTTCGCAGGGACGACGCAACACCAAGGGAGAGGCCGAAAAGAAAAAAGAGACGACCAGAGGAAGAAGGGATCAGGTGATCGAGGAGATGGCTGCAGACGACAGCATGGTGGTCATCGACGAGGTTCCGGTAGCGGCCAAGGTGGCACGGTAGACGCACCCCACCAGGGTCCGGAAGTCAATGAGCAGGTACAGTCCCTTGATTTTCACCTCAACACCAGCCAGGAGACAGAAATCCCCTGACAGGAGAGCTAGGCCACAGCGCAACTCACCCATCCCTGACATCATTACGTATACAGGGCCGCAATAGGCCGCCGAACGGGAGGGAATCCTTATGCCCTAGCGTAGCCGCCGAGTCGGAGTACTCCTTTGTGGGGGGGGGGGGGGAACTGCGCATTCCATAACGAGGGATAGACGCAGGAGAGCTAGTGATTGTTCTTCATGCTTCCCCCGAGCCAGAGTGACATCCAGGTCTCGTAGCAGACGGTCTTGCGGCTTCAGCTGTGCTTGCGCAAGAGGGGGTGAAAGGAGCCCACAGCGGTCGAGATGTGCAGGGACTCCCGCTCGTCCAGACCGGCAGGTTGCCCCCATGATGGCAGTGCACCGGGGCAAGGAGAATCAGGTGAGAAGCTAGCAAATTTCAGGGAGACGGGGGTGGCAGTACATGGAGCCTCTCCCAGGGAATCTCAATTCTTGTCATCCCTGAAAGCCCTTATAGAAACCCATAACATTGCCGTCTCCGATGCGGAAGTTGGGGCACGGGTGGGGGGTTTGGCCGGGAAGGCGTGGGCGGAGCCATCCCTTCCCGCAAGGTTGCCCCGAGCGGAGCTTACCAACCCCACTTCACACACGACGAGCGTGGCGCAGCACACCGGAGGAGCGGAACAGGACAGGAGCAGAGGAAACGTATGGGATGCGGCTGCAAGGCCGTCCATCGTTAGCGCCCAGGACAATCTGGGGGCGCATTTAGCCTTGGACGTCAAAGAAAAAATCTGGCGACGGGAGTACATAGAGATATTTTCCTTGTTGCCAATGTCACGGATGAACGACAATCCAGAGAGGTTTCACAGGGAAGGAGATGACCGGAGGCACACTTTCAGGCGCGTGCCAAGAACGTTCGACAACTGGTTACAGGCATTTGCCATCATGGCCTGTGTCATGGGAGAAAGACACCTGGAACAATGCTCCGGGCTGTTCATGTATATGGAGGAAATCAGGAACGCATACCGGGCGTATGGTGGAATGGCATGGTAGTGATATGACGAGGAATTCCGGCAATACATGTCCTCCCGTCCGGAGATGGCAGGGAGCGATAAGGCGGTGGCCTATTGGCTGAACATAATGACACCAATGCGGGCAGTGCCGGCCTTTCGCGGGAACCCTGGCGGGCTAAAGGCCGCTGCGAGCGTCTGTCACTCGTTCAATGAGGGCAACTGCAAGTGGGCACCAAACTGCTGTTTCAAGCACGTCTGTGCGAGGTGTGGAGGGGATCACGTCGCCTCAAGATGCACCAGACAAAAGGACGGATCTAGGGCTGGAGAGCCCGCTCAAAAAGGGACGGACCCCTATACAGCTGGGCGCAATGCTGCCGTGGCTAGAACGCTACGGTAGGTTGGCAACAAAAGCCGGGGCGGCCGTTCTACTACGCAAGGGTTTCCAGGAAGGGTTCAAGATTCCATGCTCTCTCGCCCCGCTTGAGTCGCATCTAAGAAACCTGAAGTCGGTAAAGAAGTTTCCCGGGGTAGCGGCGGAAAAAATCCGGACTGAGGTAGAACTGGGTAGGATGGCGGGGCCTTTTCCCTCCATCCCCTTCCAGGGTCTGGTAATTTCCCCTCTGGGCGTAGTGCCGAAGAAGGATGCAGGAAAATTCCGCCTCATCCAGCATTTATCCTATCCTCTAGGTGGTTCGGTCAATGACGGGATTGACAAATAGTACTCGTCAGTGTCGTACGCCCCTTTCGATCGGGCCACGAACCTGGTCAGGCGGGCAGGCGTCGGGGCTAAGATGGCGAAGGTGGATATCGAATCTGCATTTCGTTTGCTCCCGGTGCATCCTCAGAGTCATTGGTTCCTTGGTTGCTTCGTAGACGGACAGTACTTTGTGGATCTGTGTCTCCCCATGGGATGTTCTATTTCTTGTTCCTATTTCAAAGCCTTCAGTACGTTCTTGCAATGGGTAGCACACACCGAGTCGGGCTGCCAAGGGATTACCCATTACCTTGATGATTTCCTTTTTGTGGGACCGGCGGGGTTAGCCACATGCGACTTCATACTGCGGACCTTATCAAGGATACGTCAAGATTTCGGGGTTCCACTGGCAGAAAAGAAGACAGAAGGACCGACCACGGATCTGACTTTCCTGGGGATTCGGTTCAATCCGGACAAGATGGAATGCAGCTTGCCGATGGAGAAGGTGTTGGACCTGTCTGCAGAACTGGCAGCCCTGGAAGGCGCAAGGCGAGTGTCACTGCGGCGGCTGCAATCCATCTTGGGAAAGCTGAATTTCGCATGCAGGATCGTTCCCATGGGCCGTATATTCAGCAGAAGAATGTTGTTGGCTACAGCCGGGATATCTCAGCCGCATCATTTTATAAAGGTGTCCAGGGCCATGAGGGAAGATGCACGAGTGTGGACGGCGTTTCTACGGAACTTCAACGGGAGCACCTTGATCCAGCCGAACAGGGTGACGAATGGGCAGCTAGACCTCTATGGGGGTTCAAGTGTGGTCGGAATGGGAGCCTATTTTATAGGCGCATGGTGCTCAGCACCATGGCCCGAATCATGAGTCAAAGGAAGGCTTACAGAAGATTCTACGGTTCTGGAGACGTTCGCCATCACCACTGCGGTTCATCTGTGGGGCAGGGGCTTCAGGAACCGGCAGTTCCTTTTTCAATCAGGCAGCCCGAAAACGGTCCGGGTAGTCAATAGCTTGACGGCACATCTGGGCCGTTGATACGGGTCATACGGCACTTGATTCTTTGTTGCCTGCGAGCAAATATCTGGGTGAGGGTGGAGTGTATTCCAGGCCTTAACGTAGGGGTGGCTGATGCCCTTTCTCGGTTACAGCGAACCCGGTTCCGCACACTGGCACCGGCTGCGAAGGATCAAGGAGAGGACATACCTTCAGAACTCTGGGAGCTTGGAGTGGTACGGTAGCTGGTTACTTAGACAGTCGGTAGCGCCAAAGACGTGGGTGGCCTACAGAAAGGTGTGGAACATGTGGAGCGATATGGTTGAGGAGGCCGGTGGCGAGGGTTCAGAAGAGAAAGCCATAGGAATTCTGCTGTGGTTTTTGCTTCGGATCGCAGAGAGAGGTGCTTCCAGGGCAACGGTGGCTCGGCAGTTGACGGCCCTAGCATTTATGTTCAGGTTGGCAGGACGGAAGGACCTAACAAAGGAGTTTTTGGTTTGCCGGTTGGTAAAAGGCATGTTCAAAAGGAAGCACCGGACAGACAGGAGGCGCCCGATCACTTTCTCTCTGTTACTACGCCTGAGGGAGGCGTTGGGTGTGATATGCAGGGACTCCTTCGAATCCCTGCTTTTCCGTACAGCCTTTTCCTTAGCGTTCTTTGGTGCTTTCAGGATTGGGGAACTGGTCTCGGAAAACAGGCACGATTTGGGCGGGCTGCTGGCGGAGGACATCTGTCTGGAAGGTGACAGATTGTTGGTATGGCTGAGGAGGACAAAAACGGATCAGGCCGGAAAAGAAAGGGAAGTGGTCATATACAAAACTGGAACAGAGTGTTGCCCCCAGGCAAGTGTGAGGTTGTACTTGGAAAAAAGGCCAACGGGGTCAGGCACACTGCTATTGCATGCCAATTGCCAGGCTTTGTCACGGTTTCAATTCGAAAGGATGCTGAAGAAGTCCTTACAGCAGTTAGGCTTGGACCCGGCGGACTTCGGCACACATTTGTTTCGGATCGGAGCCACTACGGAGGCAGCGAGGCTAGGTCTCCCCGAGAGTATGGTTAAAAGGATTGGGAGATGGGAGTCGCATCGTTTTAGGTCATACATACGGCCAGAAAGGGTTGTCTAATTGGAATTGTGGATCGTCGGCCATTCCTACATGTATTGGGCTCACCGGTTAGCCGCAGTCACTGGCGACAAGGTCCAACTGGGCTTTCTGGAGACGAGCATGCAAGTAAGATGGTTTGGGTTCCGCGGCTTGAGACGGACACAGGTGAATGGCCTGTTGGAGAGCAATGCTCAGCATCACGGTAGCCCACACATTTTAATTATACACGCTGAGGGCAACGATTTAGGAGTAATACCTATGAGGAAAATGTTGAAAGAGATGAAGAGGGATGTAAAGTGTTGGCTAGAACGGTTCCCAGGCTTGTTCATAGTGTGGTCTGAAATGATCAAAAGGAGATCTTGGCGGAACGCAAGGGATCGGGTTTCGGGGGATAGAGCAAGGCAAAAGATAAACAAACAGATGGCTGGTTTTGTAAGGAATTTGGGTTTCATTACCATTAGAAACCAAGAATTTGAAGGCGTAGACGCCGATGACTTCTTTCGCCCAGATAAGGTCCATCTAACGGAGATAGGATTAGAGCTGTTTATCCTGGAGCTTAAGGATGGGGCTAGGCTTTATTAAGAGAGCAAGAGGGGGGATCACAGCCTCAGGAGGCATCCATCGCCTGCTCTGTGGCGGGAGGTGAGGCACCTGGCCCACGGGCTTAAGTAGGTGTTGCCCTGCCTCATGGGCGTGCTTAGGAAAGCACTGGGAGGCTCTAGGCGCGGGCCCAGGGCGTGAGGTACCTGACCGGGCCGGGCTCCTCCTCCGGGATGTTATTTGAGCTGTGATTTAACAATGTTAATTATGTTAATTGGTTATTGGTTTATGGTTGCTTTAATAAAGCTGGGCCCGTATTTTCCCAAGAAATGCTGTTTCAGTGTGTTTATTTATTCTAAAGCCCAATGGATCTTGCCAGGGTCATGGCCAGCGCGGAGGCAGCCAAGGCACGCCGGGTCTGACGCAGTGCTCCGTGACCCGGCGGAGCCTGGGCGATGCTGATTGGCTGGGAGGAGGGACTTAAGCCCGTTTTAACGGTAAATGGTGGTCAGACAGGAAAGTAGCAGATAAGGAAGTAAGGTATGTCTAGAGGGCGAGGCTGGTTGAGCAAAGTTCAGGAACCTTAAGCTAGGTTTAAAAAAAAAAGAAAAAAAAAGGGGGTGGAAAAGAGTTGAAGGGTTAGGATTCTGTGAATTCTAAGTTAGGATACAAATAGGAATGTCTTTGGTTGGCGGGAGGTGAGGCACCCGGCCCACGGGCTTAAGTGGGTGTTGCCCTACCTCATGGGCGTGCTTAGGAAAGCACTGGGAGGCTCTGGGCGCGGGCCCAGGGCGTAAGGTTACTGACCGGGCCGGTTACTGACCGTAATGTTATTTGAGCTGTGATTTAACATTGTTAATTATGTTAACTGGTTTATGGTTGCTTTAATAAAGCTGTGGGCCGTATTTTTCCCAAGAAACGCTGTTTCAGTGTGTTTATTTATTCTAAAGCCCAATGGATCTTGCCAGGGTCAGGTTGCTGCAGCATTGCACTGGTAGTGTGAACACCCTTCCATGTGGCACAATACATCAAAGTGACCAGGAACAAGAAGAACGTTAAAGATTCCAGAATCTGTTACTTTTCTCTTCACACACACACACACTCTCTCTCTCCCTATAACACCAATTATCTTCCTATGACAGAAGCCATTTTAACTGTACCTGGCCTTTGCACTCCTGGGAAAATACAATTTCTGGAAAAGCTGCACACCAACTTGAGGCAATTACAGATTATAAAGGATGCCATCATTACAGTCATTATTATTATCATCATTATACTTATTATATCAGTATGTATGTCTGTTATTATATTTAAGTAGATTGACATTTTCTTTAGTTTGATTAGTCTTACTTTATTGCGCCATATACACTACTTGCACCTCATCAGTGAGCAATACCTCCTCATAAAAATACCCAGTACATTATTACCAACCCTTCCATTATGGCTACCCTGATCAACCTTCCACACCTTTCCACTACCTCCATACTGCTGCACACCTATGACCATTATACAATTCCGATCCATTGCACCAGCAATCAATTTCTTCTAACCTTCCCACATTAATCCACCTGTACTACAGCTAACTTTGTACTGTTAGTGTTAAATTTTGTATTTTACTTTGTACTTAATCCGTGTAGTGCTCTGGAATTTGTTGGTGCATAACAAATAAAGAATAATAATAACAATAATAATGTCTTGGAGGCTTCTTTGAAGTGAAGCATACAATTTATATGACAATTACATCAAGGAGAAAAACATCAATGTCAAAGTCACATAGTTAAAACATTTATATAAAACAGAAAATTCCTAAAGAGTCACTTAAACAAAGAGGGAATAAATAGTATGAAGTGAAGAAAAAGAGAGTGAGGCAAAGTATGAGGAACACCAAAGATAAAAATGAGGATGAAAGTGGAAGAACCTAGAGAAATGGATCAGCTGAAATGAAGAGATTGAGGGGATGGAATCAACTCAGAGAATTAGAGAATTAAGGGATGGGATGGCACAGAGGCAAAAGACAGCTCAGGGAACATGGGAAGGGAGGGCATAATGAATAAGGATGAGGCGGGGGGGGGGGGGGTGACTATAAAGAAGTACTGTGAGTAAGTATGAAAATATTAACTAATGTGTAAATATCCCAGACTTGCTCACCAAGTATGACAGCAGCTGGAAGACAGAATGAGGGAAAGGGGCCCTTGACCTGGCTTAGGGCGGGGTAGTGAATGGGTGGAGTAAAGTATTGGGAGGAGTGTGAGATTATAAGTAAGGGTGGTTTCCAGTCAGCAGTGGAAACAGCCAAACCAAGTATCAGCATGGCGTCCCCTATAGTCAATTCCCTCATTGAGCAATTGAGGATACAGATTGCTCTGAATGGCCAGGACTGGCTACAGTCGGTGGTGGCATCGATTAGGAATGAGGCCCCCAGAAGAGTTGATCAGCCATTACAGGTTCCTGCCCAAAGCCAAGTTCCAAGCTGCCCCATGAGGCGTTCTCGCTGCCAGAGAGACTCAGCCCTTCTCTGAGTACTCCTAGGAAGAGACTGAGCCAAAGCATGACGTGGGGTCGGATTGTGAGCCCCAAGAAGAAGGAAGCAAGGAGAAGGATCCCCATGAGGCTTCAATGCAAGAGCAAGGAGAGACCCAACCCCCCATGCGGATCCAGCTTACCGAAAGGTCAGCGCGGACGGGCACAGGATCCGTTCACCAGATTTGGAGAGGATTGGGAGGACAAGAGCTGCGTCTCAGGGGAGGCCGCGAGTGCAGCAGCGGAGCGGAGGAGGTGGTTGCGCATATCACTGCTCGAAAAAAGAGCCGACAAACAGCTGCAGAGTGGCAAGACCGGAGCCAGCAAGGAAGGAGCAGGCTCGCTGCAACTGTGACAGGGAGGTCTGAATCAGCAGCCGAAGAGGTGGGAGAGTGACAGGAGCGGAGCAGCGAAGGGTAGCGTCTGGGCGGTCCGAAGCAGGATCACCCAGAATCAAAGGAGAAGGGAGCAACAGGGCAGCGGCCAGCAGCAGACAGACAGTGACAGTCAGCACGAAGCAGGAAAGATCAGCATGGAGGTTGTGACCAGGGATAGGCATTGTGAGGGCTGCCAGGAAGATGGAGGACACAGCAGTCAGGAAGAAGGGGCAGTGGCGCAAACGAACATGAGAGGAGGACAGAAAGGAAGTGTATTTGCTACTGTGGTTTGCTCTATGTCTTTGTTTTATGACCCAGGCGAAGGTCCATCTGTCAGGAGCAGGGCATGGCCAGCTTCTGGTCTTCATGGAGCGGCAGTCGGTGCAATGGGAGGTCGGAGGCAGCCGGCAGAGTGTCAAGAGTGTTGCACATCCCCTGTATCGTCCCAGCGGTCCATGACATCAGGTTGGATGACATTGGAGGGGAGTACAGCTATGGAGGTCACCAATGGAGTTGGTAAGAACCAGAGGAGCAATTTACCTTCTACTTGCAGAGCCAGAAGTTCTCCGTTGCAGGGACGCTATGGTAGCAGACGATCGTCGTCACCAGTATACAGGTCCAGACACGTCCCCTCCCTGGGGAGGAGGTCACGGTACATGAGATGGTCTCCAGCTAGATTCAGGGATGATGGTGAGCGCAGGCGGTACATAGGAGCCAGAGAAGGCGATTCTTGACATTATAGGAGCGGCAAAGAGCTGGAGCACGTGGGAGAGAGAGAACTGCCTTCCCGCCAGGAGCGGAGGGTACACCTGGAGGCATGAGAAGACTGCCAGTGGGAGCAGTCCCCGCCCTTACAATGGCTAAGAAAGGGTTGCAGGCACGGAAGCTACAATGGCAGGAGCCACAGCCCCTGTATGCATCAGCAGTGGGAGGCAGTGGTAAGTACACACAATTCACACACACTACTCAGAATACCGTTTACAGTTTGGTGGGAGGTTTGAAAGGTTTGTTGTCAACGTTGGAGGGCAAGCAAGATTTAGGGTAGGGGGCAGCATGGGTGAATCAGGAGCCAAATTTGGGTTATCAGATTCTTAACACTAGCTCCACAGTAGCTACAGCAATTAGGGCTGTAGAGGGAAATAGGTTAGAAACAGGGGAGACAGGGGTCGTGGGTAAGGCTACTGCCCAAGGGGAAGTGGAGACAATAATTAAAGAAGCAGATACAGTAATGAAGAAATTGTCGATATGCTACATAGGGCCTATTGGGGAACACATCCCCAAGGAGTTAAAAGAAAAAAATTGGAAGCATGACGAGAAAATGGATGACACTAAAAAGAAGGAGGAAGAGCGTAAGCAGAGATATAAGAAAATTCTTAAGATATTTAGTAATTGGCTTCAGGCTTATGTGATATTTGCTAGTATAGTGGGGGAAATGAATCCGGGGCATTGCTTAGCGTTGTTTTGCTACTTGGGTGAGATTGAAGGCATACATCGTACATATAGTGGTCTAGCGTGGTGGACTTATGATGAAAAATTTAGGCAGAAAATGGCAGTCTGGTTAGACATGCAATGGAGTGACAAGGATATGGGGAGCTAGCTAAAAATAGTTACCCCCCTTCGCCCAGTGGTAGGGTAGAGGCCTAAGCCCGTAGCGCCTAGTGCAGTAAAAAAGGGTTGCTGTCTTGCCTTTAATGAGGGTTCGTGTAAATGGGGGGCTATGTGCAAATTCAGACACAAATGTTCTGAGTACGGTAATGGACACTCGCTTTTTCTGTGTTTCAAGAAAACTAAGCCCCAGTAGGCAGGTGAGCCAGCTAGTAAAGAGGACGAGTCCAGTTTGCTTAGAAAGGATGGAGAGGTGATTAAGTTGGTACGCTAGGCTCCCCGATAAGGTGGAAGCGGCTAGGTTGTTGTTTTGGGGTTTTTTAGTATCCCTTCTGTGGCTCATGAGCTTTTGACCGGCCGCCGAACCTTAAATCAGCTAGAGAATCACAATTTGGTGTTGGCTAAGTTGCTAGGTGAAGTTGAAAAGGGTAGGATGGCTGGGCAGTTTGAGTTGGTTCCTGTAGGGAATTTGAGGATTTCTGGTTGGTTCCGAAGAAGGAAGTAGGGGCTATTAGGCAGTGGCGTAGCTAGACCTTTTGCCGCCTGGAGCTACCCCTGAGTTTGCTGACCCCCAACATCGCACCCATCCAACTAAGCCCCCATGCCCCCAACTTCGCCCCAACCCCATGCCCCAACTCTGCCCCCCCTAAAAAAAATAAGCAACTCCCTCTCCTTCTTTCTCTCCTTCACACACACTCTGTCTTTTACACACACACTTTCTTTCCTTCACACACGCACTCTCTCTCTCCTTCACACACACTCTCTCTCCTTCACACACACACACACACACTCTCTCCTTCACACACACTCTCTCTCCTTCACACACACACTTTCTCTCCTCACTCACTCTCTCTCCTTCACACACACACACACACTCTCTCTCCTTCATACACTCACTCTCTCTCCTTCACACAAACACTCTCTCTCTCTCCTTCACACACACTCTCTCTTTTACACACACACTTTCTTTCCTTCACACACACACACTCTCTCTCCTTCACACACACACTCTCTCTCTCTCTCCTTTACACACACTCTCTCTCCTTCACAAACACACACTCTCTCCTTTACACACACTCTCTTTCCTTCACACACACACTCTCTCTCCTTCAGACACACACTCTCTCTGCTTCACACTCACTCTCTCTCCTTCACACACACACACACGCTCTCTCTCCTTCAGACACTCACTCTCTCTCCTTCATACACTCACTCTCTCTCCTTCACACACGCTTTCTCTTTTACACACACACTTTCTTTCCTTCACACACACACACACTCTCTCTCTCCTTCACACACACACTCTCTCTCTCCTTTACACACACTCTCTCTCCTTCACAAACACACACTCTCTCCTTTACACACACTCTCTTTCCTTTACACACACTCTCTTTCCTTCACACACACACTCTCTCTCCTTCAAACACTCACTCTCTCTCCTTCACATACACTCTCTCTCTCCTTCACACACACACACACACTCTCTCTCTTTCTCCTTCACACACACTGTCTCTCCTTCACACACACACACACACTCTCTCTCTCTCTCTTTCACACACACACTCCCTCTCTCCTTCACACACACTTTCTCTATCTTCTGTCTCTCTCCTGTGTCTCCCTCTTAGGGGCTTTTAGGCAGTGGCGTAGCTAGACCTTTTGCCCCTGATTTTGCCGATCCCCAACATCACATCCACCCAACTACGCCCCCATGCCCCCAAGTCGACCCCAACCCCCTCCCCATGCCTCAACTCCACAACCCCCCCCCCCCCCCCCGAAAAGAAAAAAGCAACTCCCTCTCCTTCTTTCTCTCCTTCACACACACACTCTCTCTCCTTCACACACACTCTCTCCTTCACACGCACACACTATCTCTCCTTCACACTCACTCTCTCTCCTTCACACACACACACTATCTCTCCTTCACACTCACTCTCTCTCCTTCATACACACACGCACTCTCTCTCTCCTTCATACATACACTCACTCTCTCTCCTTCACACACACACACAATCTCTCTCTCCTTCACACACTCACTCTCTCTCCTTCACACACACACTCTCTCTCTTTCTCCTTCACACACACACACACACTCTGTCTCTTTCCTTCACACTCTCTCTTCTTCACACACACACACACACTCTCTCCTTTACACACACACACTCTCTCTCTCCTTACACACACACACACACCCTCTCTCCTTCACACACACAAACCCTCTCTCCTTCACACTCTCTCTCCTTCACACACACACTCTCTCTCCTTCACACACACACCCTCTCTCCACACACACACACACTCTCTCTCTCCTTCACACACACTCCCTCTCTCCTTCACACTCTCTCTATGGGGGTTTGGCCGGGAAGGCGTGGGCGGAGCCATCCCTTCCCGCAAGGTTGCCCCGAGCGGAGCTTACCAACCCCACTTCACACACGACGAGCGTGGCGCAGCACACCGGAGGAGCGGAACAGGACAGGAGCAGAGGAAACGTATGGGATGCGGCTGCAAGGCCGTCCATCGTTAGCGCCCAGGACAATCTGGGGGCGCATTTAGCCTTGGACGTCAAAGAAAAAATCTGGCGACGGGAGTACATAGAGATATTTTCCTTGTTGCCAATGTCACGGATGAACGACAATCCAGAGAGGTTTCACAGGGAAGGAGATGACCGGAGGCACACTTTCAGGCGCGTGCCAAGAACGTTCGACAACTGGTTACAGGCATTTGCCATCATGGCCTGTGTCATGGGAGAAAGACACCCGGAACAATGCTCCGGGCTGTTCATGTATATGGAGGAAATCAGGAACGCATACCGGGCGTATGGTGGAATGGCATGGTAGTGATATGACGAGGAATTCCGGCAATACATGTCCTCCCGTCCGGAGATGGCAGGGAGCGATAAGGCGGTGGCCTATTGGCTGAACATAATGACACCAATGCGGGCAGTGCCGGCCTTTCGCGGGAACCCAGGCGGGCTAAAGGCCGCTGCGAGCGTCTGTCACTCGTTCAATGAGGGCAACTGCAAGTGGGCACCAAACTGCTGTTTCAAGCACGTCTGTGCGAGGTGTGGAGGGGATCACGTCGCCTCAAGATGCACCAGACAAAAGGACGGATCTAGGGCTGGAGAGCCCGCTCAAAAAGGGACGGACCCCTATACAGCTGGGCGCAATGCTGCCGTGGCTAGAACGCTACGGTAGGTTGGCAACAAAAGCCGGGGCGGCCGTTCTACTACGCAAGGGTTTCCAGGAAGGGTTCAAGATTCCATGCTCTCTCGCCCCGCTTGAGTCGCATCTAAGAAACCTGAAGTCGGTAAAGAAGTTTTCCGGGGTAGCGGCGGAAAAAATCCGGACTGAGGTAGAACTGGGTAGGATGGCGGGGCCTTTTCCCTCCATCCCCTTCCAGGGTCTGGTAATTTCCCCTCTGGGCGTAGTGCCGAAGAAGGATGCAGGAAAATTCCGCCTCATCCAGCATTTATCCTATCCTCTAGGTGGTTCGGTCAATGACGGGATTGACAAACAGTACTCGTCAGTGTCGTACGCCCCTTTCGATCGGGCCACGAACCTGGTCAGGCGGGCAGGCGTCGGGGCTAAGATGGCGAAGGTGGATATCGAATCTGCATTTCGTTTGCTCCCGGTGCATCCTCAGAGTCATTGGTTCCTTGGTTGCTTCGTAGACGGACAGTACTTTGTGGATCTGTGTCTCCCCATGGGATGTTCTATTTCTTGTTCCTATTTCAAAGCCTTCAGTACGTTCTTGCAATGGGTAGCACACACCGAGTCGGGCTGCCAAGGGATTACCCATTACCTTGATGATTTCCTTTTTGTGGGACCGGCGGGGTTAGCCACATGCGACTTCATACTGCGGACCTTATCAAGGATACGTCAAGATTTCGGGGTTCCACTGGCAGAAAAGAAGACAGAAGGACCGACCACGGATCTGACTTTCCTGGGGATTCGGTTCAATCCGGACAAGATGGAATGCAGCTTGCCGATGGAGAAGGTGTTGGACCTGTCTGCAGAACTGGCGGCCCTGGAAGGCGCAAGGCGAGTGTCACTGCGGCGGCTGCAATCCATCTTGGGAAAGCTGAATTTCGCATGCAGGATCGTTCCCATGGGCCGTATATTCAGCAGAAGAATGTTGTTGGCTACAGCCGGGATATCTCAGCCGCATCATTTTATAAAGGTGTCCAGGGCCATGAGGGAAGATGCACGAGTGTGGACGGCATTTCTACGGAACTTCAACGGGAGCACCTTGATCCAGCCGAACAGGGTGACGAATGGGCAGCTAGACCTCTATGGGGGTTCAAGTGTGGTCGGAATGGGAGCCTATTTTATAGGCGCATGGTGCTCAGCACCATGGCCCGAATCATGAGTCAAAGGAAGGCTTACAGAAGATTCTACGGTTCTGGAGACGTTTGCCATCACCACTGCGGTTCATCTGTGGGGCAGGGGCTTCAGGAACCGGCAGGTCCTTTTTCAATCAGGCAGCCCGAAAACGGTCCGGGTAGTCAATAGCTTGACGGCACATCTGGGCCGTTGATACGGGTCATACGGCACTTGATTCTTTGTTGCCTGCGAGCAAATATCTGGGTGAGGGTGGAGTGTATTCCAGGCCTTAACGTAGGGGTGGTTGATGCCCTTTCTCGGTTACAGGGAACCCGGTTCCGCACACTGGCACCGGCTGCGAAGGATCAAGGAGAGGACATACCTTCAGAACTCTGGGAGCTTGGAGTGGTACGGTAGCTGGTTACTTAGACAGTCGGTAGCGCCAAAGACGTGGGTGGCCTACAGGAAGGTGTGGAACATGTGGAGCGATATGGTTGAGGAGGCCGGTGGCGAGGGTTCAGAAGAGAAAGCCATAGGAATTCTGCTGTGGTTTTTGCTTCGGATCGCAGAGAGAGGTGCTTCCAGGGCAACGGTGGCTCGGCAGTTGACGGCCCTAGCATTTATGTTCAGGTTGGCAGGACGGAAGGACCTAACAAAGGAGTTTTTGGTTTGCCGGGTGGTAAAAGGCATGTTCAAAAGGAAGCACCGGACAGACAGGAGGCGCCCGATCACTTTCTCTCTGTTACTACGCCTGAGGGAGGCGTTGGGTGTGATATGCAGGGACTCCTTCGAATCCCTGCTTTTCCGTACAGCCTTTTCCTTAGCGTTCTTTGGTGCTTTCAGGATTGGGGAACTGGTCTCGGAAAACAGGCACGATTTGGGCGGGCTGCTGGCGGAGGACGTCTGTCTGGAAGGTGACAGATTGTTGGTATGGCTGAGGAGGACAAAAACGGATCAGGCCGGAAAAGAAAGGGAAGTGGTCATATACAAAACTGGAACAGAGTGTTGCCCCCAGGCAAGTGTGAGGTTGTACTTGGAAAAAAGGCCAACGGGGTCAGGCACACTGCTATTGCATGCCAATTGCAAGGCTTTGTCACGGTTTCAATTCGAAAGGATGCTGAAGAAGTCCTTACAGCAGTTAGGCTTGGACCCGGCGGACTTCGGCACACATTTGTTTCGGATCGGAGCCACTACGGAGGCAGCGAGGCTAGGTCTCCCCGAGAGTATGGTTAAAAGGATTGGGAGATGGGAGTCGCATCGTTTTAGGTCATACATACGGCCAGAAAGGGTTGTCTAATTGGAATTGTGGATCGTCGGCCATTCCTACATGTATTGGGCTCACCGGTTAGCCGCAGTCACTGGCGACAAGGTCCAACTGGGCTTTCTGGAGACGAGCATGCAAGTAAGATGGTTTGGGTTCCGCGGCTTGAGACGGACACAGGTGAATGGCCTGTTGGAGAGCAATGCTCAGCATCACGGTAGCCCACACATTTTTATTATACACGCTGAGGGCAACGATTTAGGAGTAATACCTATGAGGAAAATGTTGAAAGAGATGAAGAGGGATGTAAAGTGTTGGCTAGAACGGTTCCCAGGCTTGTTCATAGTGTGGTCTGAAATGATCAAAAGGAGATCTTGGCGGAACGCAAGGGATCGGGTTTCGGGGGATAGAGCAAGGCAAAAGATAAACAAACAGATGGCTGGTTTTGTAAGGAATTTGGGTTTCATTACCATTAGAAACCAAGAATTTGAAGGCGTAGACGCCGATGACTTCTTTCGCCCAGATAAGGTCCATCTAACGGAGATAGGATTAGAGCTGTTTATCCTGGAGCTTAAGGATGGGGCTAGGCTTTATTAAGAGAGCAAGAGGGGGGATCACAGCCTCAGGAGGCATCCATCGCCTGCTCTGTGGCGGGAGGTGAGGCACCTGGCCCACGGGCTTAAGTAGGCGTTGCCCTGCCTCATGGGCGTGCTTAGGAAAGCACTGGGAGGCTCTAGGCGCGGGCCCAGGGCGTGAGGTAACTGACCGGGCCGGGCTCCTCCTCCGGGATGTTATTTGAGCTGTGATTTAACAATGTTAATTATGTTAATTGGTTATTGGTTTATGGTTGCTTTAATGAAGCTGGGCCCGTATTTTCCCAAGAAATGCTGTTTCAATGTGTTTATTTATTCTAAAGCCCAATGGATCTTGCCAGGGTCATGGCCAGCGCGGAGGCAGCCAAGGCACGCCGGGTCTGACGCAGTGCTCCGTGACCCGGCGGAGCCTGGGCGATGCTGATTGGCTGGGAGGAGGGACTTAAGCCCGTTTTAACGGTAAATGGTGGTCAGACAGGAAAGTAGCAGATAAGTAAGTAAGGTATGTCTAGAGGGCGAGGCTGGTTGAGCAAAGTTCAGGAACCTTAAGCTAGGTTTAAAAAAAAAAGAAAAAAAAAGGGGGTGGAAAAGAGTTGAAGGGTTAGGATTCTGTGAATTCTAAGTTAGGATACAAATAGGAATGTCTTTGGTTGGCGGGAGGTGAGGCACCCGGCCCACGGGCTTAAGTGGGTGTTGCCCTACCTCATGGGCGTGCTTAGGAAAGCACTGGGAGGCTCTGGGCGCGGGCCCAGGGCGTGAGGTTACTGACCGGGCCGGTTACTGACCGTAATGTTATTTGAGCTGTGATTTAACAATGTTAATTATGTTAATTGGTTTATGGTTGCTTTAATAAAGCTGTGGGCCGTATTTTTCCCAAGAAACGCTGTTTCAGTGTGTTTATTTATTCTAAAGCCCAATGGATCTTGCCAGGGTCAGGTTGCTGCAGCATTGCACTGGTAGTGTGAACACCCTTCCATGTGGCACAATACATCAAAGTGACCAGGAACAAGAAGAACGTTAAAGATTCCAGAATCTGTTACTTTTCTCTTCACACACCCACACTCTCTCTCTCCCTATAACACCAATTATCTTCCTATGACAGAAGCCATTTTAACTGTACCTGGCCTTTGCACTCCTGGGAAAATACAATTTCTGGAAAAGCTGCACACCAACTTGAGGCAATTACAGATTATAAAGGATGCCATCATTACAGTCATTATTATTATAATCATTATACTTATTATATCAGTATGTATGTCTGTTATTATATTTAAGTAGATTGACATTTTCTTTAGTTTGATTAGTCTTACTTTATTGCGCCATATACACTACTTGCACCTCATCAGTGAGCAATACCTCCTCATAAAAATACCCAGTACATTATTACCAACCCTTCCATTATGGCCACCCTGATCAACCTTCCACACCTTTCCACTACCTCCATACTGCTGTGTGACTGCACACCTATGACCATTATACAATTCCGATCCATTGCACCAGCAATCAATTTCTTCTAACCTTCCCACATTAATCCACCTGTACTACAGCTAACTTTGTACTGTTAGTGTTAAATTTTGTATTTTACTTTGTACTTAATCCGTGTAGTGCTCTGGAATTTGTTGGTGCATAACAAATAAAGAATAATAATAACAATAATAATGTCTTGGAGGCTTCTTTGAAGTGAAGCATACAATTTATATGACAATTACATCAAGGAGAAAAACATCAATGTCAAAGTCACATAGTTAAAACATTTATATAAAACAGAAAATTCCTAAAGAGTCACTTAAACAAAGAGGGAATAAATAGTATGAAGTGAAGAAAAAGAGAGAGTGAGGCAAAGTATGAGGAACACCAAAGATAAAAATGAGGATGAAAGTGGAAGAACCTAGAGAAATGGATCAGCTGAAATGAAGAGATTGAGGGGATGGAATCAACTCAGAGAATTAGAGAATTAAGGGATGGGATGGCACAGAGGCAAAAGACAGCTCAGGGAACATGGGAAGGGAGGGCATAATGAATAAGGATGAGGCGGGGGGGGGGGGGTGACTATAAAGAAGTACTGTGAGTAAGTATGAAAATATTAACTAATGTGTAAATATCCCAGACTTGCTCACCAAGTATGACAGCAGCTGGAAGACAGAATGAGGGAAAGGGGCCCTTGACCTGGCTTAGGGCGGGGTAGTGAATGGGTGGAGTAAAGTATTGGGAGGAGTGTGAGATTATAAGTAAGGGTGGTTTCCAGTCAGCAGTGGAAACAGCCAAACCAAGTATCAGCATGGCGTCCCCTATAGTCAATTCCCTCATTGAGCAATTGAGGATACAGATTGCTCTGAATGGCCAGGACTGGCTACAGTCTGTGGTGGCATCGATTAGGAATGAGGCCCCCAGAAGAGTTGATCAGCCATTACAGGTTCCTGCCCAAAGCCAAGTTCCAAGCTGCCCCATGAGGCGTTCTCGCTGCCAGAGAGACTCAGCCCTTCTCTGAGTACTCCTAGGAAGAGACTGAGCCAAAGCATGATGTGGGGTCGGATTGTGAGCCCCAAGAAGAAGGAAGCAAGGAGAAGGATCCCCTTTAGGCTTCAATGCAAGAGCAAGGAGAGACCCCCTTTTCCCAACCCCCCATGCGGATCCAGCTTACTGAAAGGTCAGCGCGGACGGGCACAGGATCCGTTCACCAGATTTGGAGAGGATTGGGAGGACAAGAGCTGCGTCTCAGGGGAGGCCGCGAGTGCAGCAGCGGAGCGGAGGAGGTGGTTGCGCATATCACTGCTCGAAAAAAGAGCCGACAAACAGCTGCAGAGTGGCAAGACCGGAGCCAGCAAGGAAGGAGCAGGCTCGCTGCAACTGTGACAGGGAGGTCTGAATCAGCAGCCGAAGAGGTGGGAGAGTGACAGGAGCGGAGCAGCGAAGGGTAGCGTCTGGGCGGTCCGAAGCAGGATCACCCAGAATCAAAGGAGAAGGGAGCAACAGGGCAGCGGCCAGCAGCAGACAGACAGTGACAGTCAGCACGAAGCAGGAAAGATCAGCATGGAGGTTGTGATCAGGGATAGGCATTGTGAGGGCTGCCAGGAAGATGGAGGACACAGCAGTCAGGAAGAAGGGGCAGTGGCGCAAACGAACATGAGAGGAGGACAGAAAGGAAGTGTATTTGCTACTGTGGTTTGCTCTATGTCTTTGTTTTATGACCCAGGCGAAGGTCCATCTGTCAGGAGCAGGGCATGGCCAGCTTCTGGTCTTCATGGAGCGGCAGTCGGTGCAATGGGAGGTCGGAGGCAGCCGGCAGAGTGTCAAGAGTGTTGCACATCCCCTGTATCGTCCCAGCGGTCCATGACATCAGGTTGGATGACATTGGAGGGGAGTACAGCTATGGAGGTCACCAATGGAGTTGGTAAGAACCAGAGGAGCAATTTACCTTCTACTTGCAGAGCCAGAAGTTCTCCTTTGCAGGGACGCTATGGTAGCAGACGATCGTCGTCACCAGTATACAGGTCCAGACACGTCCCCTCCCTGGGGAGGAGGTCACGGTACATGAGATGGTCTCCAGCTAGATTCAGGGATGATGGTGAGCGCAGGCGGTGCATAGGAGCCAGAGAAGGCGATTCTTGACATTATAGGAGCGGCAAAGAGCTGGAGCACGTGGGAGAGAGAGAACTGCCTTCCCGCCAGGAGCGGAGGGTACACCTGGAGGCATGAGAAGACTGCCAGTGGGAGCAGTCCCCGCCCTTACAATGGCTAAGAAAGGGTTGCAGGCACGGAAGCTACAATGGCAGGAGCCACAGCCCCTGTATGCATCAGCAGTGGGAGGCAGTGGTAAGTACACACAATTCACACACACTACACAGTTTGGTGGGAGGTTTGAAAGGTTTGTTGTCAACGTTGGAGGGCAAGCAAGATTTAGGGTAGGGGGCAGCATGGGTGAATCAGGAGCCAAATTTGGGTTATCAGATTCTTAACACTAGCTCCACAGTAGCTACAGCAATTAGGGCTGTAGAGGGAAATAGGTTAGAAACAGGGGAGACAGGGGTCGTGGGTAAGGCTACTGCCCAAGGGGAAGTGGAGACAATAATTAAAGTAGCAGATACAGTAATGAAGAAATTGTCGATATGCTACATAGGGCCTATTGGGGAACACATCCCCAAGGAGTTAAAAGAAAAAAATTGGAAGTGTGAGTTTATAGAGCTATTCTCGTTGCTCCCATTGGATAATTTTATTGAGATCAAGCATGACGAGAAAATGGATGACACTAAAAAGAAGGAGGAAGAGCGTAAGCAGAGATATAAGAAAATTCTTAAGATATTTAGTAATTGGCTTCAGGCTTATGTGATATTTGCTAGTATAGTGGGGGAAATGAATCCGGGGCATTGCTTAGCGTTGTTTTGCTACCTGGGTGAGATTGAAGGCATACATCGTACATATAGTGGTCTAGCGTGGTGGACTTATGATGAAAAATTTAGGCAGAAAATGGCAGTCTGGTTAGACATGCAATGGAGTGACAAGGATATGGGGAGCTAGCTAAAAATAGTTACCCCCCTTCGCCCAGTGGTAGGGTAGAGGCCTAAGCCCGTAGCGCCTAGTTCAGTAAAAAAGGGTTGCTGTCTTGCCTTTAATGAGGGTTCGTGTAAATGGGGGGCTATGTGCAAATTCAGACAAAAATGTTCTGAGTACGGTAATGGACACTCGCTTTTTCTGTGTTTCAAGAAAACTAAGCCCCAGTAGGCAGGTGAGCCAGCTAGTAAAGAGGACGAGTCCAGTTTGCTTAGAAAGGATGGAGAGGTGATTAAGTTGGTACGCTAGGCTCCCCGATAAGGTGGAAGCGGCTAGGTTGTTGTTTGGGGGTTTTTTAGTATCCCTTCTGTGGCTCATGAGCTTTTGACCGGCCGCCGAACCTTAAATCAGCTAGAGAATCACAATTTGGTGTTGGCTAAGTTGCTAGGTGAAGTTGAAAAGGGTAGGATGGCTGGGCAGTTTGAGTTGGTTCCTGTAGGGAATTTGAGGATTTCTGGTTGGTTCCGAAGAAGGAAGTAGGGGCTATTAGGCAGTAGCTAGACCTTTTGCCACCTGGAGCTACCCCTGAGTTTGCTGACCCCCAACATCGCACCCATCCAACTAAGCCCCCATGCCCCCAACTTCGCCCCAACCCCATGCCCCAACTCTGCCCCCCTAAAAAAAATAAGCAACTCCCTCTCCTTCTTTCTCTCCTTCACACACACTCTGTCTTTTACACACACACTTTCTTTCCTTCACACACGCACTCTCTCTCTCCTTCACACACACTCTCTCTCCTTCACACACACACACACACTCTCTCCTTCACACACACTCTCTCTCCTTCACACACACACTTTCTCTCCTCACTCACTCTCTCTCCTTCACACACACACACACACTCTCTCTCCTTCATACACTCACTCTCTCTCCTTCACACAAACACTCTCTCTCTCTCCTTCACACACACACACTCTCTCTCTCTCTTTTACACACACTCTCTCTCCTTCACAAACACACACTCTCTCCTTTACACACACTCTCTTTCCTTCACACACACACTCTCTCTCCTTCAGACACACACTCTCTCTGCTTCACACTCACTCTCTCTCCTTCACACACACACACACGCTCTCTCTCCTTCAGACACTCACTTTCTCTCCTTCATACACTCACTCTCTCTCCTTCACACACGCTTTCTCTTTTACACACACACTTTCTTTCCTTCACACACACACACTCTCTCTCTCCTTCACACACACACACACTCTCTCCTTTACACACACTCTCTTTCCTTTACACACACTCTCTTTCCTTCACACACACACTCTCTCCTTCAAACACTCACTCTCTCTCCTTCACATACACTCTCTCTCCTTCACACACACACACACACTCTCTCTCTTTCTCCTTCACACACACTGTCTCTCCTTCACACACACACACTCTCTCTCTCTCTCTCTTTCACACACACACTCCCTCTCTCCTTCACACACACTTTCTCTATCTTCTGTCTCTCTCCTTCTCTGTCTCCCTCTTAGGTGCTTTTAGGCAGTGGCGTAGCTAGACCTTTTGCCCCTGATTTTGCCGATCCCCAACATCACATCCACCCAACTACGCCCCCATGCCCCCAACTCCACCCCAACCCCCTCCCCATGCCTCAACTCCACAACCCCCCCCCCCCCCGAAAAGAAAAAAGCAACTCCCTCTTCTTCTTTCTCTCCTTCACACACACCCTCTCTCTCCTTCACACACACTCTCTCCTTCACACGCACACACTATCTCTCCTTCACACTCACTCTCTCTCCTTCACACACACACACTATCTCTCCTTCACACTCACTCTCTCTCCTTCATACACACACACACTCTCTCTCTCCTTCATACATACACTCACTCTCTCTCCTTCACACACACACAATCTCTCTCTCCTTCACACACTCACTCTCTCTCCTTCACACACACACTCTCTCTCTTTCTCCTTCACACACACACACACACTCTGTCTCTTTCCTTCACACTCTCTCTCTCTTCTTCACACACACACACTCTCTCTCCTTTACACACACACACACACACTCTCTCTCCTTTACACACACACACACACTCTCTCTCTCCTTACACACACACACACCCTCTCTCCTTCACACACACACACCCTCTCTCCTTCACACTCTCTCTCCTTCACACACACACTCTCTCTCCTTCACACACACACCCTCTCTCCACACACACACACACACTCTCTCTCTCCTTCACACACACTCCCTCTCTCCTTCACACTCTCTCTATCTTCTGTCTCTCACCTTCTCTGTCTCCCTCTTACCCTTGTTTGTCTCCCCCTCTTTGTCTTCCCCCCTCCCTTTGTCTCTCCTCCCTCCCTTTGTCTCTCCCCCTGTCTCTTACCTCCATGCTGCTGCTGCTCCTCATGTCCCCAGTCTGGTGGCTCCTCCTCCTTCACACACACACACACACTCTCTCTCTCTTTCTCCTTCACACACACTGTCTCTCCTTCACACACACACACACTCTCTCTCTTTCACACACACACTCCCTCTCTCCTTCACACACACTTTCTCTATCTTCTGTCTCTCTCCTTCTCTGTCTCCCTCTTAGGGGCTTTTAGGCAGTGGCGTAGCTAGACCTTTTGCCCCTGATTTTGCCGATCCCCAACATCACATCCATCCAACTACGCCCTCATGCCCCCAACTCCACCCCAACCCCCTCCCCATGCCTCAACTCCACACACCCCCCCCCCCGAAAAGAAAAAAGCAACTCCCTCTCCTTCTTTCTCTCCTTCACACACACACTCTCTCTCCTTCACACACACTCTCTCCTTCACACACACACACACACACTATCTCTCCTTCACACTCACTCTCTCTCCTTCATACACACACACACACTCTCTCTCTCCTTCATACACTCACTCTCTCTCCTTCACACACACACAATCTCTCTCTCCTTCACACACTCACTCTCTCTCCTTCACACACACACTCTCTCTCTTTCTCCTTCACACACACACACACACACACTCTGTCTCTTTCCTTCACACTCTCTCTCTCTTCTTCACACACACACTCTCTCTCCTTTACACACACACACACACACACACTCTCTCTCTCCTTACACACACACACACACACTCTCTCTCCTTCACACACACACACACCCTCTCTCCTTCACACTCTCTCTCCTTCACACACACACACTCTCTCTCCTTCGCACACACACCCTCTCTCCACACAAACACACACTCTCTCTCTCCTTCACACACACTCCCTCTCTCCTTCACACTCTCTCTATCTTCTGTCTCTCACCTTCTCTGTCTCCCTCTTACCCTTGTTTGTCTCCCCCTCTTTGTCTTCCCCCCTCCCTTTGTCTCTCCTCCCTCCCTTTGTCTCTCCCCCTGTCTCTTACCTCCATGCTGCTGCTGCTCCTCATGTCCCCAGTCTGGTGGCTCCTCCTCCAGGTGGCTCCTCCACTTTCCTGCAAGCAGAGGAGAGAGCTGAGTTCTGTACAAGCAGAGCAGAAAGCGGGTGGAGAGGCACAGGGGAGAGCAGAGATCGGTGAGGTGGCATGGGGGACACATTCCAGGGTCAAAGAATGCATTAGCAGATTTTGGCGGTGCTGAGCCTATTGGGCTTGTGGATGGCCGGGGTGCTGCATCACCTTAGGTTAGATCTCGTTATATAGTTAAGAATGCCGTTTTAGTTGGTCCCAGAGGCCTCTTCGACACAGGGTTCCACTGGTGGGGTTTAAGCTCCTTCCGTCGGGTGGGGGGCGGGGGGGTGCAATTACCTCTTGTTATTATGTTAAGCTAGCGACTTGCCCGTCAAAAAATTACGGCAATAAGATTGTAAGGCAGGTAATGTTGGGTAGGTAATGTCAGGTAATGTTGTTTGCGTGCAAAATTAATTTTGTTGGTGTTTTAAGATCCTACGGCGCTCATTGCGAGGCTCTTGGTTGTTTGTGTGCTATGAGCAGCGTTGGTGTTTTTTTTTGGTATGGCAATGAATAATTAATAAAATAAGAAATTAATATACTTTACCTATTGTGAAGTAATATATGCAGGAAGCATTGTTTTGAAGAGCTGGCAATCTGTTTTCATGTTGCTGCAGCATTAGTGCTGTGGAGCTGCTGTGTAAGCGTCATGAATGTGTGCAGTGTGTAGTGTAATAGTGTGCGTGCGCAAGGCAAATCCGTTAGGGTAGCTGTGTACTTCCGGATTGTATAAGTTATTGTTCTAAAATGGAGGCTAATGTGTGGTATGCGGCTGTGGATGATTTAGCGTCCTTTATTTCTGATGTCGTCCGACTTTTTCGGAATATCCGTAGCTGTTTGGTGGTGTTTTGCGTGTTTAGGGTCCTTTAGCCTCGTTTTCGTTTTGTTTGGCGACCATTTTTTCTCTCGATTTCCGGGTGTCTAAACTCTGAAACTTGGACTAAAATCGAGGTGTAACTTTACTTGCAGAGGTCCTGGGTGCACCCCCTTGCTGTGGGTAACCTTTTTATGTGTTTGTTGTGTATATTTATTGTGTTTGTAATGTTTTTGTGGTCGCGCGGGTTGCGTCCTTGTTTTCGGATCTCGTAGGTCTTTTTCGGGAAATCCGTAGGTGTTTGGTGGTCTTTAGACTGCTGTAGCCTCGTTTTCGTTTTTTTGGCTGCCATTTTTTCTCTTGCTTAGGGGATTTTTGAGTTTCTAAACTCTTTTATTTGGAGTTAAATTGAGGTGTAACTTCAGTTTTCGAGGTCCTGGATGCCCCCCTTGCTGTAGGTAAGCTTTTTATGTATTTGTTTCGGACGATTTTTGCGAGGTCGTAATGGGTCGTAACGTGTCTCGTATTTTGCTTTCGTAACTACATAAATTTTGCGAGGTCCACAGTAGCTGGCAAGGAGAGCCTTTGGCGCTCCATGCCAGCAACTGCGGCCCTCGCGTTAGCAACAGCCCGCATGCTCACAACTATATATGTGATTGTTTGTATCAATAAAGCTGTGTCCTGTTAATACCCACTTAAATATTGTAGTCTGTCTTCTTTGCTGGTTGTGGTGTGCAGGTATTTAACGGACCGAATGCCTAGGTCATGACAACCCCTGGAAGTCAGCATTTGGGAAAGGGGCCCTTGACCTGGCTTAGGGTGGGGTAGTGAATGGGTGGTGTAGAGTATTGGGAGGGGTGTGAGGTTATAGTAAGGCTGGCTTCCCGCCATTTGTCCAGTCAGCAGTGGAAACAGCCAAACCAGATCTCCCTCCCTCCCTAAATGTATATGTTGGTTGTCACAGCTATTGGCGGGGGTGATGCATCACCTTAGGTTGAAGCTCATTATATCGTCAAGTATCCGGTGTTGGTTGGTCCCAGAGGCCTCTTGGACACGGGTTTCCACCGGGCCTCTGGGTGGGGTTTGAGCTCCTTCCACCGGGGGGTGTGCAGTTACCTCTTGTTATTATGTTAATTTTTTTGTATCAATAAAGCTGTGGCCTGTTAATACCCACTTACATATTGTAGTCTGTCTTCTTTGAGGGTTGGGGTGTGCAGGTATTTAACGGACCCATGTCCCGAATGCCTAGGTGATGTCTTTGCCTGTTTTTCTACTGCACATTTCATATTAGCTGAGAGTGAGACAGCTTTTCTCCTATTGCATTACAAATAGGCAGGGGAGATCAGTGGAATTGATAAAACAGTGGAATAAGCAGCAAAGGAGAAGAGAGGATGGTGGGAGAGGTAAGAGAAGGCAAAAATCTCATATTGCCAAGAAAGTGCCTGTGCTTATTTTCTAGTGTCTGTGACATACGATTGCTAAATTGCTTCTCCAATGTCAGGGAAAGTATAAAATAAAACTATAGCTTCTCAAGTAAATAAAATGTTAAATGCCACATTACCCCTCGTACCTTCCACTTAATGACATCATTTATTCATTCTCTTTGCTCTGGATGAAATAGGTGGGGTAATATCTCCCCAACCACACCAATCTAAGGGCGCAGTAGTCCTACATTTTCTATCGGACATTTAAAAGGACCACTGTGGCAATATATTTAAATACACTATTCTGAAGACCTACACTTGAAAATAGGGAAATGGTTTAGGAATGAAAAATAAAATAAACCATGCTCTAATATAGTTACATAGTTACATAGTAATTGAGGTTGAAAAAATACTTTTAGTCCATCAAGTTCAACCTTTTAAGATATCCTCTGATCTGCAATATGCAGATTAATTGTTAATTGATAATTGATGGAAGGCAAACAGAAAAAAACCCTGGCAATCCTCCCTGGATCAATACTCTCTTTAATTATACAGGATAACCCTGAACCACCTTTTTATTTAAGAATATATCCAATCCCTTTTTTAAGTTATCTATCGAATCCGCTGTCACCACCTCCTTTGTTAGAGAATTCCACAGATTAACTACCCTTACTGTGAAGAACCCTTTTCTTTCTTTAAGGTGGAATCTTTTTACTTCTAATCTCAAAGGATGTCCTCTTGACAGTTGATATCCTCTTGGCACAAAAATTTAAATTGACAAAGCCTTGTATTGACCCTGGATATATTTATACAATGTAATCATATCCCCTCTTAGACGCCTTTTTTCTAGAGAACATACGTTTATTTTTTTACTATTATTATTATAGTTCATTTATAATGTGCCAACATATTCTATAGAGCTGTACATAACTTAGCTCAGACAAAGATAAATACAAATTAACATATGACAAAGCAAGGAGGGCCCTGTCTTTGAGCTAGGAATGCAATGTCCATGGTGCATTCCCAAAGTACTTAGGATAGAAACTCACAGACTTACAATCTAAGGTATAGTGAGTGAGTGGTAAAAGATTGAGAGGTGATAAGCATGTTAGGGTGTAAGGTGATATGCTTCTTTAAAGAGATGCGTTTTAAGTGAGGTTTTAAATGTTTTGAGGCAAGAGGACAATCTGGTGGAGCGAGGCAAGGAGTTCCAGAGACTAGGGGCAGCACAAGACAAGTCCTCGAGGCGGGAGTGAGAGGAGGTGACAAAAGTTGTAGAAAGAAGAAGGTCATTAGCAGAACTAAGAGGGCAGGCGGGGGAGTATTTGGAGATGAGAGCAGAGATGTATGGGGTAGCGTTATTGTTGAGGGCTTTGTAAGTTAGGGTCATGATGTTACATTTTATTCTTGAGGCTAAGGGAAGCCAGTGGAGTGATTGACATAGAGGTGATGGGGGTTGGGTAAGCCTACAAGAAGTGAGTTGTATTAGTCTAGTCGAGAGATGATGAGAGAGTGTATTAGGATTTTAGTTGTGTCTTGTGTAAGATAGTGACAAATTCTGGAGATGTTTTTTAGATGGAGAAGACAAGATTTAGTTAGTGATTGTATGTGAGGGATGAAAGACACAGTGGGGTCCAGTAGAACCCCAAGACAACAGGCTTGGGGGGAGGGGGTGATGATATCGTTGTTGACAGTGAAAGAGATGTTAGGAATTGGTGCTGTGGGAGAGGGAGCAAATATTAGGAGTTCAGTTTTAGACATGTTAAGTTTGAGATGGGGGGTAGACATCCAAGAGGATGTACTAGAGAGGCAGTTGGAGACGTGTGTTAGAAGAGAGGTGGATAGATCTGGTGCTGAGAGGAAGATTTGGGTGTCATCTGCATAGAGATGATAATGAAGCCCAAAAGAGTTTATTAGGGTACCAAGTGAGGATGTGTAGATGGAGAAGAGGAGGGGACCTAGGACTGATCCTTGGGGTATGCCAACAGACAGGGGGCGAGGAGAAGATGAGGTGTCGGAGAAGGAGATACTGAATGATCAATTTTGTAGGTATGATGAGAACCAGTACGTTGGGGAAGCCATGAGACAGTTATCTGACTCAAAATGCTATAGAAGGCTATTAGGCGACCCCACTAGAGAATTTCTAACATCCTTTAATAGAATTATCTCTGAGGCCTTTACAAATGGATTAATATCCAAACGTGAATTTGAGTTCCTAGAGGTTGAAAAACCTAAAACAGCAACATTATATTTACTTCCGAAAATTCACAAAAGACAAGTTAACCCACCGGGTAGGCCAATTGTATCGGGGAGAGGCAACTTAACAGAATCAGCTAGCAAGTTTGTCGATGCATGTATCAATTCTTTTGTGATCAGCCTTCCTTCTTATATACGCGATACAATGGATATCCTTAAAAAATTGGATGATATTGTACTCAACGAAACCACATATTTAGTAACTTGTGATGTCGAATCACTGTACACGTCAATTAAACATCAAGAGGGAGAAGAGGCAGTACGGTTCTTTTTGAGCATGAAATCTCAGTATTCGCATGAGAGGAACGAATTTATCATACAACTTTTACATTTTGTCTTGACTCACAATTATTTTACTTTTAATGACAACATTTTTTTGCAATTAATGTGCACTTCATGTGCCCCAACTTATGCCAACCTCTATATGGGGTGGTGGGAGCATTAAATAGCCCTTGGAGACAACATGAATAAGTATACAGAGCATGTCCAGATTTGGTTAAGATACATAGATGATCTTTTCATACTTTGGGATAGTTCCAAAGAACTTTTGGACGAATATATGCAAAAACGTAATGATAACAATCTCAATCTTAAATTAACATATCAAATGGATATGAATAAAGTAGATTTTCTCGACATCATCATATTTCGAGGATTCAATGGTCAAATCTCAACAGACCTATTCCGCAAAGAAACTGCCACAAACAGTTTACTACACAATGAAAGTTTTCACCTTCCTTCAACAACAAAAAAGTATACCATTCTGGGAATTTGTCCACCTAAGGCGTAATTGCTCTCAAGTTGAAATTTTCAATAAAAGGGCACAAGAATTACGCAGTCGCCTCCAACTAAGAGGATACAGCAATAGACACATTAAGAAGGCTTACCATCGTGCCCTCTACTTAGATCGAGACACTTTATTAACCCCTAAACCCAAGAAACTTGTGGACGACAAAATTAGATTTATTGGATCCTATCATGCCCAATGGAAGCAAACCCTTAGTATACTGCATAAACATCTCCATATCCTGAGGACTGATGAAGATCTTAACCTTTGATTCAAAGTGACATGTTAGTAACAAGTCATTTTATCAAAGAGCGGAACAAAAAGGATACCATCAAGGGCAACTATCGCTGTGCACACTGCAGTATTTGTCCACATATTAAAAACGTGACAACTTTTTATGATAATACTGGACACAAACACTCTGTTCCACAACTTTTCAGTTTTAGTTCCAAACAAATCATATATGTTTTGGAATGCCCGTGCAAACCATCTAAAAAATACGTGGGCATGACTACACGCGAGATGCATAAACGTTTGGGCGAACACATTCGCAATATCAAGAACAGTAGGAAAGACCTGGAAAACTTTAAGAAATTGACATCGGTCGCCACACACATCTTTCAATTCCATAAGTCTGATCCTACAAAATTGCAATGTTGGATGATCCAACAAATCTCACTTGGCATAAGAGGAGGCAATTTGGAAAATGCCCTTTTAAAAGCAGAAAGTAAATGGATTTTCCTTCTCAACAGAATGGCTCCGTCAGGTCTCAATGAGGCAATCAATTACACTGTATTTTTATAAATTATTCCCTTTCATTTTCACCTGATTGCCTAGCTCCCACTTACATATCTTTTTACGTTTTTGTTATTTACCTAGTGCTTCATTATTATTTTATATCATTAGGCCAGTTTGTGGTCTGTGGCAGTTTTATCCATCCCTCCCATACCTTGGTTCCCCCTCACCCTCCTTTTACCATAGTGTATTTTATTATTAGCCATTTATCACACATATTGATTCTTACCACTATTTCACTTTGTAGTAACCATGTATCAGTTCTTACCTCGTCCTGTATACTTTACTTTAGTTCTCATTAGTCACATTATTATGTTTCATTTTTATCTGGCGTATTTATTTGTATTTTTCCCTCATTTGGTCATTGACATTAAGCAACAGATATATCACACAGTAACAATACTGTGTATAACAGCCGATGGCTGTTTATTTTCCTCCAATCTTATTTTTTCGTCTTCCCCTTTAAGGACATATATGACACATGAGTTATAGCTTAGGTATATAAGGAAGGTAGAATTCCTGGCAATACAGCCCCAGTAGAAGCAATTTGGTGCGAAAAGCACGTTGGGCGACTCAGCAAGTGCATGCGCGATAATTTTTTGTCTCTGACAGGCCAGGTTGCGTTTGAGTGCAGGTACGCGCACCTTTGGTTGGCGTCGGTCACGAGCAACACGCGAACACGTCACTGACGAGTGACGCAGCGCTGTGGTACGCCAGCAAGCGGCGCGCAGTGTGTGAGACTGCTAGCTCCCAATCAGCATACCTTGGGAACAGAAACTTGGGACCTCCACAACAGTGAGTCATATTTGTTTATTTCCAGTGGATCTACACACACTTTGCCTCACGAATCCTGACACGACTGTGTTTGTGTGTGCCTACTGTTGTGGATGTCCCATGTCTCCCCTTAGGGCATCGGGGTCCTTTACTTGCCTTTTTCTGGCCATTTAGGACATTCATTTTCCCATGCCCTCCTTTGAGCATTGCAGCATTACCACACACTTAGGTTTTGTGTGTCTGTTTTTTGACACACTTTTTTACCATTCTTTTTCATATTTTTCATTTGTTTTTTACACTTATTCATTAAAGGCTAAGTTTTACTTCTTATGCTATTATCCTTCTGGCACTACTTGTTCAGCGATGATTTGTTCAGCGATGATTCTGGCACTACTTGTTCAGCGATGATTATCCTTCTGGCACTACTTGTTCAGCGATGATTTGGTATGTCCTTTTATTCATGATTGTAACACTTCTACAATCTTGTGGTCAAACCGTATGAGCTGTTGGTATCCATAATTTTCCCCTCTCATAGCATTTGGCATTATTGTGTTTCCTATATGTATATTATTACTTGGCGCTTTTCTCTTCCCCACTTCCATGATGAGAACCACGAAAGAGCAGTGTCTCGAATACAGAGGGAGAAGAGGATATGGAATAGAAGTGGATGATCGACAGTGTCAAAAGCAGCAGAGAGATCTAGAAAAAGAAGAAATGAAAAGTCACCTTTTGACTTGGCGGTAAGCAGGTCATTGGGGACATTAGTTAGAGCTGTCTCAGTGGAGTGTTGGAGCCGAAAGCCGGATTGGAAGGAGTCAAGAAGGGAGTTAGAGGAAATAAAGCTGGTTAGTTAATTTGGTTAGTCTTTCCTCATGTCTTAGCCCCTCCATTCCCCTTATTAGTTTCACTTCCCTTCTCTGTACTTTTTCCAGCTCCAAAATGTCCTTTTTATGAAGTGGTGCCCAAAATTGTACTCCATATTCCAAATGAAAGCGTACTAAAGATTTGTATAGTGGGAGAATTATATTTGCTTCTATAACCTTCCTAATACATAATAATATATTACTTGCCTTTGCAGCTGCTGCTTGGCATTGAGCACTGTTACCTAGGTGGTTGTCCACAAGTACTCCCAAATCCATTTCAACATCTGATACCCCTAGATTTGCTCCATTAAAATTATAAATTGCATGGCTATTTTACCTTCCCAGATGCATAACTTTACATTTATTCAATCTCATCTGCAATTTAGTCGCCCATCTCTCTAATTTATGCAAATCCCCTGGAGGGAAAGTACATAATTATCTGATTTAATTACCTTGCACAACTTAGTGTCATCAGTAAAAATGGAGACAATACTTTCCAATCCTACTTCTAAGTCATTTATACGTTAATAAATATATTTAAAAGGAGAGGACCTAATACTGAACCCAGATAAACCCCACTTACCACAATTGTCCAATCTGAGTATGTTTCATTCACAACAACCCTTTGCTTCCTGTCTTTTAGCCAGCCCTCAATCCATGAACAGATATTTACTGCAATTCCTGTATCCCTTAGTTTGCTCAATAGTCTTCCATGTAGCACTGTATCAAAAGCCTTTGCAAAATCCAAAAATAGTACATCCACTAAGTTGCCTTGATCCAGGTCCCTATTAACCTCTTCATAGAAACTAATTAGATTTTTTTGACAATACCTATCCCTCATAAATCCATGTTGATTCCTACTTTGTTTAAATTGACATATTCTTATATATCATCTCTTATTAACACTTCTAAAAGATTCCCACTAAAGAAGTGAGGTTCCCAGGTCTATAATTTCCTGGATTTGTTCTTGCTTTCTTCTTAAATATAGGTATCACATCTGCTGGTGACATTACCTTTTATATGCAATTATGCTGCTAAATTTTGGTTTACTAGCAACACAATGGCATATGGCATCTAAAACTATAGACATAGCTTTAAGTAGCAGCAATGGAGAGCTCATTAGTTTGCAAGGACTTCTACTTCTGAACAGACAAAATGAGCTGGCAAATAACTGATACCTGAAGTGAAGAACAATTTGGTAAAAGAGATGTAAATGCAAAGGCTTTGTTTTTCTATTTTTAAACATATTTTGCCCAATATCACGTTTAGTTATTCAAAAGACTATAAAGAAAATGATTCTTTAATCCTTAAGTTTCCTTAAGTGAGCATGTTTCCAACATTATATGTTTTTATAGTTCAAATTATACACAGAAGCAGGACATAGCTTTTAATAGACTTCTGGTGAGGGAAACATAATTAGTTTGTCACCACTTAACAAGGCTTTGGGTTCCCTGGTGGTGCAGTGGTTAGGATTCAATGCTTTCACCGCTGAGACCTGGGTTCCATTACAGTCAGGGAACCAAGAGGTCACACCACCCTGAAGCCATGCAGGATTGGGCCTGGTCGGTACTTGGATGGGAGACCACCTAGGAATACCAGGAGCTGTATGCTGTTGCCTACTGGAGAAGAAACTGGCAACTGGTATAGTGTGTTGCCGTCCATGAGGTCATGGAGAGTTGGAACCAACTGAACGACGCAAACAACAATGCTTCAGCTCAAGTTTGCTTCAGTTAACAAACTAAGCTAGAAGTGGATTAAACACTCTCAGCCTTATTAAATTGCGATTCGGCCAATTGAATAGGGCTCTATATAAGCACAGAGCATATTTTTTTTACAGACATTTTTAGTTAGTGAACTTCTATCCAAAAGCAAGGTCTTCACTAACTAAAAACTTCTGTAAAAAAAATATGCTCTGTGCTTATATAGAGCCCTATTCAATTGGCCGAATCACAATTTAATAAGCCTGTACATCTGGAGTATAAGTTTGTTAAACACCAAATCATACATTATGAACAACTTTTGCAGAAGCTGCCTTCTTTGTCTGAAGTAATAGAGACCCCAGGAAAGATAAACTAGTTTTTGGAACAGTTAAAAGGGATGGGTATGATGCACAGTCAGCAAATACCTTGCAGAGAGAAAAGAGAGAGAGATAGAATGCAGAAGGGAGGGGTTGATGTAATCTGTAAAAGAGCAGCTGCTATTATATACTAGAACCTACATCCTATAATTTGAGCTATACAGTATGTCATGGTCTGAGATATAGCTCAGAGAAAAGCCTGGAGTCTCCATACTATATCAAAAAGATAACGCATAATGCCCTTACATATACACTGAATGTACAGTCCATGTGGTATCAGAGAATCAAAGATAGAATACAGATTGCAGATACAACTATATAAATACAGTATTTACTAGGTTAGAGCTGCATGTAGATTTACCTTTTTAATGGCATCCTTCTTTTCTCCGTTTAACTAGGACAATTATTCCTGCGATACTTTTCTTAGCGACCCCAGCAAGTTGACCTAAACATTAACCAAAGAAGAGGAACAGGTTTGAAGCAGAATGAAATGGTGTAAGGATGAAAGAGTAACAAGAAAGATCTGGAGTGCAGAGTTGCTGGTACAACAGTAGTTCAATGTGGGCTGGCAAACATTTTAACTAGTCAGATATTCTAATATCTAGCAGGGGGGTTCTGTGTGCCAGTAAAGACTTTTTGTCCCAATCTTCTGCTTGATTGGGCTTACAAAGATGTGTATTAACTCCTTGATTCCTGTGATTCATAGATCACAGAATGAAACTTATGAAAAAAAAAATCATTTTTGATTGCAGATTTGCGAGCTTGACACTTTGCAATTAATTCTAATGTCTTTCATCACTATCCCCATCTTTTAATGTGCAGTATTGCTGTTTTATTTGCATTTATAGCGCTACAAACAGGTGTTTAACCCCATTGCGAGTCCTATCTGGTATTCGTAGGATTTTCTTCTACATTTGCCATTTGCGGGTGTGAAAACAATTGCGGGCTTGAGAAATTGTAGCAATTGAATAGCGATTTGTGCTTGTAAGATTTATGGACTTGAAAGATCAAAGGCTTAGCTGGGTTGGAGTTACGATTTTAACAACAGTAGGGATTTTCAGCCTGTAACCCACAAATCTTTGTGGGTAGCTAAAAGATGCCAATTGAATAGCAAATTAGTTTATGGGCTACATTACGGGCTCCAGTAACTAACAATTGCTCAAATGAATAAGGTCCCAAGTGTTTTGAACATAGTTTAATATTCTATGACAAAAACTAAATTCATAGACACTTGGCAATATCTACAAAATATCTGTTTTTATCAAGTCCTAACTTCAGTAACATTTTATGGTGCTTATTTAAAGTGGCTAAATAATATGCTGATATTCAATGAAGTTGAAAGAATAACAAAGAATAACATGACAGTTACTGTTTTCAAATCTTAAACCCAACTGTTTAACCCCTTGTGTGCTGGTTAGATTTAGTATATACAGAATCTGAGGGTACCCATAAACCACAAACAAATGTCCTTTCCAGCTCTTCGTTTATGTGTCATCATCTCAGCTTTCCAGCCATTATCGACAGTCACATAATAGCAATATAGAATAACATTGAACACATTTAACCCTATCCATGCCATCATGGCTGCCACAGTCCCAACATCAAAAATGTTGGCTTTATATAAACTTTTAAGAAACAGCAAACATAAAGACAAATCAAACTGAAGCTTTTTTTAAATACAATGTAAAGAAACAGCAAACATTAACTAAACAGTTCACTTTAAATGGCAGATGTGGAAGCTTCAGGCTCTTCCTGCATTCTGGGGTTTTTGGACACAAACTCGTCCAAGGACATCTATCTTTGCTTTTTACGGTCATCCAGAAGATGTTGGTCGAAAGAAACTGCCCCAAAAATTCTGAGTCTCACGTTTCTGCTCCTGCCACTGCAAAGTGAATTTTGGAATCGCCTCCAGGTGTTTTGGAATGGTACACCAGCAATGGTTTGATCTTAAGTAGCCAGTGGTGTCTACACCCAGAAATAGGGTTAGACGGTCTTTGGCTGCTTTAAACCCCAGTGCTTGCTTCTGCGACTTTTGGTGTCAGCACTCGCCACTTCTCCCTTGATGTTATACAGGTTTTTTATTTTCTTGAAAAACTTTCGGTCACATCTCGTGTTTGGCTTTGGATATGACCGTAGATGCTTCTGGCCTTCTCCGTGATGATGACCTGGCATGTTGCGCTCTGTTTTCGTCATCGATCCAGACGGAAAAATGCTTCTCCATTTCCTCCAGAGCGTAGCATCTGGATCAGGTAATCTTCTTGACAGCAGATGTAGTGCTGGTGGTTGTAGAAGACTTATTTTTAAGCATGGTGTGAATTGTGGAGGTTTGTGACTTTAAATCCGCTTCAATTTCCACTTGGCATTCTTCTTTTTTCAAGTGATCCTGCACCTGCATCTTTACATCCAAACAAATGCTTTGGCTCATCAATTAGGGCTGATCTTCCTTGCGCTCACTCAAAAACCAATACAATTATTGTAGATTTTATTGGACAATTAACAAATACATGATGAGAAACAGGCGGAATGTATTATTCACCTCCTGTCTGAATGGTTGGGGCTTTCTGCTCATCTAGCCTGTCACTTTTATTCTCCTCCTTTCGCCTGTCTGCTGCTGTGTCTCTTTAAAAGCTGTGGCGCGGTTCTGGGCGTTAAACGGGGTCTCACAAGGAAAAAACAGCATTATATAGGGCACTACTATATATTGGGTTGAACGCTAGGTGAGGAAGAAAAAGTGCATTATATCGAATCATCGCTATTAAGGGTTGAGTTAAGCTGGCTAGACCTGTATATATATATATATATATATATATATATATATATATATATATATATATATATATATATATATATATATATATATATATATATATATAAAGTGTGCTTATTTTGTGTGCATATATATATATAGTTGAATAATCAGAGTATTGCAGTGAATAGTGATACCTTTTTTATTGGACAAACGAATTCATAATAAAGTGACAAGCTTTCGAGAGTTAATGCCTCTCTTTATCAAGTCAAAAAACAATACTGATACAAATATGAACTAAAAACAGCAAACAGAAAGACATGGGGTAAAAAAAATAGAAAAACAAGAAAGACAACATTTATTGGGCAAAGTTAAGTGAGAAACAGACCAGCATTGTGAATAATGTCCTGATAGGTCAGTAAGTAAGTCTATGGTTTGATTGTAAATAACACCCCAAGAGTAAAAAAAAGAGCAATACATTTCAGCATAGCATGTAGCTTACAAAAATAGTAATAGAAGGGGATGGAGGTATGTGGAATGTGTGTGAGTTATAAGACATTAAGATAGTGGGCCAGAAAGCCTAAGTCGATGTTAATGCCCAAATCCTTTGTATTAAAAAATTGTATCATTTTTAATTCAAAAGTTTTCCGCTGTTGGATAGTTCTGAAATTCCCTCTGAGTACTTTTATTTTGAGGTTCTGGATGGAGTGATTCTCCTGGGTGAAATGGTGTCCAACTGGAGTACAATAGCTGTGTATATATATATATATATATATATATATATATATATATATATATATATATTCACTACAGCAATCATTTAATATATGGTGGGCAAAAGAGCGTTAGAAGCCCTTCACCGTACAGTAATAGTACATTTGTGTTCACATTTGAATGTCTAAAACAAGTTAAAAAAACTGTTTCCAGATCAGAATTCCGAGAAACACAGTTATTACACTTCATTCTGGGAAGCTGAGCAGGGACATGCAAAATGTGCCCACAAATGCCTCGCTCTTCAATCCATACACCATTTCAAACAGGGCTTCCTATAAGCTTATGCCCACTGCATTACATAGCTTTTATGCAAAGCCAAGATTGCATTATACACAAGCTGGGAATCCTACCCACGGACAGACGTTTCAAGGATACTGCCTATCATCAACATGGGGCGGGATCCCAGCTTGTGTAGTGGATATTTTGAATAAGTAGTTCACCAAAACAATTATTTAATATATGGTGGGCAAAAGAGTGATAGAAGCCCTCCACCATACAGTAGTACAGTAAATAAATAGTACATCTGTGTTCACATTTCAAAAAACTGTTTACACACAAAATAAGCACAATGTCTTATTTTGTCTTTTTCTCCTCTCTGTCTTCTGCTTTCTTTTTGTCTCCACCCCTCCTGTCTGTTTTCCTCTCCTCTGTATCTTTCCTTGTCTCGTTGTCTTCCACTCCTCCTAACCCTCATCTGTCTCTCTTTCCTTTCTTTAAACCCATCTGCCTCATTCTCTCTCCCACTTATCTCTCTCTAAACGTCCTACTTACAAAGTCTGTCTCTACTCTCAAACCCCCATCTCTCTCTCCTCCTTTATCTCTTTAGTTTTCCTCTATAAAAAACAGTAAACTAGCTGTTTAAGTGGAAAATAGGGTCAACAAAAACATATATTATGAGCCCTAAGCCCCCCTCATCCTCCTGCTTTCCCCCTCATCCTCCTCCCCCCCCATCCTCCTCCTTTCCCCCCTCATCCTTTCCCCCCCTCATCCTCCTCCTTTCCCCCCTCATCCCGTCTTCCCCCCTCATCCACCTCTTCCCCCCTCATCCCCCTCTTCCCCATCATGCTCCTCTTCCCCCACTTCCCCTCTCCCCATCTGCTCCCACCCTGACCCTCCTCTTCCCCCTCCTCCTCCCTCCTCTTCCCTCCTTATGCTCCTTCCTTCTCCTCCCCCCCCCTCCCACCTCTTGTCTGTAGCCTCCAATCAGCTCCTTCTGCTGATCAGAGCACCGCAGTGTGTCTTATGCCTTTCTCTGGAACCTGCATATGCCGAAGACGTGATGCGCTTGTGACGTCACTTCATTAGCATATGCCGGTTCCAGAGATAGGCAGATGACTCGCTGTGGGGCTCCAATCATCAACAGGAGCTGATCGGAGGCTATTAAGAACAGGTGAGAGGGGGAATGAGGAAGGGGGAAGGAGGATGGGAAAGAGGAGGGAGGAGGAGGATGGGGAAGAGGAGGGAGGATGTGGAACACCGCACTGCACCGGAGAACAGGTAAGTGGGACCCTCACTCGAGTATAAACAGAGGGGGGCTTTTTCAGCATAAAAAAATGTGCTGAAAAAGTCAGCTTATACTCAAGTATATAGGGTATATATAATTATCTGTCCTTTTCCCCTGTCCTTTTCTGTTTTTCTAACCCCCTTACTCAGTTCCCCCGTATCCCTCCCCTAACTTCTGTCCTTCTCCCTATCTGTCTCTCACATCCTTGTGTCTCTAACCTCGTCTGTCTTTTTCACTTCCATCCCCTTTATTTTTGCCTCTCCAGTCTTTTGTCTCTCTTTCGCCTCGGCTTGTCCCCCCGTTGTCTCTCTCTTCTCCCTGTTTATACCACCTGTTACCGTCTCTATCTCTTCTCCCCCTCCTCACAATCTTTGTTCCCTCCTTTCTGTCTCTAAACCACCTCTCCCCCACTTTTATCTCTCTTGCTCTGCCTCTCCCCACCTCTGCCTTTTTCTGCTCTGTCTCTCTCCTATTCATCACAATCTCTCTGCCTCTAATCCACACTGTCTTTCTCTCCCATCCCCTTCTCTCTCCTTCCCTCATCTCTCTTTAGCTCTTTCCCTGGCCCCATTGTCTCTTGCTCCCTTATTTCTATTCATCAGTCTCTAACTTTCCTGTATGTATCTCTCCTACCCTTCATCTTTTTCTTCTACCCTTTGTCTCTCTCGTATCCTGTGTCTCTCTCAGCCCTTCCTCCAACCCACCTGTCTCCGACTTGTGTTTGTCTCTTGCCTTTGTCGAACTCTCTAACCTTCTGTCTCTTTCCTCTCTTTCTCCTCCTCATATTCCTCCCACCATCTTTCTGTCATCCATTCTTGAACCTTTGTCTCTCTTTCTCCCTCTTCCCTCTCTTTCTTATGCTCTCAGTCTCTTTTTTTTCATCCTCTCTTTTCATTGATCTCTGTCTGTCCTCCTTTTTCTTTAAACATTCCCACATTCTCAGTGATTCTGTTATTTCTTCTCTCCCAAAGTCCTATTTTCTCTCTTTTGCCTTTTCTTTCATAATCCCTTTTGGTCACATCTCTGTTTTCCATATCTTTTCTGTTACTCCCTCTTACTTTTGCCTCTTCTTTTTCTTCTCTGCCTCTCTTGCTGTATTTCTTTCATGCTCTCTCATTTTCTCTCCCTCTATGTTCTTCTCCCTCTCTGCTCTCTCCTGTTATCTTATTTTGTGCTCTCAAAATAAAAGCTTACAGGTCTATAATTCCCCGGATTTGCTCTTGCTCCCTTTTTAAATCTAGGTATCATATCTGCATTTCTCCACTCAGCCGGTAGTGACCCAGTGTTGAGTGAATCTTGAAAAATTAGATATAATGGTTTGGCTATTACAGAACCCGGTTCCCTCAGTACCCTTGGATGTATTCCATCAGGCCCTTTAACTTTAACATTATTTTTTTCAACCTCTTTTTGATTTCTTCCTGCGTTAACAAGTTATTTGGTGAAGAAAGTGTAGCCCAATTTTATTGCAGTATCCCGACCACTGGAGGCTCCCTTGTATATACCAAAGAAAATAACATATTTAGCTCATCTGCCTTTTCCTGGTCACTAATTATAAGACGGACAGTTTCACATTATAATGTTCATGTAACTTAATCCCTGGCCTCCTCCTTATCATTTAAAAAAATATTTTAGGGTTAGTCTTACTCTCCTTTGCAACTAATGTTTCATTTTCTATTTTAGCCAGTCTAATAGCGCTTTTGCAAGCCTTGTTGATTTCCTTGTATTCCTGTAAAGCAGTCTCTGTCCCCTCTTGTTTGTTTAAGTTAAATGCCTGTTTTTTACTCCATATCTTGATTTTTAAATCATTGTTAAGCCACATTGGATGGGATTTACTCCTTTTACTTTTATTCCCACACGGTATATGCCGATGTGTATGTATATTTAGTAAGGATTTAAATGTTGTCCATTTATGTTCAGTATTTTACCCAGCAGTTCTCTGTCCAGTCTAAGTTGTATTGCTGCCCTTAGACTGTTAAACTCTACCCACTTAAAATTTAGTTTTTGTTGGCCGTTTGAATAATAATAATAAAAGAAAAAAAAATAATAATCTAATCTCAAATGAGACTGTGTTGAGATCATGGTTTACCAAAGGTTGCCCTTTTTCAACATTTGATACAATATCAATTTTATTTGTGATGATGAAATCCAAGATAGCTTCATTTCTAGTAGGCTCCTGTATAACCTGGGCCAGATAATGATCTCTGAGTACTCCAGAACCTGCTCCCCTTAGCTGAACTGCTGGTCTTATTTATACAGTTTATTTCAGGGTAGTTATAATCAATCATCCATTAAGAAAACTTGACTATGCTTAGTTGCATTTCCAATCTGTAACATTAATTGCAGTTCCTCACTTTCATTTATTTGGGGGTTTATAGCTTCCCCCATAACAATTTTTTTTTAGAATTTGTCATGGTGCTTGTGGGTATAAAGACCATATACACCTAGGGCCTCATTCAATTGCAATTTTGCCAATTGAATAGGGCTCTAAATAAGCACATAGCATTATTTTTTTAAAGAAGTTTTTAGTTAGTAAAAACCTTGCTTTTGGATAGATGTTTACTAACTAAAAACTTCTTTAAAAAAAATAATGCTATGTGCTTATTTAGAGTCCTTTTCAATTGGCCAAATTGCAAATGAATGAGGGCCCTATTGTCTACAGTATATGATTGTCTATTGGTATTGCCGTGTATGTATGTGTAATCACACACTTATTGTATACTCAACATGAGGGGTTAAATAATTATTTGTACAAATTAAACTTCCGTTTATCTAGGAAACAAGTCCCTCAAGCGGGAACCAAGCCAATGCTAGATAATGTTAGACAGTTAACAGAGACCTTGAGAATGGAACACACAAGCAATGTCTCAAGATAGCGTATGCTATGGTCTAAGCATTTAGCTTTAATACCCAATGGTTCTAATTGAGGGTGTTATCAAGCAGGTCTGACATGGAGTACAATGGACTATAACATAACCCAAAATTGTTGGCAGACCCAATTTGGGACAAAGGTCACATATATTCTCTAATAAATCCAATTTCATACATAGGGATAGATTGCTCTCCAGCAAACAAACAGATTTACACATGTTTATTTGCACATACGAATGACAATCCATTGTAAGTAATGAAAACAACCCAGTGACAGGGAGAGCGAAATCGTTTAATAGGCAGAGAGGGATCAGGGCCATTTCTGGTCTTCTCTAATTTCTGACAGTTATTGCCCTGGGCTAATTTCTATCAATCTCTCAGGCATAAATATACGCCCCCATTGTGTTTTACTATATTGGTTTACTTTTATAGGGTAGAAATTGGATATAAAAGTACCAAAAATTGCTTCAAACTATTTTAAGGGGGTCCTATATTCAGATTGTTACTCTGAAATCCTATACCTCATAACAAATTGTTTTATATATTTTGTAATGGAGATAATAGTCCAATATCTACAATCATTCTGTGACATTTCTGGAATAATCACAGGACAGCGACTAATTAGTACCTGCATTCTGGACTGTAGGTGTTAATATATTTTAATCTGTGCCCATATTCCATAAAACCCTATTTTGCATTTCTCAACATATTTTCTTTAACAAACAAAGACGGTTTTATACAATTATCAATTGAATTGATTGCAGCAGACCTCACTCCTGCCCTGATCTATTAACTGCACAACAGCCCCATTTCTAAGGTATATTGAAGACACTTAGATGTAAATTTAACTCAAACAGCTGCATTTCTATTTTACATGTAACTTATTTTTGGGGACATTGTTACTTTAAACCAGTTTCACTCTAAAAAGTTCTGCAACCCGTCACTTTCTGTTCAAACTTACCCACAACCCCACCCTCTCACTCGAACACCCTGTTTCTCTTTGAATAACTCAGTTTACCAACAGTTTTTCCTCAGCAGACCCTGCTCCAGCCTGATCTGAACAATCCCCTCCCACCCACTTAATTTATTGAATCACACAAATTTCTCAGCTGATCCATTAGTAATACTTGATCACTATTCTTAATTACACAATGTTTCCACCCACCTTATCCCTCCTTTAAACCTCCTGCCTTTTCCTCAGGGTCTTCCTCTCAAGATTCCCACATTGATTATGGTGGCGACACAATGTCACCTTGCATGCTCTCGTCTCATGCTCCCATGAGCTATTCTTCCTCCATTCACTACCTCCTCTTCTAATGCTTATAAGCAGAAACACTTCTGCAAGTATCCTTAGTAGATATATCTCCTAACCCAGGGCCTGATCTGTCATTTGCACTAGCAGGTTACATTTTTCGGACCACTAAGGGTAGATAACATTACAGAAATCCTTGAACAACCAAGGTTGTACAGGAACACCTTTTATGCAGCCTTTATTTTTATTATTACCACATACAAATTTAAAAAAATTCAATCTTTGTGATGTCATAAACTCATGTTTCGTGAGGCTCTATCAGGGGCCTCTGATGAGTGAGAGCCTGATAGAGCCTCACGAAAGGGGCGTCTGGAGATTATGACATCAGTAAGCACAATCACAGCCCAGACCATGCCAACATTGTGTGGAGCATGATAGATATAGCTCCAGGACCACTACCAACAAAAGATAGGAAGCCAATTATTTCACCACAAATTTACAATAAACAGAGTAATAAGTAGAAAAAAAAAAAATAAACTGATAATTAAAACAAAAGGACACAACCTCCTTTAAAAAACAAAAAAAAAAAAAAAAACTGACAGAAGCATTAATGAAACAGCATAAAATCAGGAGTGTATGCATTTTAAATAGCACAGCACCAGCACTTTAAATTAAAAGGTAAAGTAGTGACTGACAAACTAACAGTCACGAGGTAAAAGGTTAATTCAACAATATAACAATTAGCACCAAGTCACAATAGCACAAGAACTTTAAGATAAGTTTTGAATAGCACAATTTGAATTAAGATGCACTTTAAGTAATAGAATCACGAAACAGAGGGTAAAAGATTAACACAAAAGAAATAAAGGCACCTAAAGCATATACTCAGGTGGAGTGCTTTATGAACAAAACTATAAACAGATAAAAGGATTATAAAAAGAAAAATTAAAAAGCAGGGTACCTGATAGGTATTTAAATCAAAGGAAAAAAAAAACAAAAATGCACAAATACAGTTTAATTGAAAAACTAAATTTTATTGACTCGAGCACAGTTAAATAAAACCTGTGATCAAAACAAATCTCATAACAAAAATAAAACCTTTAATAATTTGCTGGACATAAAAAAAAACAAAAAAACAAAGGATTAAAAACCTTGGGTTCAACATTAGTTTAATAGTTACATTTAATATTTTAAATGTACAAAGATTTAATTTAAAATTAGTATGTAGCAATAATTAAAGAAAGGTTGCATAAAAGGGTGTTTCAACCTTGGTTGGTTGTTCAAGAATTCCTAAAAAGGATCCATAGGACATTTTTTGTACGCATCCAAGTAACACCCAGGCCCAATAAACAAACTAAGATAATTTTTGACCATTATAGATAACATTACACACTAGAGCCATTCACCTCATAATGTCAGATACCTTCCTCACTCTTCCCTAGCTGTTATTCCCCAGCTTTTCTACCTCTTCCATTCAAAAACCAGGCCCTCCAATTTTCTACAGTTTATTAACATTGTATTCTCCTTGTGCAGTGCTACAGAATAATTTTGGCATGTTATATTATCTTTTGTAATATAAAAATATATATATATATATATATATATATATATATATATATATATATATATATATATATATATATATATGATATAGAATCCACTAAATAAATACTTTAATTCTGATATACAAAATTTATTTAGTCTGCTATAGATACACTATAACCCAAGTAGTTTTATATTGCTTCAGTATTCTGGCTGTTACACCTGATTTTGCCATTTACTGCTTCAATAGTGTAACATACTATATCCCTAAATATTAATACCAGGAATATTATGTACGATCGTAATCTGGTTTATCCAAGTGGGATACAACTTTACTCTGCTTATCATTTCTGTGTTCAACTAACCAAATTTAGTCTATATTAAAATAAACTGTTAAAGTAGAGTTTATATGCTGCTTATGGATTTATATAGTGAATAAGATTGGTTTAAGGATTCAAAAATTGATTATTCAATCAGTTAAGGAATGTAATACTTCTCTTGAAGTATAGATTTTAAGCGATTGCTAAACAAGCTTTATAAGATAACCGTATTTTTCTATGTATAGGATTTACCAAAATGTTATTCTTAAACTAGGGGATAATCCTATACATGGAAAATTGCAATTACATACTCTTGTAGTGTAATGCTGCACCTGGCCACTAGATGGCCCAGTTTTAAAGGCAGGAGAAGATCACACTTATTTGAAACCCATTGTTAAGATAGTTAATGTGTCCATAGAAGTGTGTTTTACAACCATTGTGCTACACATTTAAGTGCACTTTGTCATGATTTTCACTGATTTCCATTCCAGCTCAATATCCCTGTGATCCACATCAATTACAGTGTTAAGTTGAGAAAAAAAAAATGCAATGCACAGCGCGAGAGTAATAAGTGATGTGGTCACAGGGATATTGAGCTGGAATGGAAATCAGTGACAATGTGCACATGTTAGAACAAGTTATAAAATACATATTTATTCATTTTTTTGGGCTCCAAAACAAATAGGGTTGTCTTATACATAATAAAAAAATAAAAATATATACACTGATTTCTATCATACATATAAAATTTGTTAACAGATTATCCATCTTACAAGTAAATAGAGCCAATTGTTTATTCCTGATTTTACTATTGCCCAAACAACTATTCTGTAAGGGCATATACTGGCCTATAAAGTGATCATGGAACTCAAACTTGATAATGTCTAAACCTTTAGATTGGTGTCCTATGTAATTGTTGGACAAATCTGCTGCTCAACTCTACCTACAAGAATGCAACATTACTGCTAGTTCCAGCACTTCTAGTTGCTTCCCCTACCTACTAATTTAAAAAAAAAAAAAAAAAAAAAAAAAAAACCTTCCCTAGCTTTTCTACATCCTTTCCCCTAGCACCATTAAGGTGCAATCCATCCCTGCTATAGAGATTGCACCCAAGTTAGTAGTCAGCCCGGAGCTCTAAAACACCCAAACCCTTTTAACCATGCATTAACCTCATTTTTGTCTCCCTGGGCTAGAACGTGGGACTGGTAGCATCCCAAAATACAACTTTTGAGATCCTTGCTTTATGCTTAGCACTAGCACCCAGAAGGCTGCAAACTGTTTGATTGCTGGGATCTGGGTGCCAATATTAGTCCCCTACCACCAAAACTGGTCTATTTGCATAGAGTGCCATCCCTCCAGTTATTTCATCTGTTTGAGTTACCAGAGAAGCAACATGCTTACACCTGTCAGAGGTATGGACCCTGGATAGGGCTGTTCCAGCAAATACATGTTGCAGGGTGTACAGCGAGTGAGATTTGGAAGTCACGAGACTAACTCAAAACACTGCATATTTAAAAATAAAAATTAGATCTAATAACCATACTAGTAATGGGGAGGGGGCAATAGGAGTCTTTACCACTTTAAACTCAAGGATATCTACACCTTGGTATATGTAACACATGTAGAATCTGTTTAAAAGCTCAGGGGACCTAATGGCTGGTGCTCCCTTCCGCCAGTTAAGCTGCAGATGGGCAGACTAAGTTAAGGAAAGTCTGTGAATACAGCTTTTCAAAAAGTGCACTTAAAATCTATGAATTAAGCTTAATATTTGAGCAATGGATTCTGTTCTCCTCTAGTGTGAGGATTTGCCAGTAGCATTCAGCATCTCATATCAAAAAGGTAGTTCAACTGCACAACATAAGGCCTGTTAACCCAGTACATTTCACCTTACTTTTGTTCTTCAGTGTCATGTATGCTAGTTTTAGTCTAGCTACAGTTATAGGAGTCAGATGATAGATAAAGCATAGACACCTGACCATAGAGGAATTCTGATCAGATTTAGTTCTATATTATTTTAGTGTCATGGTTGTCAAGATATTTATAGGCAGTGTGAGTTTGTAACCCAGTTACCACAGTAAACAAAAAACTGTTGGGAAACAGAAGTTTATTTATAAGAGGTAGGAAAGTGGTATGCACAGCATCTGTGGGGGAAACAAAAAAAACAAGTTAGTGCATGTTTGCTTATTACGTGTACTGATGTTAGTGTATATATCAGTCTGCAGTAAGGTAGGTGAATACACAACGATTTAGGACTTTTACTAAAGCATAGTTTAGATTCTATTCCTATAGACCTTGAAATGGTGCAGAGTAGTACATAGGGGGATAAATAGTAGGAACTAGGAGGGGGCAGGAATATATACACTAAACTTCATATGCAGTGTAGGTTTGTTGGATTATAAATCTTACTTTTAAAGTTTCATTTTTTTGCAGCTGGCTTCCTTCCTCTTCCTGCTCCTTTGCCCTAGAAGAGAGCATACATTTTAGTGGTACAATACCTACCAAGATTAAATTGCAAACCAATATCTTCTAAAAAGGTTTTACCGATAGCTCTGAGTTCCAGGGTATCAAAGCAGCATTGTAGTATGGTATGAGCATCATATGCATTCAACCTTTAGCAGGCAAGAACATTTGCAGAGTGTTTGGAGTCAGGCTTCTGTGTTGCTTGGCTCACAGTACACTGGGTCTCAGGCATTTAACTTTTGGCTGGGTGTTTAGTAGATAATGTCACCCACTTTGAGCCAACAGTTTAGTTTAGGAACTTACTCCTTGTGCTCAGAAGTCTGCACTACAATGCCTGCTTATATTACACTGACCACATCCAACTATTAAACATGTCAGGCTCTAGACATGAGTCTGAAGGAATGTTTTGAAGCATTATGGTCTTAGCTTCTGTGAGCAAGAGTCAGATCACAAAATTAGAGTTCACCCCAAACGATTGTGATCTTTAATGCAAGCTTGCATGAACTGGTCAGTCTTACCTTCTTGACTGGGCTATCCTCATCAGAGCTCCTACAAGAAAATCACAAGACATGATCATGTACCAAAATCCACCAATACATGCTTGTTTAACTTATCACAATCAGTACAACCTCCTGGCTATATACCATGAGTAGAGAATCTGTAACAGTGTGCTTGAACTATGCTTCCACAAGGCATTCATGTACACAAGTTGATCCATGCCTCACTTTTACTATGCAAATCTCAGGCCCTTCTGTAAATATAGAACTTGCAAGACTACAAACTGAAACCTTCAAGATACTAATTAGCATTAATGTAAATTACATCTTAAGCAGTCTCCCTAACTATTTACATAATAGACATCTATTTAGAACACTGCATTGTACTTACCAGTTGAAGGCATAACTGCCCCAGCCCCTTCTAACCAAAATAGGGTCATACTCACTCTTCCTCTTTATCCAGTTTCTTCTTCTAGGACAAAAGAAGAAGGTTAGCAGAAATTCTAATCACCCTCCATCAATACATTGCCCCCCCGAGTTAATTTTAACCTGACAAATTGATTCCCATGATAGTCATGTGATATTAGGGGCTGCAAATTTAAAATGTCCCGATTGCGATACCTTTGCCTGTCCTGCTTTCTTGGTAACAGCAGGCCTCTTTGCTGCTTTTGGGGGAGATTCAGGGTCTTCCTCCTCTTCTACTTCTTCCTCAGCATCATCTTCAGCATCTCCAGCCCATGAGTAGTCTTCTTCTACAACTGACAGAAAAGTTCAGACCCAAAGTCATATTTGAGAGAATGGAGAAGTCACTTAAGTTACATATTTGAGGCAGTTGCAGGAAATATGCTAGTCTGTTATAAATGCAAATTATAGGTGTTCCAAGTAATTAAAAAAAAAAAAAGTTTCCTCATGCTTGAATACAGAGGCTCTCATGCTTATGGTGTTTACTGTAAAATTAAAAGGCTACTGAACAAATTAGCAAGCTTTAATGTTCTTATCAACAGCATTAATTAATTTGTCCAGTCTTAATATGAATCAGGGAAACTTTGCTTAAGCTTCTGGAGGATAGATAAGTATTAGTCCAGAGAGAAATACTGTAGCCTGCATCACATAAGTGTAAGTGAGCTACAACTAGCACACAAGGGGAACCAATACAACAGGGAGTATGCTAGTGAACTCATCTTTCAGATCCCCACTAAATATTCTAGTTTTTTGGATAGAATTGTGTATTCACTCATAAAAGTTACCCCACAGCACAGATTTTGTTCATTTTGCATAATTAATGAGAGCTGGTAAGGATGTAATTCTGACACAGACCTAGCAGGAAGCCAAAAGATGACATCTTAAGTTCTGAATACTGCTTTAGCTCAGCAGTATCATGTAGATCATAGAGAGTGAAAGTTCATGTTAAAGCTTGTGGCCATGTTAGGTTAGACAGCTCCATTTGTATAGGCAGGATTCATGCACAGGTCTACTGCATGGCAATTCAGCTTGTAGATACAAGCTAAAACCAACAGATTAATTATTTATCTTTATCACTAAAGTTACCCCCCCCCCCCCCCACAGGTTCTTTAGATATATGAAAGAACTAGGCTGCCATTTTATTTGCAATAGTTATATTAAAATGTACGTGTATTTCGCATCTTTAAGAGTCTGTTTTTCAACCCCCCTTTGGTGCTCTGATGTAGGGCATTCTATGAATACCATTGCTAAAGATAGGTTTTAGGAAGAGGACTTCAGGTACTCACTTGCGATGTGCTGACCACTGATATACACTGGGCCAGAACCAGCCTTTAACCGGAATGTGACTGGAGGGCTGAGCTCGATACCAACCATTGTAGTCTGCAAGAGCAAAGGAGATATTGCCACCAGTTACCCAATTTCAGATATTTTACAGGCTAAACTAGCTCACAAGAGTAGGACTTCAACTAGTTACAAGTGGAATGTAGGAGTAGCAATAGATATGCAACATGTGTAGTTGTAGAACACTTCATTTACTTCTATTAAAAGCAGAATTGAGGTTTCACATGCAAGAACCACTTTAGTCTAGAAAATAAAGTGGCGATGCATGTGATAAGTAGCCAGTAAGGTCATGGACCAATTTATCTGATCAAAGTTAAAGTGGGATGTTATATTTAGGAAGCAGATAATACAATAGATGCATGACCTACAAGAAATGGAAGAGCCTCACACTTAGAAGTATCATTGATAACTGCATACTTCTGTAGATAAAGCTAGCTTTAGGACTTTTCACAACTTAAGGTTTTGCCTCAGTTTTCACAGGCATTGTTTTTTCCATTGTACTTTATTGCAGCATTCCTGCTTTGGTTATGCTTTAACCCAGTACCAGTTACTTGCTGGATTAGGTTTGTGGCATGACATTGCCTTACCATGGGTAGAATGGATGGTTTTAATGTGGCAATGGGGACAGGCTTTGCATCAGATCCATCTTCCTCTGGAGGAACTATTTCAATAATGTGAAACTCATCTTTCACCTTCTCTCCAAGACATACCTAAAGAGAGAAAGACTGCTAGTATCATCACAAGTCACTCAAGAAAAATTATAGCACTAGTCGAGTTAAGAAATAAGATGAGGGTCTTAATGCGAAAACCACCAGGCTTCTTTTACACACCGTTCTCAGAGCAAGCTGGTGTTCACACTTTGCATCATCTTCATCTGTTGCTTTAAACACTGCAGTTTTATTCTGTTCACTCAGCTCACAGCCTGTGGATTGGAGACATTGCCTTAAAATATGAATGGGAGGGGTTCCAATGCAAGACAGTATACTGCACATGCTCTGACCCATGTCAATTTAACATTACTGTAGGGGAAAGGACATTTAGATATTCAGAGTACTTATTACCTAGATAGTTAAGTTAAACCATATCTGGAACCTGTGTTGTATAAATAAGTAGATCTAAAGATATCTCAACACATTTCAGGCTTGTCCATTTAGATAATTATTCTGTTCACCAGTGTAGACACAGAAGTCAAACTGTGGGATTAGGTGCTCCTGTATATAGTTTAGACATTTAAATATAGAAAAGAATATTTGAAGGACTTCGTTGTCACTTTTCTTGGTCTTTGCAGTTAGAATTACAATTAAGGAGCACAGAAGTATTTCTTGTATATTCATATGAAATAAATAATTGGCCATCAAAATTAGTTTTGAATTAAACCCATTATAAAAAAAAAAAAAAAAAAAAAAAAAGATACAAAAAAGACAGATAAAAGGATCAAGATTTTTCCCAGGCAAACTGATTGGGGCTCATGTAAGATACTGATGGCATTAAACAATATATTTTAAGAAAGAAAAAAACAAATTGTATAGGATTAATGAATACCATGCCATTTACAAACACCCTTACAGAGAGAACATGACTTCCATATGAAGGAGTTAACCCTCTAAGCAGGTCTTACCCCACATAAGAGAAAGAGGCTTCTCAAGTTTGCTGGTATTACTAGCTGTGGATGCCATGACAAGCAATAAACCTGCAAAAGAGAATTTGTTCTCGTTAAAGTTTTAAAAACACAACTATCTTAATACAATCCCATCCAAGCCTAGACTACAACCTTATATATTAGATAGGACACCTCTAATCTTGTAAGGTGCTTTAGAAACAAGCTCTATGTATATTAGAGTCCCTGTACAGACCAATGGCACATTACAAATAAAGGATAACAATAAAAAGCTCCCAACCCAAATAAAGCAAAAGCCCAGTCAAACAAAAGTTACACCTTGTTCAGATGCAATAAACACTGCTAACATATCACTAGAACAAAGCCCCTAAACCAATAACACAAAACACCCCCATTACACCCCACAGACCCAAGTGCACCCAGACTACTCACCGTTTCAAACACTAAGGGAAAATGAGAGCTTAGTTAAGTGTAGCTTGCTGGGTGGTTTATAAGGGGAAAGGACAGGTGCAGCCAATTAAAACTTAATTGAAAACCTCATGAATGTTAAATTAAACCTTTTTAATGATTATAAAAATCACTCAATAGAATAAAACTATATTATATAAAAATCACACAATAGAATATAACTTTAATCTGTGTTTGTGTTATGAAGCGATTATTGAAGTGTCACATTTATAGTATGCTCTTCTAAGGAATCTGGCCTGATAATGGGCACATTTTTTTACAGTTTAACAAAAATAAACACAGCTTCGAATTTAAAATTATTGTATTCAATTATGCATTAATAACAACACACATTTTGTCTTTGTCCCTAAAAAGGTGGAAACTTAGGAGTGGGAGAAAATGTGGATTCATATAAGATCTCTATTCAGTTTGGTTGAAAGACTACATCTTTACATGGCCTCTTGGCAACAAACGTCGATGAAACAGTAAGTCCCAGTATAATAACACTTCCCCAGGAGCTATACACAGACTAGCAGTCCAAGATAGAAGGCCCCATGACACAAGCAGTAACATACATGTATTTTTTCCCTACTGTGCTTGCATGCTTATGGCTTACACAGTTGATATTGTTGTTAGTTTGCTACATAGCTAACAAGCGTGACTTGTTTCCCCAGACTACCATGGTCCTTTAAATAATAAAATATACAGAAACATGGCTGCTTGAGAGGCATAACCAGCTGTTTAAGCGCTACGGAATTTGTTGGCGCATTACAAGTAAAGTATAAGAAAGTATAATAGTTTAAATCCAAGTCAGTTCTGCTTTTGACCTTAGACTCCTTATCCTTTCTTGGACTGTAAGCTCTGCTGGGTATAGTCATTTGATTTATATAAAGCTCTGACACAAAAGAATATGGGATGCTTAGTAAGATCGACACTAGACACTCGTGAAAGAGATGGATGTGGTATAGCACGAACAAATGGTCATTATTTTGGCATTTACCTCAATTACAGTAGCTGACAAAATCAAACCTCAATTGATACTTAGTGGGTTAAGGATATCTTGATGATAGCTCAAAATGATTGAGCCAGTGTACTGATACATTGGGGTTCCCTGGTGGTCCATTGGTTAAGATTTGGTGCTTTCAGCGCTGTGACCTGGGTTTGATTCCAGTCAGGGATCCAAGAGGTCACATCTCCATGAAGCAGAGCAGGATGGGCCTGGTCAGTACTTTGATGGGAGACCACCACCTTATAGGAGCTGTATGCTATGGCCCACTAGAGAAGGAACTAACAACCTACTTGAGTTTATCTGCCATGAAAACCAAGTGGATCAGCATGGAGTGTTACAATCTTTGAGGTCACTGAGAGTAGGACACGACTGAACAATGCAAAACAAACTACTTGTTTATACCTCCTTCTTACATTTTGTTCTGTTTCATACTAGTTATGTAATACCAAAGGTTCTGTGTACCACCTGAATAAAGCTGGCAGACCACTTGTGATCCACACACCACTGTTTTGAAACCTCTGCACTAAGGAATTGCAGAGACTGTGAAGGGATGCAATGGCATATTTCCCTAAAGCAAAAGTGTATACTGAAGCACATCACAGCCACCGTCATGATTAGCTAACCTCCACCAATGTTTTTCAGCACAGCTTTTGAGGAACACGTGGGTTGCACAAGCACAATTACAAAAATGCCTCACAATATTCAGGGGGTGACCTGGAAATGTAATAAATGCAGGTTTATTAGTGTAGCTGTGAGCTATACCATGTATGGCTACCCAAGATGGGCAGGTCATAGCAGAGAGGTCAGACAAATCATGGTCCACTGGAGAAGGAACCGGCAACCCACTCCAGTATCTTTGCTATGAAAACCTTATGGATGAGCACAACCAGATACAAGATGTCCCTGGCGTGCTGTGGTCCATAGGGTCAAGGAAAGTCGGACACAACTAAACAACGATAACAACAACAAAGGTCCCAGTGGATATAGTTAAAGAATCATTTTGGTCAATTATTTGTTCTATGGCCTTTTGACTAACTAAAATTGATAAAAGGCAAAATGGTTTTAGAAAGTAAAACAAAATAAGTGCAACCTTTACACTCCAACTTTGGTCCATTTTCTTCTTTCAGCTGATTTTCTTGGAAACATATAACCATAGATTGGATGGCAGATAAGAACCAAAAGGTGCACCTGATCTGCCCATTCTATCTCCCCTGAAAGTTGGCTTAATTTAGATTTAGCATAGCCTTATACAGGCAAGCTTGCATTCATCTCTACTACTCTTTCTTTACTTTAGTACTTTCCTCATATTACTTCTAATTCTTCCACCTTCCAATTGTTCATTTTTCTGCAAAGTCTCCTTTGCAGAAGCTTTACATAGTAAAGTAGTGGCGTGCATGTAAAGCTTATGATCTGCTACTACCCTGACCTTAAACCCTAACCCTAATTCTAGTCCTTACTCTAAGAACAAATAGAACAAAGTCTTGGTGCTCCACTGTTGGAAGGACAAAAAAGGAAAGATATTTTTTTTATAACTTTTGATTTATAAGGTACCAGTATTTAATGTAGTGCTGTTTACAATATTCTGAATGTTGTACCCAGAATATTCTTCTTTATGTATTACTAGTGCAAAGTAATATTCTCCAGCGATTTGTGATTAACCAAGTTTTAACATTTTACATTTTGTTTTACTGTCTTACAAAACAAGCTATAATAGGGTGAATTTTTTTGCAACTGATGCATATTTGATTGTTTTTATATAACCCAGTATATCATCAGACACTGTTTTGTGGCTGCTGTGTGCGGAATATCCTAGACTGGCACTTTCTGGCCCTCATTCAATTGCAATTTTGCCAATTGAATAGGGGTCTAAATAAGCACATAACATATTTTTTTATATACGTTTTTAGTTAGTAAGCATCTATCCAAAAGCAAGGTTTTCACTAACTAAAAACTTATTTAAAAAAAATATGCTATGTGCTTGTTTAGAGCGCTATTCAATTGGACTATTTTTGTACCCAGCAAATTATCTGTGAAAAGAACATAGGAGCATTATGTATATTATTATATGGTCCTTCCAGGACCTGAGAAAGTACATAAAAAGTTGAGCTGTAAAAGCTAATACTGCAGAGTTTAAGGGGACTCTGTTACCCCAAAAGGGAGCTGATTTAGGGGCTTGTGTACATTGATGAAGCTGTGAGCTATACCATGTCAGCTAAGATGGGCAGGTCATGGCAGAGAGGTCAGACAAACCACGGTCCACTGGAGAAGGAACTGGCAACCCACTCAAGTATCTTTGCAAAGAAAACTTTATGGACAGGCACGACCAGAGACATAACGATATGGCACCGGAAGATGAGCCCCTCAGGTCTGAAGGTGCCTACCACATTACTGAGAAAGAGCAGAGGGCAAGTACAAGTAACACCAGATCTAATGAAGTGGTTGGGCCAAAGCTGAAAGTATACCCAGCTGCGGATGTGTCTGGGGGGGAAAGGAAAGTCCGATGCTGCAAAGACCAATTCAGAATAGGAACCTGGAACGTTAGAGCTATGAACCAAGGCAAACTAGATGTGGTCAAGATTGAAATGATAAGGTTAAACATTGATATCCTGGGAATTGGGGAACCTAAATGGACTAGAATGGGACATTTCACATCAGACAAGCACCAGATCTTCTACTGTGGTCAAGAATCCAAAGAAATGGAGTAGCCATCCTAGTCAATCAAAGAGTGGCCAAAGCAGTGCTCGGTTACAACCCAATAAATGACAGAATGATTTTGACTAAAATTTAAGGCAAGCCATTTAATATCACAGTGATCCAAGTCTATGCTCCAACTACGGATGATGAAGAGGCTGAAGTTGGCCAGTACTACGAAGACATTCAACACGTCATAGATATATAACACCAAGAAAAGATGTCACTATCATCATAGGAGATTGGAATGCTAAAGTAGGTCACTAAAGGACACCTGGAATAACTGGCAAGTTTGGCCTTGGAGTACAGAATGAAGCAGGTCAGAGATTAGTAGAATTTTGTCAAGATAATTCTCTGGTCGTAGCAGACACCCTCTTCCAACAGCCTCTGAGACGACTCTACACATGGACATCACCAGATGGACAACATAGAAATCAGATTGACTATATACTTTGCAGCCAAAGATGGAGAAGCTCTATACAGTTAGCACAAAACAAGACTGGAGCTGACTGTGGCTCAGATCATGAGCTTATTATTGCAAAGTTGAAAATTGTACTGAAGAAAAGAGGGAAAACCATCAGACCAAGTAGATACAAAATAAATTAACATATTGGTCCGAATATAAGCCGCACCTTTTTTCCGATTTTTGAGCTTGCGAGTTAAGGGTGTGGCTTATATTTGCGACCGTGAAAAAATGACAGCTGATTTGCGAGATTTGAGTTACGCGTGTGTGGCTTATAATTGGGATCGCAAAATCACTGCCGATTTGCGCAGTAAGGGTGCCGACTAAATTGTAGCAATTGAATACCAATTTCCGGTTTTAGTGATTCTAGCATCCTGGAAGGCCTGTAACCTGCAAAAGAAGTTACAGTACATGTTAGAAAGCTTGTTTCTTGCAATGGCTGATCACTTGGAGAGAAAAGCATCAATAAGCCTAGGAGTGAGGCGTAGTTATGATGCAAGTTTCAAAATTGCAGTTGTTAATTATGCAAAGACAACAAGCAACAGAGAGGCTGGAAAAAAATATGGATTGGATGAATCTAATGTGCGACGTTGGATTGCCTCAGAGGAGAAATTGAAAAATTCAGTTTCCACCAGAAAATCTTTCAGGGGACCAAAACAAGGCAAATATCCAGAACTTGAAGCTGGGGTTTATTCCTACAAATGAGAAAAGATGGGATGCCAATTTCTCGTGAAGTAATCCAACTGAAAGCCTTAGAACTTGCAAAGACCTTAAAAATCAATAAGAGGGAATTTCGTGCAAGTATTGGTTGGTGCCGTCGTTTTATGCGGAGAAAGGGTCTCGCTCTTCGACGAAGCACTTCATTGGCACAGAAACTGCCAGCAGATTTTGAGGAGAAACTGACTAGTTTCCAGAGGTATGTCATCCAATTGCGGCAGCGTCACTCATACCCATTAGACCAGATGGGCAATGCTGACGAGACCCCAGTATTTTTTGACATGCCAAGCAATACAACAGTAAACCAGAAAGGGGCAAAAAGTGTCATTTTAAGAACAACTGGTAATGAAAAGCTCAGAATAACGGTGATGTTAGCTGTTACTGCTGACGGAGGAAAGTTACCTCCCTAGGTTATTCTGAAGCAAAAAACTTTGCCCAAAGAAAGCATTCCTGATGGCTTAGGGATTCGTTGCCAGGAAAAAGGCTGGATGACGACGGAACTGATGGTTGACTGGTTGTCTGTAGTTTGGAACCGCAGACCTGGAGTACTGCTCACTAAGAGAGCCATGCTGGTCTTGTATGCTTTTAAGGGTCATCTCACTCCTGAAGTGAAGAATAAAGTTGCTGCACAGAAGACCGATCTCGTTGTTATACCAGGTGGCATGACTTCAAAGCTACAAGTGCTTGATGTCATTGTCAACAAGCCGTTCAAAGACAATCTTCGCAAGCAGTATTCAGATTGTTTTCGGGAAGGGGATCATGTCTCACACCATCTGGCAAGATTAAGAAGCCGTCAGTGACACTCCTGTGCCAATGGATTATAAATTCATGGTCTAGTATTTCTTCTAACTCTCTGACTTTTGTCTTTTTCTCTCCAATTTTAAGAGTGCGGCTTATATGTGAGTACTATCTTATTTCTGTTTTTTCCCCTTGCATTTTACAGGTGCAGCTTATATGCGGGTGCGGCTTATATTTGGACCAATACGGTATATCCAGTGAATATGCAGTGGAAGTGAAGAATAGATTTAAGGGACTAGACTTGGAATGCCTGAAGAACTTTGGACCGAAGTTTGCAACATTATCCAGGAAACAGCAACAAAGAATATCCCTAAAAGAAAGAAAAGTAAGAAGTCAAACTGGCTATCTGATGAGGCTTTGAAAGTAGCCCAGGAAAAAAAGAAAAACAAAAGGTAGTGGAGATAAGAAAAAGATTTGTCCAACTGAATGCAGAATTCCAGAGGATCGCAAGAAGAGACAAGGAGACATTCTACAATGAACTATATAAAGAGGTTGAAGAAGATAACCAAATGGGTAAATCAATATATCTCTTCAAGAAAATTGGGAGCCTAAAAGGCACCTTTTATGCCAAAGTGGGTGTGATACAAGACAAAAATGGTAGGGACTTAACAAAAGAAGATTAGATAAAGAAGAGGTGGCAGGCATACACTAAATATCTATACAGGAAGGATCTTAACAGCAGTGATGACCTCAATAGTTTCTCCAATGAGCTGGAGCCAGACATCTTGGAGAGTGAAGTGAGTGTAGTCTTAGGATGTCTTGCTGATAATAAGGCTGCAGGAGGTGATGGAATCCCAATTAAACTATTCAAAATTCTACAGGATGATGCTGTGAAAGTGTTACTTGCCTTATGCCAACACATTTGGAAAACTCAACAATGGCCAATAAACTGGAAAAGGTCAGTCTACATGCCAATCCCAAAAAAAGGCAGTGCCAAAAAATGCTCCAATTATCGAACAATTGCACTTATTTCACATGCCAGCAATGTAATGCTTTAGATTCTACAAGCTTGACTCCAACAATATATGGACCAGGAACTACCAGATGTGCAAGCCGGATTCCGAGTAAGAGGCACAAGAGATCAAATTGCCAATGTCCGCTGCATAATAGAGAAAGCAAGAGAGTTCCAAAAAAAACATTTACTTCTGCTTCATACACTGTTCTAAAGCCTTTGACTGTGTGGATCACAACAAAATGTGGCATGTCCTTAAAGAGATGGGAGTACCAGATCATCGCATCCTCCTCCTAAAGAATCTGTATATGGACCAAGAAGCCACCGTCAGAACCGAACATGGGACAACAGAATGGTTCAAGATCGGAAAAGGAGTGGGACAAGGTTATATATTGTCAACTTATTTATTCAACTCATATGCAGAGTAAATCATGTGTAAGGCTGGACTGGATGAATCCAAAGCCGGAATCAATATTGCTGGAAGGAATATCAACAACCTCAGATACGCTGATGATACTACTCTGATGGCTGAAAGTGAGGAAGAACTAAAGGACTTATTGATGAGGTTAAAAGAAGAGAGTGCAAAAGTTGGCCTGCTGCTCAACGTTTAAAAGATGAAGATCATGGCAAACAGCAATCTCACTTCCTGGCAAATAGACAGGGAAGAAGTAGAGGCAGTGACAGACTTTATTTTCCTTGGATCCAAAATCTCTGTAGATGGTGAGTGTAGTCATGAAATGAAAAGACATTTGCTTCTGGAGAGGAAAGCTATGGCAAGCTTGAACAAGCTGGTAAAAAGTAAAGATATTAAACTATCAACAAAAAGGTCTGCATAGTTCGAACTATGGTATTTCCAGTAGTAACATATGGATGGGAGAGCTGGACCATAAAGAAGTCTGAGCGCCGTAGAACTGACGCCTTTGAATTGTGGTGTTGGAGAAAACTGCTTAGAGTTCCTTGGAATGCAAGAAGATACAATAAATCAATACTTCAGAAAATCAAGGCAAAGTATGATCATGAGGCTGAAGCTCAAATATTTTGTCCAGATCATGAGACGGCAGGATTCCCTAGAAAAGACTCTGATGCTGGGGAGGATTAAAGGCACAAGAAGGGCACGACAGAGGCGGAGATGGATAGATGAGGTCACTGAAGCAATGATGGAGGTTAGAGGGTCAGTGACTGAGAGATGCACCTGGTGTGCTGTGGTCCATAGAGTCACCGGGAGTCAGACGCGACTGAATGACTAAACGACAACAACAAGCTGTTTTTCTCTACAGTAAATAGTTTTTGAAATATTTAGAATTGATTTGAGGCTTCTGTATACAAATGTGCGGCTCAGTATGCTAATGTGAGGCTCATAGTGATAATGTGTGGCTCAGCATGCTAATGTGTGGCTCGGTATGCCAATGTGCAGCTCAATATGCTAATGTGCAGCTTAGAGTGATAATGTGCATCTCCTGTATGCTTATGTGCACCGCAGTATGCTAATGTGCAGCTCAGAGTGATAATGTGCGGCTCAGTACACTAATGTGTGGCTCAGCATGCTGATGTGCGGCTCAGTATGCTAATGTGCGGCTCAGAGTGATAATGTGCGTTTCAATATGCTAATGTGTGGCTCAGCATGCTAATGTGTGGCTCAATATGCTAATGTGTGGCTCAGAGTGATAATGTGCGGCTCAGCATGCTAATGTGCACCTCAGTATGCTAATGTGCAGCTCAGAGTGATAAAGTGCGGCTCAATATGCTAATGTGTGTCTCAGCATGTTAATGTGTGGCTCAATATGCTAATGTGCGACTCAGCATGCTAATGTGCAGCTCAGAGTGATGTGTGGCTCAGTATGCTAATTTGTGGCTCAGTATGCCAATGTGCGGCTCAATATGCTAATGTGCGGCTTAGAGTGATAATTTGCATCTCCTGTATGCTAATGTGGGGCTCAGTATGCTAATGTGCGGCTCAGCATACTAATGTGCGGCTCAGAGTGATAATGTGCACTCAGGATGCTATTTTGCAACTCAGCATGCTGATGTGCGGCTCAATATGCTAATGTGCGAATCAGCATGCTAATGTGTGGCTCAGAGTGATAAAGTGTGGCTCAGCATGCTAATGTGCAGCTCAGTATGCTAATGTGCGGCTCGGCACCCCGATTTGAGAGCGCACGAGACGTGCGCGGCGCCATGTGCACGCCAATGAATGCACGCACCAACACCAGCGCGCTCCAAAACAAGAATGGGGATGGATAGGGAGAGGTGGCATGGGGATAGCCACCCAGCAGAGGCGAGACAGAATCAAGAACGGTGCCATTTACCTCATCCACATCACTATGCCTTGCAGGAGGACTGGCAATAAAAGCGATGTGGATGAGGTAAATGGCACCCCGATTACTGGCGAAAAGGGGAAGAGAGATAGAGAGAGTGGGACTGGGAATAGAGAGAAATGGGAAGGAAAATAGAGAGAAAGAGGAGGAGGAGAGAGAGGATAATGGTGAGAGAGAGATGAGTGGTGAAGGAAATGACAGGAGGGGAATGGAGAAAAGAAAGAAATGGGGAGAAGATAGAGCAGAGAACTGCTGTATGATCCGCATTCTGTATCATTTGTCAGGCATTCTGGGCGCGCACGTCTTGTGCGCCCAGAAGTCGTACCACTTTGCGGCTCAGCGTGCTATTGTGCGTCTCGGTATGCCAATGTGTGGCTCAATATGCTAATGTGCGGATCAGCATTCTAATGTGCGGCTCAGGATGCTAATGTGTGGCTCAGAGTGAAAATGTGGGGCTCAGCATACTAAGTGTAGCTTATTATGCTAATATGCGGCTCAGAGTGATAATGTGTGGCTCAGAGTGAAAATGTGGGGCTCAGCATACTAAGTGTAGCTTATTATGCTAATATGCGGCTCAGAGTGATAATGTGTGGCTCAGAGTGAAAATGTGGGGCTCAGCATACTAAGTGTAGCTTATTATGCTAATGTGCGGCTCAGGATGCTAATGTGTGGCTCAGAGTGAAAATGTGGGGCTCAGCATACTAAGTGTAGCTTATTATGCAGCTCAGAGTGATAATGTGCAACTCAGTATGCTAATGTGCATCTCAGAGTGCTTGCTAAGGATGGGAGAGTGGTCTAACTGCCAGATAACATTGCAGGTCTTTATTTTTGCCACTACAGAGACACGCTGCAATTGTAATTAGCACATCAAAGCAACACAATAATGTGATCCGCTCATTAACTACTGCAATCACATCATGGAATTTCCCAGAATGGATAACACAATGTACAGACATTTTTTTTATGCTCTTGAAGAATAACCTAAAAAAATTACAAAACAGTGAAAAGCTTCAAATTAAAAATGACACAGTCTACTTGATTGTGCCTGCACTACATGATGGTGCAGAGAATTATCCCTGAGATCAGTGTCCCTGCTGCTTATTTATATGTGTAATGATCATTTTGTACTTGGTGACTGCACAGTACTTCTGCTCATATTGGTGCTCTCATATTGCTATATTAATATTGGTATTATAACTAAACCAAAGTCAGATCCCAACACGTCACACAACTACCACCAGTGTCACTCTATCTGGCACTGACTACACCACAGATTAGGAGGCCGCTTAATACTACTTTCCCGTTTCCATGGTGACCATAGTGGCCATGGATTGGCTTAATCGCCGAAATCTGAGCAAGTTATAGAACGCAAGGCGCATGTGTAGGTGAGGCAGGCATTATTGGAGGAGTAAATATGGCTGATTTGGCTTCAGAAAGGAGGCGGAAAAGTACAGGTTAAGGGGCGGGGTAAAGGTGAGAGGTCAGCAAGATGGCGGCACCTGGAGGAGGAATGGGTGGTCTGGGCTCTTTGGTAAGATAGGTTATGTCGGTGGTCCTTTTTATTATAGACGCTTCCTTGTAAAGTGTGTCTGCACTTGAGGAATCCTAATCTTCATATTACATGTATAGTAGGAGATCATGGAGAAGTTTATGGGTGGGATTACTTCAGGCACATGTCAGTCCACATGTCAGTATAAGTGTTCACATGTCGGTACAAGTGTTCACGTCAGTCAAAGTGTTCACATGTTAGGGTTCACATGGCAGTAAAAGTGTTGACTTGTTAGGGTTCACATGTCAGTCCAAGACGGTACAAGTGTTCACATGTCGGCACAAGTGTTCACATGTCGGTATAAAAGTGTTCACATGTCGGTATAAAAGTGTTCACATGTCGGCACAAGTGTTCACATGTCGGTATAAAAGTGTTCACATGTCGGCACAAGTGTTCACATGTCGGTATAAAAGAGGTTCACGTCATCCAACGCCTTATTGCTGATGACATCACAAGTGCCTTATTGCACCATAAATACATACACAAAAATGCTATCCATGTACTGTAAATTCCCAATGTTCACGTCCCCTTGGTTCCAGTGCTCTCAGTGTAAAATCCTGCAAGTAGAGTAATGACACAAATATATATATATATATATATATATATATATATATATATATATATATATATATATATATATATATGTGTTCCTGTCCAGGTTCCCAGAATGCAGTGCAATAACTTTATTTCTCAGAATTATGAGCAGGAAATACGTTTTTTTTTATAATTTCAATATGAACACAAATGTGGATAAGTTTGCTGACTTGTGTATAATTCATTCTGGGCTTTGCTCAAAGCTGTGTAATACAGCAGACATATGCTTAAATGAGTCAGGTTTGAAATGGTGTTGCACTAAAGAGCGAAGCCTTTGTGGGTACATTTGCATGTTCCTAGAATATATAGTAAATAAATAGTACATCTGTGTTTACATTTTAATGTCTAAAGAAAGTTAAAAATAACGGTTTCCAGCTCAGAGTTCAGAGTAAAACAGTTATTACACTAATTTCTGGGTAGCTGAGCCGGGACATGCAAATGTGCCATCAAATGTCTCGCACTTCCATCCATAGCCCATTTTAAACATGGCTTCCTTTAGGCTTTTACCTGCTGCATTACACATCTTTTATGCAAAGCCAAGGTTGGATTATACACAAGCTGGGAATCCTATCCATGTAAAGCTGTTTCAAGCTTACTGGCTATTATCAGCGTGGAGCAGGATACCAGCTTGGGTTGTGGGCCTTTATGAGTAGGTAGTTATTTATTTACTTTATGGGGAAGGGCATCTATCGCTCTTTTGCCCACCATATTATAAATGATTGTTGTGGTGAACTACCTACTCATAATTTCCACAACACAGGCTGAGATCCCGCTCCACGCTGATGATAGACAGAAAGCTTGAAACTGCTGTAAGTGGATAGGATTCTCAGCTTGTGTAAAATCCAAACTTGGCTTTGCATCAAAGCTGTGTAATGCAGCGGGCATAAGTTTAAAGGAAGCCATGTTTGAAATGGTGTATTGATTGAAGAGCGAGGCATTTGTGGGCACATTTGCATGTCCCAGCTCAGCTTCCCAGAATGCAGTGTAATATCGTTTTTTCGCTGAATTCTGAACTAGAAGCAGGTTTTTTTTTTTAACTTGTTTTAGACATTCAAATGTGAACACAGATGTACTATATATATATATATATATATATATATATATATAACACATACATACATACATACATACATTCAAAGACTTGGTCTTTGACCTATAATGCAGCTGCTGGGATCTACTATATTTGGTACAGGTAGACATCTCAATATGATCTGTTACACTACCAACACAATGTCAGTTACTCCTCACTCATTGAAGTACGTTGCACAACATTTGAGTGCCACATGTCTCACAGTTAAAGGGTATGCTGCTCAAACGCACTTCACTAAAGGGATCTACCATTTGCTACCAGAGTCCATCACAATCTGTCTTTTGGGCATCACTGATTTAAAGTATCTAATCATGTGGAATATTAAATTATGGATTTGTTTCCATCTTTTTTCTCTCTCAGGGAGCAACAGAAGCGCTCTCGGTTGCCCAGGCTTTATCTCTTCCTGCAGAGTCCTATGGAAATGATGTAAGTATGGTGCAACATTATATTTAACATTTTATAGTAACACGAGAGTGGGATTAGTGTTATACAGTAGGGAGTACAGTGAATTGAGCGTTATTACAGGGGGGAAAAGTGGGAGTTCCCTAGTGGTCCAGTGGTTAGGATTCAGTGCTTTCCCCCGCTGAGACCTTGGTTCAATTCCACTCAGGAATCAAAGAGGTCACACCACTCTGAAGCCATGCAGGGTTGGGCCTGGTCAGTACTTAGATGGGAGACCACCTAGGAATACTAGGAGCTGTATGCTGTGGCCCACTGGAGAAGGAACTGGCAACCCTTTCCAGTATTTCTGCCATGAATACTAAGTGGATTGGATTCCGGTCACGGAGAGTCAGTCACAACTGTACAATGCAAACACACACACAGAAAGTAAGGCAACTTTGATTAAAAGGAAAGAGGCAATGGCATGTTATACACAGTATGAAGTGCAAAATAGGGGGAATAGGAAAAGGAAGGTAGACCACAGAAAAGTGTATATGCTTAAGACCTTAGTGGCCTAATTACATATTAAGTTTCAACAAATTGCATTGGGACCTATATGTAAGACAAGTATGAGTTCAACATTTTGTATTGTGACAGGAAATCCTACACATTGCACAAGAATCACATATTTATATTTTTCTCTTTACCCCTCAGCCTAATGTGGAGATGATTTGGGCTATGAAGGCGTATCAGCATGCAGAGGTGTACTTCAATGTAAGTGAACAATAAGGTGTTGTGTGTAGACTAACAGGCTATCATTTTGGGGATGAATTGGTTGTCTTCCAGTGCTTATAGGGGACTGCCTTTGAGATCTAGAACATTTTTACCAAGGTGATGCTACACGTGGCAATCTGCAATTTCATCTAGTTTTCCAGTGAGCTTAATAAAGTAAATTTTACTTGCAGATATGTTACTCTATAACTATGGCTGATGGTACTTGTATGTTCAAAGTGTTAGGCTCTCAACAGTGGAAGATAAGAACTCAGGGATAGCCAACAGTCCTTGGACTAGCTGTTGAGAACCAATTTAAAGGGATTTGGAGTTTATCAATACGGTTTGCTCCATCAAACAAAGTAATGAAATCCAAGAGATACAATTTTTTGGAATGTTTCATATTGATGTATATTTAATTTTTTTAAAATAGCTTTTACATAACCCAGTTAATCATCAATTATTTCTAATTAACAGCAGTGTGGTACTTCCTACTTATGACAAACTGTGCAAGGGACAAAAATCACACACGCTCAAATAGCAATAAACTCTTTTGCAATCGTAAAATGTCAGCTTAGTCATTTGAGTTCTTTATACATTATAACCTTGTCGTTTTGGAGCGGAGAGAATGTCCTTATCCGCTCAATAAATCGTGTGGTGCGGCCGACTCCGACTTAAGGTAAATAAACAGTTTGAATGCTGTAAAAGCCAACACAACAGGAATAAAAAAAAGTATAAATCGGAGAAACTAGTTCTTGCACATTTTTTACTTGATTTCAACTATTCTATGTGATGACGCTGTGCAGTCTACATGGTCTCTGGAGTGTCTTTAATAGAATCATGCGACTTCCATTTCGATTTCCATTATATACCCAACAGCTCATTTCATCAGTGGATCCCGGGATCTTGAAGCTGACTCGTACAGATGATGCCATTTACAGCACATTCCGGGAACATTTTCCACAGCTTCGCATTGATCTACTGGATCCAGAAGAGCTTAAATCCCCTGCTGCCAAAGAGGTGATTGTGATATTTTGTATTTACATTGTGAACCTAAAAATGAATTGGGGGGCTTGGCTAGTTTTACGATTGTGTGAGATGTCCTTCAGTTGTTTGGATCCTGCACCACAGAATTAGTTTAAAAGTGTAAATGAATAATTTAAAATATCTATGTAAAGGAATAATTCAAATATCATTTTTTTAATTTTCTTATTTTTTAAAGTTGGTAGACCATAAAAAAAAAAAATGTTAGTTCAAAGTTAAGATAAAGAGTTTTCAATGAGATCTGATGTGCAAAAGACTTAAAGTAATGCAGCAAAGATCCCGAATACTGCAGAGATGAAAAGAGCATATTTAAATGAATATATTTGATGTTATTTAAAATAAATTGAGTGGAGCTTTTAGATAATTGGTAAGTTGGTGATTTTAAAGGACCACAGAAGTCTCCAAGTGTCCTCACTATACAAATCCCTAGTTTGTCGTCATTTGGAATATAAAATACAGTTTTGGGCACCACTTCATAAAAAGGACATTTTAAAGCTGGAAAAAGTACAGTGAAGGACAACAAAGCTAATAAGGGAAATGGATGGGCTAAGTTATGAAGAAAGACTAACCAAATTAATATATAATATACAAATTATATACATGGATATGATTATCTTATATAAATATATCCACGATCAATACAAGGCTATGTCAAGGGAACTTTTTGTGCCAAGAGGAGGACATCCCTTGAGGTTAGAAGTAAAAAGATTCCCCTGTAAAGAAAGAAAATGGTTCACAGTAAGTGTGGGTCAGGAAGGAATGATTTTCCCCCCTCCTTTTGTGACAACTGGCAAAGTTTCAATGGGATTTTTTCTGTTTGTCTTCCTCTGGATCAGTTATCAATAAATCCACATATTACAAAGATCAGAGGAGATCTAAAAAGGTTGAACTTGACGGATGAAGTAAAAATATTTTTTTAACCTCAATTACTATGTAACTAGTGGTTTTATTGTTTGAATTTATAAACACACATTTCTTGAACTAACTAACAATTAGTGAAGTAAAGACTCAGATCTCTTTATCTGGTGCTTACACTGTATTTTGTTTCCTCATTATCACATGCAGTTCTTCAAAATAGCAAATATAAGATTTAGGACTACAGTGACATTTTAACTTACTCATTGACTATTTTGTGGTTATTAGGACATTTTTTTAGACACATGATATATAGATGCAAGTTTTTATGTCAGTTGTTACAGTCTGTTATTATTTATCTTCCCCAGAAATGGCGGCCCTTCTGCATGCAGTTTGAGAATCAAGTTGAAGATTTTAACTATGGGACCTTATTACGTCTGGATTGCAGCAAAGACTATACCGAGGAGAACACTATATTTTGTAAGTTTGTGTAATCCACCCATCTGGGCATTTCTACCTAAAAGGTCAAGGTAAATTATCTAACATGACTTTAGTTTAAAAAAAATAAAATAACAACCAACTTTAAATATCCTTATACATAAATATCCTTATTCATACGTATGAATTTAATTGATGCTAAGCTATTAATTGATACCTTTTTATAGTTGTGTGTTTTGCACTCATAGTAATTGTTGTTAAATACCCCCGGTGGGAGTTTCATTCAATTACATTTGCTTTATCTGAAATGCCCCCCTTAACTCTTAAAAAGACTGCAGTGGTCCTTTAATATTTAAGGAGACACTGCCAAGTTCCAAATATCGTATCATTTAAATCTATAGGTAATAGTACTAGTAAAAATGAAATGTTATTCAAATGCATTTCCCTACAATAAACTAACAATGAATTGCTTGTTTTTATTTGTTTCGCTCAAAACCCCCCAAAAACTTTAATGTCTAATATCCATTAGATCTGTTAGAAAAACGCATGTTCCAAGATCTGAAAACAAAGAAAAGGACAAAAAGGAAAATTACACTAGTGTATTGTGATCTAGGGTCTAAGCACGCAGAATAAACAGTACCTTCAATCTCACAAGTCCTTCATATATATGACACTTTACTTTATAAATGTCTACCATTGGGTAGTCTGCAAAAAAATGTTGTATAAAAGTATGGTGCAAATTGCAGGTGTACCACAAATCTGAACTACATCTATAAATACACACATTTAAGGACCCCTACAATGTACTAACACCAGGAGAAAGATTTATTTACACTTATATAGTGCTTTTATCCAAAGAGTTTTATAATTTTATAGATACAATAAAATCTGTTATTAACACAATCTGCTTCATTGGCTGGAGACTTGATGTGTTAAATATCACTTCGCTTTTGCCGTAGGGCAGCCTGTGATTGATTGGTTTCTTGTCCGATCCCATTGATTCTTAAGACCTGCCTCTCAACTAAACGCCCCCTCCACCTTGACGACTTTTAGTGTGAAGACGATCAGCTCAGTTGGATACCAATACTCTAACCCGATGATTCAAACCCCCTCTCTAGACAGGCCATGAGTTAGGTTAAACAATGTGTAAAAGCTGGTGAGGGCATTAGAACCTCCAGAGACTCTTGAAAATGAATCGCTTCACCCGTGTTCAGAGTTAAACCTAAATCATGGCCTGTCTGGGAGACTTTGATTAGAGGGAGTTACTGCTTTAAGCTTGGAAAGCAATTTTAATGTTGAGTATTTCTATTATAAATCAATGTAGGAATAATATTTATGGGTAGGGCCTGCTGTAGCAGACTTCCTACTGTGGGAGTGGTGTAGATATGAGGTCTGATCTAAACCAAAACATACAGCAAGAAGACTGCTACAGCAGGCCCGCCCCTATTTATACAAAAGGGGCTTAGCTAAGCGGCACAGTGCGTCAGACAGATACCTATAACAGAAAGAGCTTTTAAGTAGAACTATAAGCTTTGCAAAGTTTAAACATTATAAATCAAGTATACTTATGCATAAGCTTTCCTTTAACAGTCATTATTTTTTATAGTACAAAAGTTTTTTGCGTGCATAATTAAAATAACTACCTCTTCTTGTTAAGGCATTGTGGTGGTCCTTTGATGTATATTATAGATCAACTCACAAAAGTTCTATTCAATAATGACTCCAAATGTATTTCTTTATTTATTGTAAGGAATTTGCATTTTTTTTCTAGATTTTCCACTTATGTTTACTGTTATTGATTTCTTTAAAATGAGTGAGTCTTTTGGATAATCTATTGAAACCTACAAGGACAGTACTGAGGATTGTGGGCAAATGAGCAATGAACATATATCTAAGCAGGAAAAGCAATACACATTTCTTTATCTCCTACAGCTACTCGGATCCAGTTTTATGCTATTGAAATAGCTCGGAACAGGGAAGGATTTAATGACGTGATTTTTCGAAAGCGAAAAGCCGGGACTGTGGAATGAGGCAGTCAGCAAATGCAGTGACCTTGCTGCAAGGACAGAGACAATGGGGTTATCAGAGGATGGCTTAACACACTTATCCATTTGGATTCTTTTTTTTTCTGTACTCTTGGCATATTCAGAGCTGTTGTCACAGCTACATCCACTGCCACTCATGGACAAACCAGCTGTAAAACACCAACACCAGTGCTCTACATCTAGAATAATATTCTGCTGCCTGGTCAGTATAGTTACACATTTATATACATGACACTTAAAGCCTCCCTATAGGTGGTCGACGGAGATTTTGGCCTCAAGACGAACGAATGTCAAAATAAAACAATTCTTTTGCCTTTTTTTATAATGTATTTTTGGAGTGTGACAAAAGTAACAATCATTCATAACATTGATATGTAATAATTACTCTTCAATCTTATAAAATTGCTGCCTCCAGTTGAGCTGATTGTCACCAAGGGGATTTGGCTGAGAGATAAGTCTAAAAGGTTTTGAGAACAATTTGATTATATTAGAGGCCAAACAATCCTTAATACACATAGCAAGTGTATTACCAAGGAATGCTGCTTGAGCATAGCAAGTCTCCAGGTTATTGAGAGCATTTTGTATAACATTGTGCCTGAAAAATTAGCACTGCCTGCTAGACAAAGCCACTTCCTCCTATTGGCCTTATAGTGGAAGGAACTTTGAACATACATTTCATATTGAAAAATAATTGTATTAATGATCAGTGCCTAATTAAACATCTAGTGCATATTATTGGAGCACATTTACAGGGTGGTTGTAATTCAGTAATTCAGTTGTGTCCTACTGTCTGTGACCATATGGACGCAGCATGTCTGGCACATCTGTCTTGTGTTTCTGGTCACGCTTATCCATATTGTTTTCTTGGCAAAGATAATGGAGTGGGTTGCCAGTTCCTTTTCCATGGACCGCAAGTTGTCTGACCTCTCTGCTATTATCTTCCCATGGTTGACCCTACATGGTATAGCTCACAGCTTCATTGAAGTACACAAGCCCCTTCACCACGAGAAGGTAGTGATCCAAAAGGGGAATTTACAGAGTACAACAGTGCTAACTTGTAAAAACAGGCATCTTAACCATAAGAAATCCCATTCTCTAATTGATACCCACAGTGATTTCTAGTAGTAGTAGTAGTAGTACAACAAGAAAATGTAAAAAAGCAAAGAAAAAAAAAAGTATAAATGTAAGATCTATAATGTACAAGCAATGTATTAGGTCTTCAAACAAATAGGGTCTTCATCCTATCATGAAAATGCAGTTTTTTTTTAAATATGTTTTGTTGCCATTTCAAAAATAAAATGTGTTCAATATGCTATCCTGACTGTTTCATACAAACATACCAGGCTAATACTAATGAAAATAATGGAACATTGTGTGATATTGTAGTAGGGAGAGGAGTCGTGAAATCATGTGACTATTTCATTTAAGAATCCTCTTCTTTGTGGGATTATTGTTGTGCCTATTTAGGTGACAGAAGGCAATTTATATTCTTTCAGAGACCGAACATTTTTGTTTGTGCATTTGGAGACATCATGCCATTTTGGTTCCATTGAAAAGGACTTTGTCACCCCAAAATCAAGTTTTTTTTTGTTTTGTTTTTTGTGTGGCTATTCTTAAAAAGCACTAGAATCATACAGTTATTACTAAGTTGGTGCCTAACACCTGATAAATATAATTGGTGTAATTATTAAATATGAAAAGTTCATACGAGATTTTTATTATGAGCTGCCTAACCCGGCTTACTCATTGGTGATTAAAAAAGAAGTTAAAAAATAAAAGTGTTTGAAAAAAGGCCCTACTAGTAAAGATAAATATACAAGGAATACTATAGGCTAACTAAACTACCAGATAAATGTGTAATACTCTATAAAATAAACTAGAGTGTGAATAAGAGCCAATATGACCATGTGCATAACCCGTTGGCTAAACGGTAAATGATGAATGTTGTAGATGTGTGAAAGAAGGGAGGGGGTGAAGGTAGTGACTATAATGATCCTAAAAAAAGGGGAGGGATATGTGTTTGTGCCTATGATGTTTGGAGAACAAAAGTGGTGATAAAGTGACATACACAAATAGGATTTGTGTTAAAAGTGCATAGTTCTAGGATGGGATGTTGTAACTAATTAATGGTGTGCTGATGATAAAGTGCTAAAAAAGCACTAGTAAATGGCACATTTTGTGTTTGGAGGGCCCTAGTAGTAGTGGGTAGCCAAAAAAAGATTATCCTCATATAAACAAAAAAAATTGTAAATCATCGGATAAACAAAAAATGAAATAGATAGTATAAATTACTGAAGGCTTTTTGTAAAAAACTTTTATAAAATAAAACTGGTACCAACCAGGGCTCAAAAGATATGCAGTATATAGAGAGACCAATACTAATGAGGACTTATAATTGCTCATGTGCCAGTGTATATCAAAGTACATATATGCTTATATATACGCAGACCACTAGATCTCTATAAGGTCTTGATGTGCCCCTTGAATCACACTAAAATAGTGAAAAAAGAAATTTCCATGGGGGTTTACCCTAATAAGGGGACCAAGAGATACTAGGGCTTGGATGGAGAAGACAAGTATGTGTCTTAAAGATTGTCTAAGCATTTATATATACATCAAGCCATATAGGCTGTTACTCACTGTACTTTAATGCAAGAAGCCTCAGGGTCCATATACTGATACCTGGTTGTCCAAAAAGTAGTATGGCCGTCGCCTGACCAGTTTCGTTACTGGTTTAGTAACTTTCTCAAAGGCTGCCACACTGGCACATGAGCAATTATAAGTCCTCATTAGTATTGGTCTCTCTATATACTGCATATCTTTTGAGCCCTGGTTGGTACCAATTTTATTTTATAAAAGTTTTTTACAAAAAGCCTTCAGTAATTTATACTATCTATTTCATTTTTTTGTTTATCCGATGATTTACAATTTTTTTTGTTTATATGAGGATAATCTTTTTTTGGCTACCCATTACTACTAGGGCCCTCCAAACACAACATTTGCCATTTACTAGTGCTTTTTTAGCACTTTATCATCAGCACACCATAAATTAGTTACAACATCCCATCCTAGCACTATGCACTTTTAACACAAATCCTATTTGTGTATGTCACTTTAGCACCACTTTTGTGGGCACAAACACATATCCCTCCCCTTTTTTTAGGATCATTATAGTCACTACCTTCACCCCCTCCCTTCTTTCACACATCTACGACATTCATCATTTACCGTTTAGCCAACGGGTTATGCACATGGTCACATTGGCTCTTATTCACACTCTAGTTTATTTTATAGAGTATTACACATTTATCTGGTAGTTTAGTTAGCCTATAGTATTCCTTGTATATTTATCTTTACTAGTAGGGCCTTTTTTCAAACACTTTTTTATTTTTTAACTTCTTTTTTAATCACCAATGAGTAAGCCGGGTTAGGCAGCTCATAATAAAAATCTCGTATGAACTTTTTCATATTTAATAATTACACCAATGCTATTCTTAAAAAAACTGCCTATATGTTGTGTTATCAAAGTGAATCAATCCTGGGGAATTCCATGTTTTCCTGCAATTATATGCCCACAAATATTAATTGTCTGCTTTGAAGTGCTATATAGGATGACATTGTGCTTGTCTGTCTCTGTAGTGGGCATATTAAAGACCCTTAATGTAATGACAGTTAGCCCCTCCCCCACCCTTATCTAGTATTGTCAGCCGCACATTAGCATACTAAGCCGCAACATTTATTGTAAATATTTCAGAAGTTATTTACTGTTGAGAGAAACTGCCAGTACAATGTATAGCCAGTTTAACTGCTCTTGAAAATGAAATGAACTTCCTTTTAAGGTAATAACTCAATACCACATTTACTCTATAATGCTACAAAGTCTTATGGACACTAAAAATATGCTGTATAGAAAGTGGCTTTAAATTGATATGTAAGTAAGCTGGGATTATGAATGGATAATTTGTAGTGTATGAAAAACATTTTTTTTGCATGAAAACCTTCCAAAAAAAACATTAATTAGCTTACATTGAAGTTAGCAAAATTTCCTATGTTTTTTGGCATTTGCATTTCATTGTGTACACCCCTAGAAAACTCCACCTGAATTAGCATAACATTCAAATTCAGAATCAGGATAATACATTGTATCATTCTTCACCTCAGTGGCTTCTGCCATGCTCAACAGTTACTTCATGTGCTCTGTACCAGAAAGGTCAAAATTTGTATCTTGCTGTATTTCCTGTTGGTACATTGCTGTATTCCGGTGCGTACCCTGCATATGTAAGCATCCTGTGGGTGTGAGCAGCTGGAGTTGACTTTTGTGCAACTAACTTTGTAAGTAAACTGAACTTTTCTATATAACATGTTTTCATATACAGTGAATATAAAAAGTCTACACACCCCTGTTAAAATGTCAGGTTTCTGTGCTGTAAAAAAATGAGACAAAGATAAATCATTTCAGAACTTTTTCCACCTTTAATGTGACCTATAAACTGTACAACTCAATTGAAAAACAAACTGAAATCTTTTAGGTGGAGGGAAGAAAAAATATAAAAATAAAATAGTATGGTTGCATAAGTATGCACACCCTTAAACTAATACTTTGTTGAAGCACCTTTTGATTTTATTACAGCACTCAGTCTTTTTGGGTATGAGTCTATCAGCATGGCACATTTTGGCTTGGCAAGATTTGCCCACTCTTCTTTGCAAAAACACTCCAAATCTGTCCGATTGTGAGGGCATCTCCTGTGCACAGCCCTCTTCAGATCACCCCACATATTTTCAATTGGATTCAGGTCTGGGCTCTGGCTGGGCCATTCCAAAACTTGAATCTTCTTCTGGTGAAGCCATTCCTTTGTTGATTTGGATGTATGCTTTGGGTCGTTGTCATGCTGAAAGATGAAGGTCCTCTTCATGTTCGTCTTTCTAGCAGAAGCCTGAAGGTTTTGTGCCAATATTGACTGGTATTTGGAACTGTTCATAATTCCCTCTATCTTAACTAAGGCCCCAGTTCCATCTGAAGGAAAAACAGCCCCAAAGCATGATGCTGCCACCACCATGCTTCACTGTGGGCATGGTGTTCTTTTGGTGATGTGCAGTGTTGTTTTTGCGCTAAACATATCTTTTGGAATTATGGCCAAAAAGTTCAACCTTGGTTTCATCAGACCATAACACCTTTCCCACATGCTTTTGGGAGACTTCAGATGTGTTATTGCAAAATGTAGCCTGGCTTGGATGTTTTTCTTCGTAAGAAAAGGCTTTCGTTTTGCCACTCTACCCCATAGCCCAGACATATGAAGAATACGGGAGATTGTTGTCACATGTACCCAACAGCTAGTACTTGCCAGATATTCCTGCAGCTCCTTTACTGTTGCCGTAGGCCTCTTGGTAGCCTCCCAGACCAGTTTTCTTCTCGTCTTTTCATCAATTTTGGAGGGAGCTCCAGTTCTTGGTAATGTCACTGTTGTGTCATATTTTCTCCACTTGATGATGACTTCACTGTGTTCCATGGTATAGCTAATGCCTTGGAAATTCTTTTGCACCCTTCTCCTGACTGATACCTTTTAACAATGAGATCCCTCTGATGCTTTGGAAGCTCTCTGTGGACCATGGCTTTTGCTGTGGGATGCGACTAAGAACAACCACATTATTTAGCTTTTTTTTTTTCTTCCCTCCACCTAAAAGATTTCAGTTTGTTTTTCAATTGAGTTGTACAGTTTATAGGTCACATTAAAGGTGGAAAAAGTTCTGAAATGATTTATCTTTGTCTAATTTTTTTACAGCACAGAAACCTGACATTTTAACAGTGTGTAGACTTTTTATATACACTGTAGATGATGTTTCTTTGAATAAAGTTGATGTATTAGGTGGTTTCTTAGTTTTTCACTTGCGCGTCTGCATACATTTTCAGCATATACTGAGTTATGTGCAGATCTTAGTGGATTTTTGATTTTAAGTCCTTTTGATATAATATTCCTTTTCTTGCATTGTGACAAAAAATAAATGTCACTGTTAAGTTCTGTTATTTTTGTTGTTGTTTTAAATAGTAGTTTCTTGATTCGGCTAAATGCGGTATCTTCCATAGTAATTGAAGAGTGAAGCAGCCGTGAATGTCAAGTAATCTAGTAATTTAGTAATTAAGCACGTGTTCAGCATCATATCCAGAGGTTGTCTTTGGGAAACAGACATAGGAGTGCTGCCAGCATTGCAGCAGAGGTTGAAGGGTGTCTTGCCTACAGTCAAGCATGGTGGTGGGAGTGTCATGGTCTGGGCGTGCATGAGTGCTGTCGGCACTGGGGAGCTACATGTGCCATATGTTCTCCACTTGATGATGACTGTCTTCACTGTGTTCCATGGTATATCTAATGCCTTGGAAATTCTTTTGTACCCTTCTCCTGACCTTTTAACAATGAGATCCCTCTGATGCTTTGGAAGCTCTCTGTGGACCATGGCTTTTGAGAGTGGTTCGGGAAATATATTGAGACAAGCATAGATATGAGTTGTTGAGAGCTTTATACATTAGGGTCATGATTTCAAATTTTATTCTGGAGGCTATTGGAAGCCTCCGGAGTGCCTGACAGAGAGGTGCTGTAGACACTGAGCGTTCAGAATGGTAGATGGGTCTAGAGGAGGCGGCGTTAATTATGGATTGGAGAGATGGATGATGGGGAGGCCAGCAAGCAGAGTAGTTGATGGAAGAAATGATCCAAGAGTGGATTCGAATTTTAGTTGTATCTAGTGTAAGGTAGTGCTGTTTTTTTTTAGATGAAAAAGACTAAATGTTTTTTTTCTTATTTATTTTTTTATTTATTACAAAGTTTACAAACATTAAAATCCAAATATCAAAACATCAATATTCATACACAATCAATCAAACAAGAAAAGAAAAGAGGAAAAAAAAAAAAAAACACAACAATATGGAACCGTAATTAAATTTAAACATTTCAGGCTATGTGATAAGGAAAGGAGTTATTTTTCAGAATATCAGTACATATTGAAATTCAACTCTAGGGAGGAGAGGAGCAAAAGGTTTTCCTTTTCTCATAAATAGCTCACTATGTTTTCCAAAGAGACCATTTTAAGCTAGTTTTTTTTTGACGGACAATGTGAGTGTGTCGAGTACTCCAATTCTATTTGTTTATTTCTCTCTACAATAGTCACAAGTTCCGTCCATGTTGGTAAGGATTGTTTTTTCTATCTTCTGGCTATAAGCCATTTAGCCACCATTAAAGTATTTATAATCACATTACTTTGTGTGTAATTAATTTTACGTGAGAAAATATGAAATAATACAATCTAAGGCGTTGTTTCTAGTTGAAAATTTATTATTTTTTTATATATGCCTTAGACATAATGTCCAAAAGTCTAAAAAAAAAAGACTAAATGTTGTTATTGATTGTATGTGCAGGATGGAATAGAGTGTAGGGTCCAGCAGAACCCCAAGACAATGGGCCTGGGAGGTGGGAGAGATGATGGCATTGCAGACCGTGATAGAAATTTGAGTAGTGGGAGCTGTAATAGAGGATAGGAAGATTGGTAGCTCAGTTTTTTTTTTTTTTTTAAATAATTTTTGTTGTGAGAAAAGAGAATTATACCATCGCAGGATAAACTTTGAAAAAAAAACAAAAACGAAACAGCCATCATAGAAACAAGACAAAACATATTACGGTTATATGGCATAAATTGTCATAAACATTTTTTCTTCAAACCATTCTCAATTATTTTTTATATTATAGTTAAGTTGTCTATGTTCACTTAAAGTGTATCCGAGATAGTTTTAATAATAACCAAAGAATAAAATAAATAAATAAATAAACAAAATAAAACCGAGAAAAGTACAGAAAGAGAGAGGGGAAAAAGGAAGAAAAAAAAAAAGGGGGGGGGGGGGGGAGAATAGCCCATTTAACGAAATATGATCTTACCAACCTCACCTGTCGGCTCTCATGATCCAAATGTCCCAACATGAGGCCCACCTTCTGTATCTCACATCAATTTCTGCAGATAAGACACTCATTGAGTGGATGAAATTGATTTTACGTAAGACCTCTTCATATGTTAGAATAGTTAATTTCCAATGCTTAGCAATTATGTTTCTGGCTGCTAAAAATATCTGGTTAGATAGAAACTGGGCTGTTTTTGGTAATCTCGGAATCGGTAACCCTAATAGCGCCTCCTCTGGTTTTTGAGGAATATTTGTGTCCCATAATGTCTCCAGTGTGTTGTATGTTGCAGACCATATGTGCTTAATCTTGGAACAGTCCCACAACATATGTTTTAGAGTGCCTGTTGTGTTACATCCTCTGAAACAGTTTCCCTCGGCTGAATGATTCGCGAGTTTAAGTCTAACTGGTGTCAGATACCATCTCAAAACGGTTTTATATGCATTTTCCCTCAGTGTAATATTTAAGAAGGAGTTTGCATGTTTTAAAATTTGTCCCCATTGTTTATTGTCTAGGACCATATTAAGTTAATCTTCCCATGCTGATCTGTAAGGCAATTTGTTGGGAGTGATCTCATCATTTAGGTAGTTGTAAAGCGTTGTGATGTTTTTTTTACCCTTAGGGTTATGCAAGCAACATTGTTCAAAGGGAGTTTTACTAGCTAACTTATTGTCTTTTGTAAATTGACCTATCCTGGTGCTAACCAACATCAAGTTAAGCCATTCTTTGTGTGGAAGTTGATAATGTGTCCTGAATTCCGACGGGGACCAATGTTGGCAATCCAGAAGTACATCTGCTACAATTGTAATTCGGTTCTCAACCCACCAAGCTAATATGGAGTTTTTATTAATTGATGGGTCTTTATGGGGTAACCATAATGGTGATAACCACAAACCATCTTCTAGCAGTCTGATTCTTTTATTAATCTGCTTCCACAGTGTGATAGAGTGACTTACACACACTGGTAATGGTTTCAGGTTAATAACATAGTGTACACTAAGCCCTAGTGTCTGACTCAGTATAATATTTTGTTCTTGAAGTACTTGTTGCTCTAATTCGACCCAAACTGGTGGGGAGTCCTTAATATACCATTTAGTCAACTGGGCTAGTCTTGCTGCTTTATAGTATCTCAACAAATCAGGTGTAGCTAATCCTCCTCTCTTTTTTGATGCCGTCATAGTTACTTTGTTTATCCTAGGCTTCTTATTGCCCCAGATGAAACTTGAAATTGCCTTTTGCATGGCAGCTATGTCTTTTAATTTCATTGTTGTCGGTTTAGTCCGAAAAATATATAATAATTTAGGGAGTGTGTTCATTTTAACGGCATGAATTTTACCAAACCACAATATTTTAAGTGAGGACCATATATGAAGTTCTTTGTAGATTTCTTTTAACATGTTGGGATAATTAACCTCATAAATTAATTTAGAAGTTCTAGGGATTTGAATTCCCAAATATTTGACGCAGTTCAGGGACCATTTAAAAGAAAAGTTTTGTGACAACAGACTTTCAAGCTGTTTGGGCAAAGAAACGTTAAGTGCCACACTTTTATTTGTATTTACTTTGAAACCTGATATTTGACCAAATTTATTCAGTATTTGAAACAAACTAGGTAAGCTAATTAACGGATCTGTAATGGTAAGTAAGATGCCGTCCGCAAAGAGGCTAAGCTTGTATTCTTTACCCCCCAGCTTGATTCCGTTAATACCTGGAGATTCCCTGAGTGCTATAGCCAAAGGTTCAAGACACAATGCAAATAATAAGGGGGATAGTGGACATCCCTGTCTTGTACCTCTAGCTATATCAAATAATTGCGGTCGGAATCCATGGTAGGAGATATATGCTCTAGGAGTTGAGTACAATGTCATAATGCTCTTTAGGAAGCTTTCGCTTAAGCCAAATCGAAGTAGTACCTCTTTCATATACATCCAATCAATTCTATTGAATGCCTTCTCGGCATCCAGGGATAATAGCATTAGGGGCAGCTTTTTATTAGAGGCTATGTCCATAAGGTTTAGTATTCGCCTTATATTATCAGGTGCTTCCCTTCCTGGCATGAAGCCTACCTGGTCCGGATGAATCACGGATGGCAACAAAGATGCCAGTCTGTTGGCTAGAATCTTGGAGTACAGTTTAATATCATTATTGACTAGCGACTTGCCCGTCAAAAAATGACGGCAATGAAATTGTAAGGTAGCTAATGCTGTTTGGTGTATAATAATGAAATATATAATACATTAATATATTAATCGACTTTACGTATTTTAAAGCATTGTGTTATATATATATATATATATATATATATATATATATATATATATACACTCTGCACATTACACACACACCTCACACACACACACACACACAATACATCATATATATATATATATATATGTATACACACTGCACATTACACACAATACATCATTATATATATATATGTATACACACTGCACATTACACACACACCTCACACACACACACACAATACATCATTATATATATATATGTATACACACTGCACATTACATCATTATATATATATATATATATATATATATATGTATACACACTGCACATTACACACACACCTCACACACACACACACACACAATACATCATTATATATATATATATGTATACACACTGCACATTACACACACACCTCACACACACACACACAATACATCATTATATATATATATGTATACACACTGCACATTACACACACACCTCACACACACACACACACAATACATCATTATATATATATATGTATACACACTGCACATTACACACACACACACACACACACACACAACACAATACATCATTATATATATATATATGTATACACACTGCACATTACACACACACCTCACACACACACACACAATACATCATTATATATATATATATGTATACACACTGCACATTACACACACAACACATCATTATATATATATATATATATGTATACACACTGCACATTACACACACACCTCACACACACACACAATACATCATTATATATATATATATATGTATACACACTGCACATTACACACACACCTCACACACACACAACACAATACATCATTATATATATATATATATATATATATATATGTATACACACTGCACATTACACACACACCTCACACACACACACACACAATACATCATTATATATATATATATATATATATACACACTGCACATTACACACACACCTCACACACACACAACACAATACATCATTATATATATATATATATATATGTATACACACTGCACATTACACACACACCTCACACACACACACACAATACATCATTATATATATATATATATGTATACACACTGCACATTACACACACACCTCACACACACACACACACAATACATCATTATATATATATATATATATACACACACTGCACATTACACACACACACACAATACATCATTATATATATATATGTATACACACTGCACATTACACACACACCTCACACACACACACACAATACATCATTATATATATATATATATACACACTGCACATTACACACACACCTCACACACACACACACAATACATCATTATATATATATGTATACACACTGCACATTACACACACACCTCACACACACACACAATACATCATTATATATATATGTATACACACTGCACATTACACACACACCTCACACACACACACACACACAATACATCATTATATATATATGTATACACACTGCACATTACACACACACCTCACACACACACACACACACACAATACATCATTATATATATATGTATACACACTGCACATTACACACACACCTCACACACACACACACAATACATCATTATATATATATATGTATACACACTGCACATTACACACACACCTCACACACACACACACAATACATCATTATATATATATGTATACACACTGCACATTACACACACACCTCACACACACACACACAATACATCATTATATATATATATATATATATATGTATACACACTGCACATTACACACACACCTCACACACACACAACACAATACATCATTATATATATATATATATATATATATATGTATACACACTGCACATTACACACACACCTCACACACACACACACAATACATCATTATATATATATATATATACACACTGCACATTACACACACACCTCACACACACACACACAATACATCATTATATATATATATATATATGTATACACACTGCACATTACACACACACCTCACACACACACACACAATACATCATTATATATATATATATGTATACACACTGCACATTACACACACACCTCACACACACACACACAATACATCATTATATATATATATGTATACACACTGCACATTACACACACACCTCACACACACACACACAATACATCATTATATATATATGTATACACACTGCACATTACACACACACCTCACACACACACACACAATACATCATTATATATATATATATACACTGCACATTACACACACACCTCACACACACACACACAATACATCATTATATATATATATATATATGTATACACACTGCACATTACACACACACCTCACACACACACACACACAATACATCATTATATATATATATATATATATATGTATACACACTGCACATTACACACACACCTCACACACACACACACAATACATCATTATATATATATATATATATATATATGTATACACACTGCACATTACACACACCTCACACACACACACACACAATACATCATTATATATATATATATATATATGTATACACACTGCACATTACACACACACCTCACACACACACACACAATACATCATTATATATATATATGTATAC